>JAOANR010000296.1:0-346806 GCA_030278955.1 Hygrophila difformis
GGAACATTACAACTTGTTTGTTACCGTCTTCCAGATGAAGCTTATTTGTGTTTTGTTTAATACATGAAGAATCAGTTGTTACATTTATCTTTGCTTGGTGGTTTTCCATGCATTTTTGGTACATCTTATTAGAGGATACTGTCATACCGATCTGATTTCTGGTCCCAATTTTTGTTTTCTATGTGTAGATTTTTGTGCTTATTTACAGATAATAATCATGCTACTAATGGCTGAACATGTTAAGAAAGTTTTGCGGGGCCTCTGTTTTCTGGGGATGAGCTCCTCTATCCTAGCATTGCTTACACTTTTTATTAGACAATCTGTAACATTCTATCAACACGAGCTCAGTTAAGAAATTAAAGGTTTAAAATCGTCAATGAAGCATGTCTAGTTTTCTGTTATTTACTGCCATTAATTTTGTGAAAGTCAGCTTGCATTCATCAAATCCATTCTGTTACCCAATAACCAGATTGTGACATTGTTGTCCAATCAAACTGCACTTCTGTTACCAATGAACATGTTACTGTGATAGTATTCCTTTTTATGTGATAGTATTCCTTTTTATAGCCAGCTTGTGTCTTCAATTCAACCAATGGCCAAGTCTTTTAACAGGATTTTAATTTTTCACTTGACAGGGTTTGTGGCCGGGTAAAGCTACCACACTTCTTCTGTTGCAGTGGGATAAAGAAAAATCTCGGAGAAGAGTAAACGCAAATGCAATTTCCTATTCTAATCCTTCTCCTTCTGCCCGTGCTGCACTCTCAAACTCAAATTTGGCATAATGGGCATTGGCAATGCAGAATAGAAGGTAATAAGATGTAGCATGATTTGAAAGTCTGAATTGTAACCTATACTTGACAAATTTTGAAGCAGCAATTAGCCAATTAGACCAGGTTTTGCTTTGTGAACAATTTAGTATTGACTGGAAAAAAAGGGTGTGCTGTCTTGGTTTATATATTCCACGATACATGTTATTATCTTGCTTTATTTTCATGGCCCTAGAATCATGAGATGGGGGAGTTTACCTATTTCTCGGCCCTTGGGAGCAATTTTATTCACACGAATAAGATCAATAATACTCCTATTTCTTAACTTATCTGCTGCTAAGGATAGGATTCAAAAAGAAGACGAGTTTGAGGCATTTTGGGATACTCTTGCTCACTGTTTCATTTAGTACTTCATGAATACATTATGTTGCATGATCCATGGAATTGGCTTTCAATTCTTATGGTTATGGGGTTATGGCCTATGGGTTAACCATTTCAAAATACTATTAGAATCGGATTTTCCATCAGTTCTTGCATTGTGTATCCGCAAATGTACATATATACACGGTGTTTATTTTTATGACTTTGCCCCAATTAATATATTTTTGCATTATTTTATTCCTTTGATGTTTATTTTTACTAAATGATTGTATTGGTAGTATAATATTTATTCAAATCGTTGAAAACATCGTTAATGTAGTTTAGATTGGATGATCATCATTTTTTTTTTGGAGTAACCAAAGCCAGGAAAAAATAAGAAGCAAAATAAAAAAAAACTACTACAATCTAAGGAGAAAACAAAGGGACTAGATTCTGGGGAACCACACGTCGGATGCATCCGCCGCCAGGTCCCCAAGAATGAAGTCCGGAGGGAACACCCAAATGGTGTAAAAATCCTCAATTGACGCGCCGTGCTTGGCTAGACGGTCAGCTACCTTGTTACATTCCCTTAACACATGAAGCAACACACATTCTTCAAAAGACTCTGAGCTCCGGAATGATCATCGTTTGAGATTATTTAACTATAATCTTAATAATACTGAGATTATTTAACTATAATCTTAATAAAATACTTAATTAACAGTCTATTGATTTCAAGACCACTTGTATTTTAATGGATTCTCTTCAAAATATAATTATACAAAGAGGTAATAACTAAACTAGGCCACCAGAAGGAGTCATTTCCACTTTTGAGCCACGATATTTTGATTTAGGAAAATAGGCCATTAGAAAGATTTTGGGCCTGAATTTAGGCCATTGGGCTGGAATTCGGGCCGCGATGGCCTAAAAGTGGAAATGACTCATTCTGGTGGCCTATTTTAGTTTTTTTTGAATTATTTTTATTTTATATAATTAAAATAAATAATACTCATTCTGTGTCATTATTTATATCATACTTTCTTTTTTTCTTGTTCCAACATGTTTTATTTCATTTTCATTTTAAAAATAATTAAATATTAATTGCCAAACATACACATGTCCGAAAACTTCATTGCATTTAATACTAATTATTCGTACATAAAATACTATGTCCGAAAATTTTGGGATACTTATAATAAAATATGTTTATTTTTACTTTATAATTTATTTGAATATGTATTTTTTTACTTATTTTATAATATATTCGAATTAATATTTATTTTATTTCTTATATTACTCCATCCGTCCTATTAATAGTGTTAAAAAGTGTAACTTAAAAATTTATATAATGTGATTGTAATGAGTTACAATTTTAATTTTTTTTTTTAAGGAGCCATTGGAGTCCTGGAACGGGTGGTGGGAGCCCAAACCACACAATTACAAAAGGAATAAAGGGGAAGAATAGAGGGTCGGGTAGGGATTCGAACCCCCAACCTATAGAGTTGGGGGACTTACCACTGGAGTAAGTCCCCAACCCCACAATTTTAGTTTATTTATTTATTTGTGATTTATTGATATGTGGTTGTAGGGTGGACTGGAATTATTAATGGTAGTGGGTAATTTGAAAGTTTAATATATTTATTTATTTAATTATTTTTTAAAATAAAAATCAAATGAAAATATTGGAACAAGAAAAAAAAGAAAGTATGACATAAATAATGACACAGAATGAGTATTATTTATTTCAATTACATAAAATAAAAAAATAATGGATAAAACTAAAATAGGCCACCAGAAGTAGTCATTTCCACTTTTAGGCCATCGCAGCCCGAATTTCAGCCCAATGGCCTAAATTCAGGCCCGAAGTCCTTATAATGGCCTATTTTCCTAAATCAAAATATCATGGCCTAAAAGTGGAAATGTCTCCTTTTGGTGGCCTATTTTAGTTATTACCTCTTATAAAAAAAAAATTGAACAACCCAAAAGTCCCTAGGATTTTTTTGGATTTCCATAAAAAAGTTTTTAAAATTCTTAAGTATTCAATAATTTATTAATTTCGAAACTCTTTGAATATTTTCTAAAAAAAATATAATTATACATTTTTTTTCAAACAATTATAGATTTTGTTTGAATTTTGTGCAGCATGAGCCAAACTCGATGTGGAGTTTATATATTTTGTTACTTCAATAATTTTTTAAAGTGTACCAAAATCACAACAGTTATTCGCTTGCTTCGGTTCATTCCCAAAAGAAAAAAAATCGCAAGCAACAATGAATTACCGTGGGAATGATACTTTTTTATAAGCCGTAAAAAAAGGTGAAAAAAAGGAGAGGACTTTTCTAAGTTTCTCCCACAAAGTAGTATTTATTGGAAAAAATAAAGTGTTAAATAGTGACTTGTTCCTCGCGATATCATTGAATTAAAAGATTCATGCATGATATTAGTACTTACTAGTAATGAACCCGTCGAGACTCGACGGGCATAATCATATATTTTATATAATATATACTTATAATCATATAAAGTAATAATAAATTATATTTTGAGTAATGAAAAATGTGTAATTATTTTATATATATTCAAAAGAGGGTGTATATGATCATATAATTTAATTATTTTTAAAACTAACAAAGAAATCATATTATACTGTATTTTTTTGCTTCTGTTGCTTGTCCAATACAAATCTAACAGATTAATAAAAATAATTATTAAAAAATATATTTATTTAATTTTTGATCAAAATATTTCAATATAAGTATGAATTAGAATAATATGAAAAAATTCCTTACAATTTGCTGAAAATCTCATTGGTAGGGGTAGAATAACATTTTTAAAAATGTCTGAATTTGAAGTTGTGCAGTTTATAATTTATATATGCACTCTAAAAAATGACCGTTATAAGATCACTCGTAGAGCTTATAAATATCTCTTCCGAAAATGTCACATATGATTATATATTTTCAAAATCAATACCTGCTTTACTGTCACTTACATCAAATATCTATTTTGCAATTTTTCCGTCATATATAAACTTCATTGTAAATAACATTTCTTGTGATATCTTAAGTTAGTCATTCTTAATTGCATATTAATACTTTGAGTCACATTTTGCTTGTGACACGAAATATTGTAACATAACTGCTAAAAATTGGTTTAGGAAGATAAAGTCCAACATTTTTTAAATGTTTACATTGAATTTTGTTTATAATCATAGCAAAACAAATTGCGAGTGATAATTTTCTGAAATCAAATGAGAAATTTGGTAAAATCAAATAGGCTCATAATCATTCTACCAATCAAGAATTTTCTACTTTCATGGTTTCCATAAAATTAATTTAACATCAATTATATGGTTCTGCATCTTGGTTACTATCAACTTATTTCCATTGCATAATTTATTTCATGGATCTATATTCCTAAAAAATATGACTATGCAACCCTCATTCAACTATATTTCATGATTTGGTAGACCAAACAATTGATCGTACTTAGATATTCCAGTGAAAATAATTCATTGCCATTATTTCTGCTTTCATCGTCTTGACAAATATTGTTAGAACTGATATATATGTATTTTTCATTTGCAAACATACGTTCCATGACGTAATTATTGATCGTATCAACGATTTAATTGGTAGGGGTTAATATATAGTAACAATGTTTGCATATGAAGTAGTGCACTTTATATTTATATAAGTCTCTCAACAATTGCCACTATAGGATCTCCCGAAGAGTTTATAAAATTATCATCTAGAAATATCACATCTAATTGTACATCTCCAATATCAATACCAACTTTACCAATTTCCATCACCTACCTGAAGTATTCATTGTGCAAATTTCTGTCATATATAATTTTTATTGTAAACAATATTTCTTATTGTATCTTGAGTTAATCTTATTAATTATATACCTCATTAATACTTTGAGTCATCTCTTTCCAGTGACACAAGATATTGCAACAAATCACTGATATGGGTAAAAACTGATTTTTCAAGATAGAATCAAATATTCTTTAAAGATTGGTATTAACTTTTTTTTCCTTATAGTCATAGTAAAACAAACTGCGAGTATGGATTTTTTCCTCAAAAAACGAATGGAGAATTTGGTTAATTCAGACGGGCTTCTACCAATCAAGAATTTCATTCCAAATATTGAGCTTTGTTTTAATGAGAAGAGATGTTAAATAATTTTTTGGGGTAATTTTTTGCAGGTAGAATTTTCGTCACAATCTAGTGGAATATCAAATCTAGAATCTGTAGTCCTACCTCCTGGAAGAAGTAGGGGTGCTATTCCACTTGATGCTACAGGCAACATAATATCGCATCTCCTATTAAGGGCTAAAACATAGTATTTTCTAGATAAATTATCAACCCTCGTCACTATCAACTACATATATTATTTTATTATAAACATTCTTCTGCTCATCAATCAACATATGTAATAACTTAGCATGATCCGTCTTCATTTCTTCCTTATTACTCCCTCCGTCCCACGAAGTTTGAACCATATTCCTTTTTGGGGTGTCCCACGAAGTTTGAACCCTTTCCGTTTTTAGAAAAATTAAATTAATATAAGTTTGATTAGAATCTTAATTATTGTCAAATCTCATTAAAAATATTTACTTTTACTATTCTGCACAAATTCCAATGCATTATTACTTTCCTATACAAAGTCCCTTATATTTCTTTAACTCTTAATATTACAAAATTGATACAAATAAAAATTGTATAAAATATATATTCTAAAACTACACGATTAGACGATTCTAACAAGACCACACTTGAATATTTTTCTCGAATTACATCACTACGATAATATTAAGTCAAAGTTAAACAATAAACAGTATCAAAATTCATTATAATCTTAAACACAAATACCCACACCACTTTAATTACTAAACTCCACTACCTAAATTACCGTGCCCAAAAGAAAGGCTTCAATCTTCGTGGGACGGAGGGAGTATAATATATCTCTTCTAATATCAATAGATTATCTGTTTCAGACGTTAAAACTTTATTCAGTACGGCATTCCAGATAAAATTTTCAAACTTATAGAATTTGCAACAATTAGCCTTTCAATTTTTAAGAAAGCTAGATTTATATTTATTTTTTCGTCAATTGTATATCTGTTAAAATATAGATTCATAAATTGCTTCCTCCATTTTTTACTTTTTTTAAAGTGTTACACTTTCCTTTTTTGGGTGTTTGGAAATAGGTGTTACGTTACATATTTGGAATGTTTTGAATGTTAATACTTCCTCCGTCTCTATATAAATGTTACGTTTGACTTTTTGACACTATTCACTGTTTAACTTTGATTCAAATTTTTATCATAGCTATGTAAATAAAAAACATAGTCAAGTGAGATCTTGTTAGATTCGTCTAATCTTATATTTTTAGACAATCAACTTTTTATAAGTTTTTATTATACACAATTTTAGTTATAAACCGTTAAAAATGTGTATCGACAAGCGTGTCGGAGGGGAATGTAACTATTATATTGAGACAGAGGAAGTAATTTTTACTAATTATACTTAAATTAATAATTTTTTGATATTCATTAAAACAAAACTCGAAAGGAATAAAGTCAAATGTGACACATCTTATTCTATTTAATTAATTATTGAATTTCAACTAAATCAATTTTATTAACTTACCTAGATCCCATGTCATTTTATATTGTTACACTTATTATAAAACAGAGAGAGTAATTCTTAAAAAATATATTAAAAAAAATGAAATTTTCATTCTTTATTTATTCATGGATCTATTCGCATCCCAATAACTCTTTATATATATCTGATCTTTTATTTATAATATACTTTACAAAAATAATTAATTTACTCCAAACCAATTTATCCATAGATTTTAAATTTTCACAATCCAATCCAATTAATAATTATAATTGTTTTGTATTAGGTTTTATATAATAAAACATATATAAGATTTATATTATTTAGTATATATTTATATACAAATGAATGATGTAATTATAAAATATATTCTTTTTAACTATTAACAACTATATAATTGTATATTACTTTTAGGAAAAGTGGCATATTTTTGTGAAAGCATAGCTATATATACATTAATTAATGTATATAAATATTTTCCATATATTCATTAATGTATCTTATAATATAAATTCGATATATACACTGCGAATTCTATATAAATTTGAAATCCAAATCTTTTAAAAACTAAAAATTGTGGGAACTCCATATAAATTGGAAATTAAATATTTTTTAAAAACTAAAAATTGGGATTGCTATATACACATTAATATATTAACATGAATGAATAAATATGATGTGCAATGTACATTTTGATTACACCATTTACCACACCCAAGAAAATATAACCAAAGAGTGATACCAAACCTACACAAAATTACCGGCATTATATATGATCACTATATTGAAACATAAACGCAATATAATTCTTAGTTGCTGGTATAGAACCTCAACATAATAATTATATGGTGCAAAAACTGAAATGTGTATTCATGTCATAATAATCCTATTGTGTAAAACCTTGAAATCTATAAATAAATAATAAATGCAGCAATAAAATCTAAAACAAAAATGTAAAATAATACAATCTAAAATAGATAAAAAAAAATTCAAAATAATAAAATCCAAAATAGATAAAATAAAAAATGTAAATTTCAAATTTTATCTTTCAAATGTTCTTAAAAGTGAAAATATGTGACACGATAGGATAGAGCGGAAATTTATAAGTAAATGATATATTTTATACAGAATAATAAAATTTATAACGAATAAATAAGTAAATGCGAAAATCTAAATTTAGTAAATAGAAAATGCAAAATAATATAGATAAAATAAAATATGCAAAATTTTAAATTTCAAATCTCAAATCTTTTTAAAAGTGAATATTGTGGGAATTCCATATAAATTGGAAATATCATATATTTCAAAAAATAAAAATATATATTAATGAATAAATAAATACATAAATGCGAAATCTAAAATTAACACAATTAAAAATGCAAAAATCTATAAAAATTAGAAATTTGAAATGGAGACACCACATTAAATTTAGGATGGGTTGTTCACTAATGCTTTAATATATATATATATATATACATTAAACTAAAAACAAATAAAATGGAATCTATATAAATTAGTTTTTTTTTTTATTGAAATAATCGAAGGGTTTATGAAGAGAGGTTTTAAGGGTTTAGGGTCAAGCGGTTTGTCTGCCAAAAACGCCAAGCGGCATCGGAGACATTCTGTCCGTGTTTACAGATTCAATTCCTCCTCCTCCTCCGTCCACCGCCTCCATGGATCCATCCAATTCCGTACCCTCCTCTCAACCCACAGATACGACGGCCCACCATCCCCGTGTCTCAGATTCTGAAGCCACAGATCCACCACCTACCGCTACTAATCAGACAACACTAACCCTAGAAAATCAAATTGAAGAGAATCCAGATACGGAAAAGGTTCCAGACGAATCGAATCAAGAAGGAAGTGATGCGGATGAAGAAGAGGAGGAAGGCGAATGTGGTTTTTGTTTGTTTATGAAAGGGGGTGGATGTAAAGACACGTTTACTGAATGGGAGAAGTGTGTGGAGGAAGGGGAGAATAAGGGCGAGGACATCGTGGAGAAGTGCTTTCAGGTAACTGCTGCTCTCAAGAAGTGTATGGAGGCGCATTCGGATTATTATGCTCCGCTCCTGCAGGCTGAGAAGGCTGCTGAGGAGGAGGCCGTGAGGCAATTGGAGAATCAGAAGGAGAAAGAAAGGTTGAGTGATCAAGAAAACAGTGGTGAAGCTGAAGAATTGGGCGACAAGGGAAAAGAGGAAGCTTTGGGAGAGGGAGAAGGGAATAAATAATCTTTTTGATTGCAATTTATTACACTTGAGGTTTTACAGATCGGAAACTTGAGATTTAGAAGAATTTTTTTTTTTGTTCTATGGGAAACTTGAGAGGTACTGACTGAAATTCTTATACCCTGAATAATATTATTGTAACTTTTAACTTGAATTGTGTCACAGAGCATCCATCATTGATACTGCAATTTTTGTTTAATTTCTTGATCTTGTGCCATTTGCTGTTTGCTCATATGCAAAGTCGAGTTTTCCCTTTTGTGTTGAAGTTTATATACTTATGAAATAAAAAAGGAGATGGAACAGGCTCTGCATTGAACTCTTGATTTTTTATGGCGGTATTACTGGCCAGGATGTTGTGCATTATGATCTATACTAATTATCAGCCGTTTTTTTTTTTCCTGCAAGATGAATTTTTTTCAATTGCTGTGGGTGTTTGTATGCTTGCCTACATCTTGTGATGAATTGAGATCAATACAATGTTCTAGGTTGTACATACTTGTCTTTCCTTTCCGTGATTAGCTGAAATAGAATCTTCATCACGAACTCATTAATGTGATCACATGCTCTTGAGCTTCGCTTTTAGAATCTTCATCATAAACTCGATGAGATGATATGTTCTTGAGCTTCTCTATTCTAGAGCAATTCTAAGTGTTTCTTTTTTGTGCTTCATCTGATTCAACGAATATCTTTCCTTTACAATGTATCCTTTGAATTCTTGATTCACGTTTTTTTTTGGTGAAAGTTCTTGATTCACATTTGAAGCATAAGATGGATTTGAGATGCGCAAAATTGAATGTTAGCATTCAACCATGAGTTAATCTTCATACCAGTGAAAACTTCAATTTCATTATCTTTTACTACATTTATAAAAATGGTCTTTTTTTTCCATTCATTGCTTTGCCAATGAATGGATTATATCTGCTTGTTATAAGTAAAGAGACACTGTATATGGATCACACAGGACTTTGCCTCATCGAGGAAACAAAATGCACATATATATATGTATTAACAGAATGAATGGAGGAGCTTTAGACCCTCAAAGACATGCCCTCTCATACCTCGAGTGTTTCCTCCTCGGCTATTCCTTGAGTTCATTACCACATCTGCACATGCCTGTGTTCGACAGTTGACATCTCGATACTTCCTTTTCAGTTCAATCCCTTGTCTACAAGCTTGGTATATTATTGGTGTCTGGACTTTAAATGTGTTACCGGGGCTTGGTAAGTTCCCACATCTTGTGCCATTCTCACACAGGCACTCCTGAGGATTGGCATAGAAGTAATCTTCTTGTCTGGGATAATTTTTCGTGTTGCTGGCTCTCCCATTCGTTGCTCGTGAACTGTTTGGACAGCAGCTGAGAACTCGTCCCATGACATTGTTCCATTCTGGTGTGAATCCAGCAATTCAACCAATTTTCTTCTGTCTAGCTGAAATGTCTTTTTGTACCCATGATACCTGTAGAAGAGCAAATCTTTCAGATGCAAGAGAAGTAACTAGCCTGGATGGGTTAAAAGAGCAACATATGCTTGACTTAGATACATTTCATCCTGATATTACCTACGGTGACCTTCCACTACCCTCGCCATGTTCCCATCATAAGTGGGAACAAAAACATCACTGGCAACAGAAACCATAAAATCCAGAGCTGCCATTTGGGAGGATCGGTTCTGGAACTGCCGCAAGACTTCTGGATCCAGCAGCATTTCCTTTTTCACCTAAAATCCAACATGTCAGATCCCAGTAAAAAGAGAAAAACATGCTAATGAAGGTGCATCAACAGAACTTACAGCCATCCAGGGTTTTATGCAAATTTTCCACAACCAAAGCTAGAAGAGTACTAGTAACCATTATTGTTTTGACAAAATGGTTTTGTTAGACAACTCTTCAATCAGTAGATGCAAAAACACGATGGTTAGGTTTATATTCACACAGCAATCTAGATATGTTGAACCAGTGATCTGGCTCGACGAAACCAATGAGCCAACAAGTCGAACCAGTCAAATAGATATATACACATTATACTGTATTTTTAGACATTGTGACTGGCACTGTGTTGCTAATGCACTAACTACATCCTCTTCCTAAGTCGATGCCTAGATGTGGTTTAATGAAAACGGAGTATATGATTTGGATAAAGAGAGCAACACTCACAATATGTGGAAAGGCAGCTCTAAGGGCTGCAAGTCTCCTTTCTCCACCATAAATGTTCCCCGATGCAATGTAGATCTGTGTATCCTTACTGAAGCCCAAGGCCTTCAAAATCAAAGTAGTCTCTTCGGGAGTAAGAGGGCATACGCCCTGAGATCTTCTCTCCTCCGATATGATCTCCTTCTCTCTCCACCAAGGAAATGCATACCTGGATCAGAATGATTGACAGCAATGAACAAACATCAATTTTTTTTCCTTTTTTTTTTTCCTTTTTTTTTTTTTTGAGAATAGACAAACAAAGGAAAGAAGGCAATGAATACAAAATTACGCTTACTATGAAATATGAAAAACAAAACGTAGAATATCACCAACTCCTTAGTACTCACCTAGAAGTTTTTACATTAAGTTGATTTTTATTTTAATGTCTTCAATTTTTTAGATTAAGAAATTACCTCATTCTTTTGAGCTCTTCTGCTTCCTCATTTGTGCAGCCATGGGTGCAACCTGAGAAAGCCAACATGTCCATCTCATATCTCAAATGCAATGCTAGATAAGGCCCCTTCTGTCGAATCATATGAATTAACTTGTTCCCAAATTCCTCAATTTTAGATGTGAACTTCAGTCCATGAAAGTTAACACGGCATCTCAACATCTGAACCTCCAAAGAGATTCCATTGTTTGCCAGGCGGGCATCTGTTCGATTGAAATGTATCACTTTGTGCTTCTCAAAAAGAGGCAGAATCTGCGCACCAACAGGTTCAAACATTGTCAGAATTCAAATACCACATGAAGAAAAACATACTAAAAGCAGCATCTAAACTTGGAACTCAGAAGTTAAGCATCCCAAAACATTTAATTGCAAACAATCTTCATTTTATAACAGATCAAGATAATAATAGTCCTGAAAACCCAAAATCCCAAATTATCAAGAGTTCAGCTTCACTCCCCCTCTGATTTTGTTTATGGAAACAAGGAATTATGAAAGCAACATGCAAGATACAATGTCAAATTTCCAGGAATGGTTAGGGTGGTGGCAACATAATTCGGATAATGTACTGTGACATATACTCAACTAGATGTAGTATAACTCAGCTAAATTTTGTGTACAAAAACAAATATTTTGTCAATACAATCCACCGAGCAGTGGCAAATCGGCAGATTTGGCAAAAGCATCAACGACGAGGATGCTTACATATGTTAACTAATTCATTTATATGAGTGCAATGACGAATAGGATGGTTAAACCCCCAACCCCCACATCGGACAGTTCCCTCCATGAAAACAATTTGTCCTACGCAGTTCCAAAAGCTAGGTTAATTTATTGCTACATTACTGATTACTGTATTGATAACATCGAAAACAATTACACACCTGTTGCAAGTAGTATTGCTCATTTGACCAGCTAACTGGGGGCATTTCAAGCGGTTGATATCCATATTGCGAGCTGAATCTCTTTGGCAATCTCTTTACAATTCGAACTTTATCTCTTAATGAATTGATGAAGTGCCGCACATCAAAAATATCCTCAAAATTGCTGCCAAAGACCACTTGAGTTTCTTAATGTGTAAATGAGGTATGAAACAACTATTCCACAGCAAAGCAAGTACCTGGGATCAGCCCAGAACGACTTCTTATCAAGTTCGGGCACAACCAGTGTAAGATTTAAAAGATGAGCAATGGACACCATGTCGCAGATCTGCAGCAACAGACTACTAGATCACCTTAAAGTGAAACATTTATCTCATATGAAAAGCACAGAGACACTAAGTCCTAACCGCGGAACGCATTTGATTCAAGCCGCCATTGCACGACAATCTGAGAAAGCCATTGCTAGTGTAATTCCCTAGCACAGCACCAAACAATCTTCCAAAGTTAAAATTGAATTCATAATCACAAGTAACTACAACAACTAAATCTTGCAGCCTCCTAGTTAAATCCACTCATCAATTTTGCACAACTCCTTCCATTCATGGCACACTAGATTGATCAAATAGCAAGAAATAATCAATTCCAACACAAAAATTTAAGGTAGAAGACATGACTTACTGGCAGGTACAAAAGGGGGAGGGGACGAAGGCAATGGTCCTTCCTCGAGAGCCGACATTTTACTCAAACCCATAAATCTAGAAAGCAAATGAGGACGCCATAGATGCCCAACTGCCACGAGTTGAACCAAACACGTCCATATTAAGATGGTCGAACAAACCCAAATAAACCACACTTGTAGCCTCGTCCTCGGCATCACCTGCCCTTGCAATGCCGGCAGTTTTTCCATACTCCGCTCTGATCTAACACCAATCTCCATTTCGCTCACATTTCCACCGCCAATTTCTCATTTTTTTTTCCCCCTGATTTAATCCGCTAGCATGACACAAAATTCAACACAATCTTTGTGCAAAAGAGCATTTAACATACGCCAGATTATGAATTCGGAGGTGGGTTGGGTCAAAGGTTCAATCTTTGAAAATACATTGTTGTAGTTGATCGAAAACCCAGTTACAAATAGTGAGAAATTTCTTGTAAAAAGGTTGCGCGCTTTCCGAATTGCCAAAATATGATTCCGGGGGGCAAGATTGCAGGTTGAACAAAAGGGATCTAGAGGGGAGTGGATTTCACGAGGGAAAATGCGTAAAAATTAAATGGGGAAAACTGGGAAAGGGAGTAATTTTCACGGAATGAATAGATGGTTCGGCAAACTACTTGGTTATGTGCTAAATCTTTCATACCCTAAATGTATTTTATACAGTACTTATTCAAAATTTTACTCCCTCCGTCCCATATTTATCTTCTTATTTTACATTTTTTGACGTCCCACATTTATCTTCCTACATCAAAAAGGGAATTTTTTTTTACTAAAATGTCCCTACATGTCCATATATTTATAGAAAAACTAATCCTTAATTTTACTAACAATTGTACTACAAGACAAAAAGAGACAAATTTACCCCTCAAAACGTACACATGAAAATAATAAAATACAACTTTCTTAAACTCCGTATCTACAGTGTCGAAGAAGATAAATATGGGACGGAGGGAGTAACTTTTTTAGGGGTTGAGATTTATCCTAGTGGTCAAAGTCCCCCTTCTCCCAAAGGTTGGGGTTCGATCCCTCTCTTTTTATCTCCCTCCGTAATTTGTATGATTTGTGCTTCACACGTCTGTGCCAATATATGAGTGTCACTGTTTATCGAATTTTTTTAACTATTTTAAGTAAGTAATATGATTAATTATGTAGATTTTGTTATAATTTATAATTTGTTTGTAAATTAAATTAATGCCTTAATTTATACTTCCTGCGTGTTCAAATATTTTTGACGGAATATGGGAAATTGGGAGGGTATCTACCTTCACACGGATGGTTCTTTCCTTGGGAGCACCAAGCGAGCTGGCTTCGGGGCTGTCTTGAGGCAGCCGGATGGAAGATGGATTGCTGGTGCTTCGGGGTATCTGGGCGAGGTTACAGTCTTGCAAGCCGAGTTGGCGGGCCTTGTGCATGGTCTTCAGCTCGCGGTGGATCGGGGAGTCAGAGAGATTTGTTGTTGTTGTGACTCCTTGGAAGTCATTCGGTTAGTTAATTCATCGTGGAGCAATAGCCACTGGTTGTCCAACTACCTTGCTCGGATTCAAGATCTTCGGAGTCACTTCCAAGTGTGTCATGTTAAACATATTACGAGGGAAAGTAATGCCGTTGCTGACTTCCTCGCGAAGAGAGGAGCTGGAGATGAGTTGTTCTTCACCACGTGGGCTTTCCCGCCAGATCCTCTGAAGCCGCTTCTATCAGCGGATGCTATGGGAACTTGGTTCCCGCGGGCACATTGATAGGCATTTCTTTAGTTTTCCTACTCTTATTTTTTTTTTTTTTTACCTTTTTTCCCTAGCCTTGCTTGGCTGTGTAGCAAAAAAAAATATATATTTTTGATGGATCCACATATCACGCAGTTCAATGCATATTTTAAACCATTAATAACTCAAGTTCGGTACAAGTAAAAATTCTAAAAGTTCGGTTTTAAAAACTACACGACGAGACGAATCTAACAAAATCTCACTTGACTATATTTTAACTTGTTATAACTATAATAAAACTTTAAGTGAAAGTCTGTGTGCGAATAGTACCATATTATCGAACGCAACATACATTTTACAGAGGTAGTATAATTTATACATATAAGCAAAGTTATTAAAATCTAGATCTAGATCTTAGAATCTTACGATCCTACGATCCCACAAAGCCAAAACCATCTAGATCTGTATGGGATCTAAATTAGGGTGAGATCTGGATAAGATCTCTATGATCTATACAAGATCTTAAAATCTTTGAATGATCCGATCTCAGTCCCTCTTATTTTTCATCGCATTTTTTTCATTTTTCAGTCCTCCATTTTTTTCGAAAATTCAGATATAAGGATTTTTGTTTGCATTTCCATCTTCCTCGCATCCCCTTCATCTTTCTCTTTCAACAGTTGTCGTTGTATCTCATTCATCTTCGTATTGTTGACGTCGCCATCATATCCCCTTCTCTTCTATCGTCGCCCTCGCATCCCCTTCCTCTTTCTAGCGCCGCCATTGCCTTAGCATCCCCTTCTAGCACCACTGCTGATGGAGATCTTAGTCCTAAACCCCTGCCCAAATGGATGATGATGAATCCAATAAGACAGTGGTTGAGATTATCGAAAATGGGTGAAAATTCTAATGACAAATCCAACCCAGCTCAACTATTGTGTCTTAAATGCTCAATTATTATCTTTTTTTGCTAAATAAATTATTGTCTATTGATATTGGTTATTGTAATTTGCTAATAGGCAATATGAATATATATATATATATATATATTGTCCTAATTTCATAGGATCTAAGGATCTGAATACGATCATACGATCCAGATCTTGCAAATGGAAAAACGATCCTACATAAGATCTATATTTTGGTAACCTTGCATATAAGTATACTATCTATTACAAGTTTATATAAATACTAATAGTACTTCATCCGTTTTTGTGATAATGCACCAAACACCCAATGCACGCAGTCCAATGCATATTCTGAACCATTAATAACTTAAGTTCAGTATAAGTAAAAATTTTAAAAGTTTGATATTTGAAAACTACATGACGAGACGAATCTAACAAGATCTCACTTGACTATGTTTTTCATTGTATAACTATGATAAAAATTAGAGTCAAACTCGAACAATAAATAGTAACAAATAGTGCTTTGTTGCACTATCACAAAAACAGAGTAATATTTGAAATTAAAAATTTTGCATATGTCGATCAGCGAAAAAAAAATTTTAAAAATACACATCCCAAAATTTGAAACTCATCACAAACGAAAGGCAAAATGGTCACAAATGCAAAGTAACTGCAAGAAATTTTGTTCTGTTTTCAGAAAGAGAGAAAGGACCCGTTTGGATTGGCTTTTGAAAAAAAGCAGAAGCCAAAAGTAGAAGCAGAAACAGAAGTAAAAAACAAAAGCATGTAATTTTTGTGTTCGGATTGAATGTTTGAAAAGCGGTTTATTTCTAAAAAATATGTTTGGATGAATAAAAATGAAAAGTGCTTTTAGAGTGTGGTAATTACCAAAAAGGACATGCTACTTAATATGATAATAAAATATATTTATAGTGTAATTTATATTAAACAGTGGGGGTATTTAAGTCCTTGCACATTTTACGAGGTGCTTTTGGCTTCTGCTTTTGGGAGAAGCCAGAAGCACTTTTTTCGCTTTTCGAGGTGCTTTTGTTTTTTCTTAAAAGCCAAAACAAACACCTAATTTCTATTAGAAGTGCTTTTGGCAAAAGCAAAAGCCAAAAACACCTCCTAGAAGCCAATCCAAACTGGCTTAAAGAAGGGTTGAAAAGCAATCAATTTTTAATAAACGACTTGTCGGGAATATCATCAGTTGAGAAAGATCATTACCGAACAATATAATAATGTTAGTGGTAATTAAATGTGGGTTCTCAACTCACTTTTCAACGAAAAGAATGAAAAGAATTCCAGAATGAAAAAGAATGAAAAGAATTCTGCACTTGCAGAAATGGTGTTAGATATTGAAAAAGGCTATGGTTATATACACTCCTATTTTTACTTCACGCACACAAAAAATAATAGGATAAGGGTACACCATAATTTTTTTACCCACTTTACCCTTTCAATTAAATGAGGACCAGTAGACTAGATCTCTTTTTTTTTTTAAAAAAAAAATTATTTTATCTCGAAGCAGTACGTAAACGTCCATGGATATCCATGACCGTGTAACAGCAAACGTCCAACACTGGACGTTTGCTTGGAGAGTCAAACGGCCACTAGTGGCCATTTTCCTTCAAGTGTGGCCGGCCATCACTGGCCGTTTGCCTCACACTGAGGCCGGCCATTCACTTTTTTTTTTTCTTTTCTTTTCCGGAATTCTGAATTGTGTTTCTAGAAGCATATTACTAATATATATTTGCTTATTATCTCAAGTGGTGTTCGTGTTCGTGTTCCACAAACAACCTCATACAGAGACAGCGTCGGACCATCGCTTGATGGTATGCGATTATGCTACAATAAAAACAATTAAAAAGAATGAGAAGAGAGAAGAAAAAAGAAAATAAAATAAATGGCCAAGCACAACATGAACAGACCAGAAAAATGCAGAAACGGCCATCTCTGGCTGTTTGTCTGTAGAAAGAAACGTCCAGTAGTGGCCGTTTAGCTCCACTGAAGAACGGCCAGAGATGGCCGTTTCTTGTCACTGACGAATGGCCAGAGGTGGCCGAACAATTCACGCGCATATTGTACTATTCGCAACCACAAATTATAAAATACATAATACAAAAAAATTACAAAAACTTACGAGTTCGAGTTCTAGGTGTTGATGTTGGTACTCGTATTCATCTTCTTCTACTACTTCATGTTCATGTTCGTCGTTATTATCCATAATATGAATATAAAAATTGGGTAAATAAAATACGTACAAGAGTAAGAGAGGAAGAATTAGGGTTTTGGGTCTAGTTTGAATGATAAAGAGTAAGTGGGAAAGAAAAATTGTGTGTGCCCCTAACAAAATATGTGTGCCCTAATCCTTAATCATCCATTAATTAGGTAACTAAGGGTATTTAGGATATTTTTATTAAATTATGTGTGCCCCTACCAGAATTTGAGTGTATATAGCCGGAACCATTGAAAAAATGATGTTTATAAGAAAATTGATGTTTAGGCCTACATAAATGATGCTCACATCTCTGAATCATTCAGATTTTATTTTTATTTTAAAATGAATCCAAAACAAATCCCAATTCAGTGAATTCAAATCCAAATCAAATAAATTATAAAGCCCGCATCAGTTTTTTGAAAGATTTTCCAATTGATGATTCAAACAAATTTCAAAAACAAATATTATCCCTCTATCTCTCGTCATTGTTGTTTCTTCCGTAATTTTGTTTTTCCTAAGCTCCCCTCACCAGTGCCAATCTTCCCTACCAAGCCACCACCTTGGTCTTCGTGAATCACTGTCCCCATCAACCTTCCGCGGAAGCCTCGGCGGAGGTCCATCTCGCACGCTCTCACTGTTGTCGTCGCCCCTGATTGGGCAACGTCCTGCTGTCGGCGGTGCTCGACGTGACTCGCCCGCCACCACCCATCATCCACCCTTCAACCATCCATTGAGGTTTGGGATTTTTTGGTTTGGGCAATTGATGTTTGTGCTCATCACAAAATCAGTTCTCTATGTATGTCTTCTCCCCCATATCGTACCTGTTAAATCATATTGAAATAAAGAATCATCACCGATTAGACAATCATTTATAGTATCTCATTCATCACTTCTCGCACTCTGCCATCACTTAGAGGTATCCACAAATTTATCATTTCAACATGCTCTGCCATCACTGGTGTACAACTATCATTTATAACCTCGCATTCATCACTTTTCGCACTTTGTCATCACTTAGAGGTATCCACAAATCACATGCTAATGGTTGCATTTATTCTATGAGTTCAAAGTTCTCTTTTTTCGGTTTGGATTCAGAGTTCGGTTTTTCGGTTTTATTTTGCTAATGGTTCCGCTTATTTCGTTTTCAAGGATTTTATGTATTGAATAAGGTGTTGGTTGATCTCATAATTTGCCTTGTCTTTGCTGGTGTGTGAGACATGGATTTTTCATCTTTTTAATTGATAGCATTTGATCTCATAAATACCGTGTGATTTTTTAATTTATTGTAGATAATTTTAGTGGTGATTTGAAGGAAACTCTCATTCTTTACTTGAATGTGTATGGTTTTTGTTCACTTAGTCAAGTTCAAAATTTTTTAAACTAGAACGTTGATATCATGGAAAACAAGAAAGTTTGCTCATTTGTGTTAATGATGTAGGTTTTAAAATTAATTATAGATTCTTAGGGGAAGGTTATGAGTGGGCATAATTTTAGAGATCAGATATGTTCATTTTTTTTTAGAGATTTAGATTAGATATTCAAATTAGAGATTTAGGTTGGATATTCAAATTAGTCAAGGCATCATTTATAGTTATTCTACAATCATTCTGCATGTGCATAATTTTATTGAATCTGCACATGAACTCAACTTAGAATTCCATTGTAATTTATCCTTAAAATCAGTTTTTGCTTGAAGCCGAAAGAGATGGCTGAACTGCTTCACCAAATCTGGAGATCTGGGAATGAATATCTGAACAAACCCAGACAGAGTATTCAATTCGGTTCCATGCCCACTTTTCCCAAACCAACATTAATACTAGTATTACCCAAAAGGTTTAAACTTAAGTATGACTGTAGTTGAACACATGTCCTGTTCAAGTCCGAATCAGCAACCCCATTGTTGAATCCATGAACTAACCTACGTGTAATTACCTCATTGGCTTGGCCATTTCTGTCTCTGATGGCGAGGCAGTAGAAATGAGTGACAACAGACGAGCTCGCTCTTAATTCTTAAATGATGATGAGCTTTTGATTTCTTGCTTAATTAATTGCTAATTGCTTGCATTATTATTTGTTTGTTTGTTTTTTTTTTTTTTGGGGATGAACATCAAAATCCAAAGATGGGTTCTTTTCCTCCTTTCAGTTTCGATTGCGTTGTTATGGACGCAGGTGGGATCCATTCGATTCGAGCTGGAATCAGGTCATACCAGATGCATTGCGGAGGAGAGCAAGGGCAATGCAATGACAGTGGGAAGGTACCACATTGTGAACCCTATTGAAAGTCGCCCGTTGCCCGATTCTCACAGAATCACAGTTCGGGTAATGCTCTTGTCTGTCATGTCTGAAAAGTAGTATTACTACATATGCAGTGCTCTGTTAATCTGATGATTAGGAAATATGGGTATTGATGAGAATTGTGAATCTTGAGACCTTTGGAATTAACACATTTCTTGATGGTGATTCAATCTGTTTATTTTTCATCTATCATTTGTTTTGTCTAGAATTGCTGAAATGACCTTGCTCAATGCTGAAGGTGAGTTTATTGCTGTATAAAATTGAACAGGAAAATAATAAAGAAGCCTTTCTGATCTATGTCAAAGGGGGGGATGAAAACAAAAATAAAGTACTTATGCAGCTAAAACAGAACATGAGTTCATGATTTTCTTGCTTCCTTTGTTTTGTTCTCGGAAACTCATCATTTTGTTCTTTTCCATCATGTACCTAAGCATCAGCAACATGTAAGTATGGTGGCACCCCTGCCCCTACCCACATTTGTGCTTTCTGAGTCAGTTACAAATTTAGATGATGATTTTTGACAGATTTTCCTTTACATTGATTGCATTGCACCTGTTTCCTTGATACACTTTTTTTTGCCCCAATTTTGACAAACCCATAGGTGACATCAGAATATGGAACAAGCTATCACTATTCAGACAATGTGAGTGAAGGGCATTTTTCATACCAGACACTGGAGGCAGGTGATTACATTGCTTGCTTTTTTGCTGCTGAAGAAAAACCTCCAATCACTCTTACAGTGGACTTTGATTGGAAGTCTGGCGTCACTGCCAAGGATTGGGTCAACATTGCCAAGAAAGGAACCGTCGATGTAAGTATTCGTGCCATTCATCGTGTCCTCAACAACCTGAAGCCAAGGAAGGAATTTTAGTTGTTTGTTATGTTGTTTGTCTTTCTACCTTGATCCCAGTTGATGGAACTGGAATTGAAGAAAATGCTCGATACGGTCCAATCCATTCACGATGAGATGTTTTATCTACGCGATAGGTATTTCATTATCATATACGAGTAATTTTGTTCTTTCATGCTTACTGAGGCAATCGCGCTACATTACCTTTGGGTGATGGATATTGCAGGGAAGAAGAAATGCAGAAATTGAATAGCTCTACAAATTTCAAAATGGCTTGGCTGAGCTTTCTGTCACTAGTTATTTCCCTGTCCGTGGCAGTGCTGCAGCTCTGGCATTTGAAGGCATTCTTTCAGAAGAAGAAGCTTATCTAGTGTAGTTTTTCAGAGTCATCTTTGGTTTTACTCATTTTTGTATATTCTTTTGTAAAAAGAAAGGAGTTTTGGAATTCAAAATTGATGAATAAACTTCCCATCTTCATCATAGCTTCAAATGGGATACAGATCTTGTTGTAGCGTAAAATATAAGCTTACCACCATGGTTTTTGTTGCATACATTAAACATAGTATTTGAGAACAGACGTAAGTAGAGACAGACAACAGAAGCTTACATTCCGAACATATGTAAAGAGGAGAAAATAAATATCCGCTCAAAAAACGAAAGAAAAATTTGGCAGTCTATACAATGGGGATTTCAAATACTTGTGCACAAGAAAGACATCATCACCCTGTTCAAGATAAATAGTACTAATAACAGTTTGCTCAGCTTAATTCCCTGAGATATTACAAAAAACAAAAGTAATTCACGAAGCAAGATTGTCTGTGCTGAATGTCAACCATGATGCTCATTTTGGAGCACATGTAAGCGAGTATCTATAGAAGTATCGTTTCATCTGCACAATTAATTCCAGTTGCAAGGGGCTATTTGTTATCCATCCGCAAGCGAGATAAAAGTTCTGGGTGGGAAGGATGTACCGGTGTTTATAAATCATGATATCCCTTCACGAGGATGAAAAGATGCTCCAATGATTGTCGGAAGGTACTGCTTCCTTGATTTTTTCGAGCCTCTTTAGAATCTCCAAGAAAGCAGGTCTCTTATTCATGTCTGGGGACCAGCACTGCTCTGTTAACCTGTTCAAATTTTATTTTCATAAGAGAACATATCGGTCAAATAAATGATAGCGTCTAGCTGGTGATTGAAGAACATTCGTAGAGTAGCACATATCCAGATTACACAAAAAAAAAAAAAAAAAAAATGAAAAAGTAAGATCATTTGGATGGCTAAGGCATAAGCTCGCGATTTAGCTTTTCTTTGTTAAGAAATATTGAGATATAACCATAATACAGCTTGTAAGGAGTGTCATGACTTCACCTGAATTTATGCTAAAAGGAAGTAAAGCGATAATTTCATTCATGCCACAAACACCTAAATCAGTGCAAGCAAGGTGAGGCCTATTCCTGGATTGCATGGCATAGGAAATATGCACTTACTCTTTCAATTCTGGAGTAAAACTTTTTGACCTGCATGCCGGCCTGTGCCCTTCTGAAACATGCCTGGCTGCTTCATATGGTTCATAAGTTGTAAACGGAGCTTCTCCTTCGAGCATCTGGAAATGTTGAGTCACTTTTTTTAACTTGTGTTTGAATCAACATCCGTATTGATAATATTGTCAGCTTCATTATTTTAGCCTTTCTCACGGAAATGAGAATTACCTCATACAGTATCATTGCAAAAGAGAAGACGTCAACCTTCTTATCATATTTCCGGTGCTTGAAGACTTCGGGAGCCATGTAACGGTCTATTGAAATTATAAAAGAAAGTGTGGAATTAATGATCAAGTGAAAAATGCGAAATGAACATAAAACTGCTCATATACTAATAATCACTCACAGCTTCCTGTCTCGCCAGTTAATTTGTACACATCATGAGAATGCCGTACCCTGATGAGCTTGCTTAAGCCAAAGTCCCCCACTTTTAAATGGTCAGCATTCGTGTTGACAAGTAGAACATTCCTGGACATATACCATGCTCAGAAAAGAAGGGCTGTGCTTATCATAAATTGTACTCCGTATAAATGACTTTGGTAACGATGTTTTTTTTTTTTTATTTTTTATAATTATTATTATGGATTAAAATAAAACCGAGGGGGAGGCAGCAAGATTGACATTTACAATGACTTTTGAGAAGACAAATAGACAATTCAAATCCATGTTACCAAGCATACCATTAACTTACCTTGGTTTGAGGTCTCTGTGTATTATTACATTTGGTTCACTGTGCAGATACGCCATGCCTCTGTCCAAACCAGATTGCAGTGATAAGTGTAGTTCACAACCCATTAATGATGAATACCATAACATAGAGGAGAGAGAGATAAAAAACATTCTTTACTTCCTTTATTAGCTTGCCAATCAGATCATCCCCTTATGACATTACTTGATGTAGGGTTGAAAGGTTCTATATAAACAGAATTAATTTGACTTACCTTGCAATATCCAAAGCAAAATTGATTGCTGTTACTGGATTCAAAGCCCCTCTGTCTTTTAGATGTTGATGCAGATCACCCTAAAGAACAGAGAAGCATTAACTTAAAATTATAGAGGAAAACTTCCACAAAGATATGAAACAGCGATTCTCTTACCCCTCTCAAGTACTCTGTGATTAACATTAAGGGCTTCTTTTCAGTTACAGCTCCTAGAAATTGAACAATGTTAGGATGGCGAAGCTTTACTAGCAAATTGACCTCATGCCTGAAGTCCGCACTGCATGCAGACAAGAGAAAAGGTTAACTTACCAGAGACAGAGAGTACAGGGAGAAGCAAACAGCTAATGAATATAAAGTTATCTTAGCATTGCACTTTTCACAGCATATCCATGGTCAAGCAAAACAAAGATTAAGATCGATATACCACATGGTAAAGGAACATCAGAAAACCACTTGCATACCACTTTAAGATTTTATAGTTTTTCAGGTTTGGTGCAAGCCACAATAAAAAAAACTCAGGTTGCACTGGAAGTACACGCTAATCAAATTGGAAAACAGTTGAAGGACGTACACTACTAGTCTGTCATCTGAAAGGCTTGGAAGAATGCGTTTGACAGCTACTGGTGTTCCTCTCCAACAAGCTTTAACTATCTCACCAAAAGAACCCTGCATATATGAATAAACTTTAATGAAAAATATGCAAGTGCTAAAAGTAGCACAAGTGAGTTGAGCACTAACACCTTTAGTTTCTCAAAAGAACAAAAATACACATTAGGAAAGATTACTGGAACCACACAAATGGAGATGTGCCTGAAACACATTATACAGTTGGTTTCAGACCATGTTCAGACCCTACACACCATAAAATGACAGAGAAAAGCCATGGGTACAAGTGAACAAGCAAAAGTCAAAGCGTATCCAGGATGCAGGACTGGAGGACCATAACATCTTTGGCATTACAAAACCATCCAATACCACTAGGAATCCTCAAATGCCAGTTTGTTTGATATGAAGCTCAATGGAAGAGATCTTTCACAATGTAAATATAGTGAATTTTAAAGTTGAAACAGATAAAAAAACATCAATGCCCTGAATTATTTGCAATACCGAATCAGCCTATCTTACCAGAATTTTCAAGAATCCATGAGGCAATTATTCTTTATTTGTTATTCATTAGGCAGGAGGATATGATTAATTTTATTAAATGCAGAGCTCACCTTCCCTACAAGAAGTGAGCTTGAGAAGTCCAGCTCATCAGGATCTATCTCCCAGTCACACTTTTTTGGAAGAGGGGGTGGCAACGGTTTGGGTTCAAAATGACTTCCACTCTGACCCTGCAAAGTAACAATCCTCTAAATGTAAAGCTAACAATAGATTGAACTTGGTACGTGATTAGAAATAAATACCATTATTCAGAACTTTTGGTTTAGGACTATACAAATGTTTTAATTAAAACAAAAGCAACATCAAATGTTTGAGTCAATATAGCATTTAAAAATAAGTGCTTAGAAAAAGCAGCAAGAAATAAACATAAATACATAACAGCAACAACAGAAAGAAAGAGGTAATATATGCCTACCAATCGCCACTAAACAATTTATGCTTTTAATAAATAATTATGCAGAACAAACAAATAGTTTCAGAGAAAAAATGAAGGGAAAGAACTGGCTCACAGTTAGCATGGCAAATATTTCTATATTGTGCAAGATTCATGAGAAATACAGTAAAGATGCACAGAACTTACGTAAGATAGTCCACCTTCCGATTTTAATAATTCAATCATTCCCAATCTCTTTGCACCTTCGGCATCAGCTAAAGGCTGTTTCACAGATTCAAAGTTTACAGAGAATTATATGAGCCCAGAGAGAACTCATGTACATAGATAATTTCTCATTGCATATCAGGAAATTCATTCATAATGGTCCAAAAGAATATATGCATGCCCATTTCATGTAAGCTCAGGGAATTGAAAAGGTTTCTTCCAAAATGACATGAAGTCAAAACATTGCAAGCCACTGAGCCAAATTAATCCATGTATGGTGGAATTCTTCATTTTTACTTTTTTTTTTTTTTTTTTGCCTTTTTGTATTGATTAATATTTTAACAATAACATAAATTAATGAAAACACATCATGCAAGTAATGTCAATCTAACTCTTTAGTCGTTAAATCATTGAATGTGGATTAGTATTTTGATCTAAACTTTTGGTTTTTAAAGTTATTTAACTGTAATGGAAATAACCTTACACAAATTTGAACTTTTTGTCCAGAAAGTACTAAATTTTTTTAATAACATTGCACTTATAAGTTGATTTATGCTGCTTTATAGTTCTGTTCTGTTCTGTTCTGTTCTATTTCTTCTTGGACTATATGAGGAAATGAATTAGACGTTAAAAGGAACACAGAACAACTTGTATAGCACATGTGGGTAAGGATCCATGTAAAAGCCTTTTCCACTTCTTATTCAAAAACAGGGGGGACACCGAGTGAATAGTTTATACCCAACACCAGTCAAAAAGGAATTGTTCTTTGTTCGCAAGATAAATGTGCGAGTCCATGCACATATAGATAGATGCTCCATCGCATATTGTGAACCAATCATAAATATATATTTATATATATTGAGCTATACTGCCTATACACATATTCATATAGACATATGATTATGTAATTATGTTTGGTTGTTGGGTCACGAATGCATATTGAATTGCAAGCATAAAATAAATCAAGAGCTGCAACAGATAAAACAAGTAAAAATATGCTAAAAATAGATAAATATGCTCAATCTAATTCCATAAATAACTAACAAAACATAGCAATCCGGTTTCTGTACAGGCGGTTCACGTGCCTGCACCTACAGAATGATGTCCACGCTATGAAAATAATGTTAGCTCCATGAAAAATAATGTTGCTTATTTTATACTAATATGAAAATAATCATCTTTTCATGCGCAAACATCATTTTACACCGTCATCATTTTTCATTGCTCTGACATTATTTTTCTATGTGTATCTATCATTCCATTTTTGCCAGTATGTGCTATTGATGGCACCCCACCCTTACCCAAAGCATAGGATATAAACTGTCCTAACAAAAATTTGTGTTTGTCACCAAACAGTAAAATGTGTAACATTCCAATGGAACTGAGCTTTCCTATATTTCTCAGTTTCATATGAACTCTATTGCTAGAATTACCAAAAAGGAACCGTTACTGCAGGCTGCTTTTGACGCTAAAAATCGACAGAGTTACAAAACGACATAAAACAAAAACGCATATTGACGTGCAAAACGTGCAAATCATTGCAAACCAAAGTAAACCCTTTATCAGAACAATCCAACAGTTAAAATTTATCTGTTCCTGGAAGCAACAAAGATAAGAAACAGAAATAGCTTTCCTTCCATTTGAGCTAGGGGTTCTTCCATATTGACGTCCGTATTATTCCAGCTAATTCCCCCAAGTTGCCTTCTAATTACTTAATCCATTTTGGTGAATTAAACAACCAAAACCCCCTAAATTTACGCAACAAAACGCACCTTTCGCCAAATTGTGTCCAACAACAAGACACCAATCAGCTACAGAGTACTCACATCACTAGACAAAGTACCAAAAAGCAATAATCTTTTCACAGATTCCAAACTTATACAGTCACACATAAGCGTATTCGAAGAAAGATAGTTAGAAATGTACAGTATTGTTCCAGCGATCTTGCGCGTTGACATCCGCCTTGTATTCCAGGAGGCACTTGGCAACATCGATCCAGCCGTGAATTGCCGCGACGTGAAGCGGAGTCCTCTTGTCGTAGTCTCTAGCCTTCACCAGCGACTGATCCTCCTCGAGAAGCTTCCTCACCGCCGCCGCGTCGTTCTGGTGCGCGTGCCACAAAATTAGAGACGTCCTGCTCACCCGCGCCTTCTCTTTCTTCTTCTCCTTATCCACCGGCGGCCCGTCTCCGCCGGCAGAGCACCCGGAACTGCTTCCGCTTCCGCTCATGAGGGTGGAATTTAGAATCGGTGTGTGTCGGCAATCGGCTGCGCGTGAGTATGACTATGAACCCGCCACGGAAATAACCGTTTTATTCAGACACGAGCAAAAATATCGTAAGCAAGAAATAAGGACAGTTAATATTAATCGCAAGATCCATGGACCTTCACTCCCAATGTCTGTGCACCGTTGATCTTGGAGGATCCAAGCAACAACCTATAATCAACGGTGCACCTTCAAAATTCACATCATAATATCTTCATATTCATAATTACTCTTTGTGCTCCGGAAGTAAAATTTGACTATGAATATGATACTAATTGATAGTATGAGTCATTGACACTGACCCACTCTGACTGTGATCAAAGTTTTCGATAGATAGAATTGAATGTGTTTTCTGATTGTTTATATTGATATATTTTACAGTTTTTGAATCCCCATTATGAAATTATCAATCGAATCAAAGATTTCATTCTTTTCAACATGGATTATGGTGACAAGGAATTGAGTTAGTGGTCAAGCCCCACTCGCAACTTATTGGTGTTGGCCGTTTGTAATTTGCATGTTATGAACTTCTACCGCCTATGTTCTAGCTTGTATAGGTTGTTTAGAGAAAAAAAACAATATGGAAATCAAATACTCTAATTGGTAATGAGAACTGGCCTAGTGATGATGACTAGATGTCAGCTGATCTTATGGTTGCAATTCGATTTCTGTAATGGCATAATAATTGACAGCGGGTGCAGGCAGCGCTAAAAATGATGTGTAGCCATTTGTAAAATGATGTATAAGCCTTATAAAGTGATGTATAGATGGTAGTTTTTTTTTATTAGTTTTTGGTTTATAATCTCCATCCATCACTTTTTTATACTCATACATCATTTCATATATACATACACATCATTTTTTAATATGCCAGCACCTACAGGCCGCCAGCACCCAAACCATTTCCTTATGGTTGGGGTTCGATTCCCACCTGACCCCATGTTCCCCTCTTTATTCTCCGTTTAATTTATGTGGCTTGAATTCCCACACACATTTGCCAATATATGAAAATCAATGTTTTTTTTTTAAAAAAATACTCCCTCCGTCCCAGCTAACGTGTCCTGTTTGACTTTTTGACACTGTTCATTATTCTACTTTGGCTCGATTTTATTGCATGTATATATTTGAAAAAAATAGTCGAGTTGGGTCTTGTTAGAATCGTATTATCATGTAGTTTTAGAATATATATTTTACATAATTTTTTGTTATACACATTTTGAGATATTAACGGTTGAAAAAGTGTATTGGATTGTGTGCAAAAGTGAAACAAGACAAGTTAAGTGGGACGAAGGGAGTACTATTTAATCTATGTCAACATAGTAATCTAGTTTTGTCGTCCATTTAAAACAATAAATAATACTCCTAGTCTTAGGTCATTTATTTTTCAAACACGCATTATTACATAGATTATTAGTCTTAATTAGACTATAAGTTTGATTTGATGAGATCATTTTTAATTAAATTCTAATGTATTGATTAATTAAAGTGATGAGAAAGTCACAGTAAACTGAGATGGAAAATTAATGTTTTATTAAAAAAATATGTAAAAAAAAAATAGACAATTACTATTAAATGAGGTAGTCAGTGGCGATTCCAGGATTCGAAGTGAGGGTGTGCAAACTTTTAAAAAAAATCTACAGTCGCCTTCATATTACTTGAAAAAAATTAATAACTGAATCTACATCTATTTCATTAAGTTTTTTTTTCAACATAAAATAATAGTGAATCATTTAACATGTCTTCACCACTTAAAATAATTAAACTACCCTTGTACTTCATCCGTCTCGTTGTAATTGTTACGTTAGACTTTTTGGCACTATTCATTGTCTAATTTTGACTCTAATTTCTTGAAGCTAGGGCAAGCCTTTTTTATACAAAGGCAAAGCTAGTAATTTTAAAAGCGTATTTATCTAAAGATGTCAAAACCAGACTTTATAAATTACCTATCAGAATGCTTATTGTATAGGAATATTTTGTATTATTATTATTATTTTATGTAGAAGAAACTATTAATTTAATCTTATATAAGTTTTTAAAATATTTATAATCTTTTTTCAAATATATAAATATGTTATATTAGGACATATGTTTTAAAAAAGAAATTTTTTTAACATGATTTACTTGTAAAAGACTTAAAGTGTGGCCTATTTAGGTCAACTTAGACCTATAATGTAGGGTTATCAAAGATATAGATTATACTCATGCCTTAGAAAATTGAAGTAGGTTTTGGTCTTTATTATTACATACTGTAAAACAACTATTATTTGCTCATAGAATTTAGTGGGTGTTTGGATAAGCGATATGAAATAGATTATCTGATTATTGCGTTTTCAAAACGCAAATAATCAGGTTTGCAGCACCATTTTTTAGCGGTTAAACTGATTATTTGCGTTTTGAAAACGCAATAATCAAATAATCACTTTTCTTACCGCTTATCCAAACACCATCTTAGTAAACATTAACATAGCTAATACTATGCATTACTAAAAGTAAAGTAATTTTAGTAGACTATATTAAAATAATGATGTTCAAACATATACTCCCAAGCTAGTAGTACATAGATTCTCCAACACAAATCAACAAAACAACTTAAATATTAACACACTTTAACAAACTAATTATTTATATAAAATTAAAAAAAAAGAAAAAAAAAGAAAGCTTTTTTTGAGAACTCAGGGGGTCAGCTGTACCCCCTAAAACCGCCACTGAAGGTAGTAGTCAAAGCCGGTATTGTTAACTTGTTTAATCTCATAGTTTTAGAATATACATTTATAATTTTTATTATTTTTATACATCTTATACTATTAACCGTTAAAAAATTATACTTCAAAATCCCAGGCTTTTGCGTCCAAATGTGTTACTTTGGTTGAAAAGGAGGGGTTTACAGGAATGATATCTAGTCCATTCACTACTCACTTTGAAAAATACGTAGGGTTCCCTGTGTATCATGGTCGAGTACAGGCTGTAGCTTACCATTATATACTTGAACGTATGGATGATAAAATCTCATGCTGGGCCATGAGGTTACTCAACAAGCAGGCCGACTAACTCTTGCTCGACATGTTTTAGCCGCCATTCCCACAAATTGTATGCAAATAGGTTGGTTGCCTGAATCTACTTGCAACAATATTGATAAACGCATAAGGAATTTGGTCTGGAAAGATCAGGGAGGAAAGGGTTTGAATCTTGTCAAATGGAAAAATATAGCTGCCCTTAGAAGTGAGGGTGGACTGGGACTTCGCAAAGCTCGTCTTTGTAACATAGCTCTCCTTGGCAAGCTGGGACATGATCTATTCCAAGGTCGAGATAAGCTGTGGGTTTGCGAACTCCGGGGAAAATATTGCCAATCAAGAAAGGATTTTTGATTCTCTCCCCGTGGCTGGTTCCATCACTTGGCGTAGTATTCGCAGTGCGTTATTGCGGTTATCTGGAGGCTATGAATTCCGTGTAGCTAGTGGTAATTGTAGGGCGCCGGGACCATGTCTTCCTTTTGTGAAAACATGCGATGTGAATTTGAGGGTTAAGGACATTATTAGGGACCATGGATGGGATCTATCAACTGTAGCCTCCAATATACCAGAGCCTGTTCGTCTTGAGAATATGCTTTATCCCCCTCCAAGGATACATGATGCGTTAAGGGATGGGTGGCAGTGGAAATTTAACTTGGATGGGGTCTATTCTACTCCAACGGGTTACCAATATTTGCTGGGAGATCGGCTCCAATCGACAGGTTGGAAATGGCTTTGGAGCTCAGCATTTCCATAGAAGATTTGCATCTTTCTATGGTTGTCGTTGAGTCGTGCATCCGTTCCATGTAATGAACTTCGGTTTCATCGGAACCTTGCCCGAAGACCATTGTGTACCATTTGTGGGGTTGAGAGGGAGATTTGGGGACATTGCTTATTTTATTGTGCCTGGGTACATCCGCTCTGGAAGTTGATTCAAGTCCTTATTCCATCAGATGTTGCTACTATGAGTACGTCTCATACTACCTCCGTTCCTTTTTATTTGCAACATGTTGAAAATTGCTACTGTTCATATGCATACTTTGACTTAAAGTTTTCTCATAGTTATTCATGTTAAAATATAGTCAAATGGAATCTTGTTAGATTCGTCTCATCATGTAGTTTTTAAATATCAAACTTTTAGAATTTTTACTTATACCGAATTTGAGTTATTAATAGTTTAAAATATGCATTGGATTGTGTGCAGTGTGGGTCCGTAGCAATTTTTAAGGAACGGAGGAAGTATTAAATTCTGGTTGTGTGCTATATTAAAACTATTGGAGAAGTATTTATTGCGGCCACGTAGTGTGTGTGGCGTGAACGATGTAGAAGAGTTTTTCAAGGTTCCCACTCACAACAGCAAGCCTTGATTCGTCAAATATCTCACTTGCATGAAGAGACCAGTCGTGCATGGGCTTATTCCCGTATGGTGTGTTGGAATATGGGGGAATGTTCGGGTGTGTTTTTGCATTCTGATGCAGGGTCGTCAAATCATTTTTGTGGGCTATGTTCTAATAAAAATTTTAGGCCCCATTTATATCTAAACTACTAGTTACAAAATTTTTAAATTGTTTAAGAAAACACAACACTATAATTAGAAAATATAAAACGTATAAAATTTAACAAAAAATTGACGTACAGTATTTCACTACAATAATTTTCTGTTATAGCGAATGAAATTTTTTGGTAAAATTTAGTACATTAAAGAGGTGAGTGACCGAAATTCGTTAGCTACCAAATCCATAATTTTATAGTAGTGCGTATTATATTAAACAGACATGAAATTAAAGTTTAATGGATCGTGAGAGATGGAATTGAAGTATCAATTGTTGATCACAAATGAAATTAAAATTGTTAAGAGGAATTATTCAATAGAGCATGTAATAAATAATGGGCTTTACCAAAAAAATAATATAAATAATGGGCCCCAACAAATTACAAACTAATAAGAATTTTTTTTTTTTTTGATGAGCCGAAGCCGGAGAAAAAAGGGGAAAAAAGGAAAAGAAGACAACAACAGAACAAAGAGCCACACAAAAAAGGAAAAAGGGCTGGAAAACACCCAGCTCAAGTAGCCATATGCAACTAGAGTCTAATGGAGATCCACGCCGGAAACATCCCGCGCCAAGTCCTCCAACACGAAGTCGGGCGGGAAAGCCCAGGTAGTGAAGAACTCTTCACTCGAAGCCCCATGATGTGCCAGACGGTCCGCCACCTTATTGCCTTCCCGATAGATATGGTGAATTTGACAATAAGCAAACTTCCTTTTAATATCCCGTATCCTGAAGATCTCTGCTGCCAGCGGATGAAAGGGATTAAATGTGTCCACAGCAGAGATGATGTCCATAGAATCTGAATAACAGGTTACCGAGTCCACATTCTTGTTAACCGCATACTCCAATCCCGCGCCTAGGGCTGCCAATTCAGCCGTGGAAATATTAGTTACCCACAGCTTACCGCAACCGCCCCCCATCCATTCTCCATTTTCATCCCGCAAAACGAACCCGTAGCCAGCCTTCCCGGGGTTCCCCATCGAACAACCATCCACATGGATGATGGCTCCCTCAGCCTTCATAAAATTCCAGCCAATTGCTCTTCTCACTTCCTTAACCTTCTTATTATGATCAGCTGCCTTGTTCATATCCCAAGCCATGCGTCGGATGGCCCTCAGGATGGCTCCCATGGTTTTGCTCTGACCCGTGAACACCCTATCATTCCTTTCGATCCATATAGTCCAAACTGCCGCTGCCATCAGATTTCCATAGCAGTTAAATAGAGCAAATAAAAAATCTCTTATTTCCTCCCTATTGATGGTTGCAGTGTCATGAGGTATCCCAATGTGGAGGGCCCGCCACACATGTTTCACCCATGTGCAAGTGAAGAAGCAATGATCCCATGTCTCTTCCTCATCGCCACATACCAAGCACAGGGGAGAGGCCGCTAGGTGTCTTCTGTGTCTAGTGGCATTAACGGGCAGCGAATCGTGGCTAATCGTCCATAACAGAAACCCAACCTTTTCTGGAATGGAAGCTTTCCACATCCATTTCCACCCTTCCGGGTTATCATTCAAGGGGGTGATGAGGTTATAAGCTGAAGCAACAGAGTAAACTCCCGTGGAAGATTCTTTCCAGATCCACGAGTCAGTCAGGAGCTCATGTAACTTTGGAGGTGGAGTATCAGTTATATCCTTTAACACCGAATCAGGGACAGGAGAATAAACGTCTTTCCAATTCCAATCTCCATTATCTATGACATCCTTGACTCTCAATTCAACGTCCTGAATCGCCACATAAGGTAGTTTGGGCCCCAGTTGTTCCCCCTTCCACCATTCAGAGAACCATAGTGAGGCGTCCCCATTGCCTATGCGTAGCTGGAATCCCTGTTTGATGAACGGGAAAGTCTTCATCAAAGCCTTTCTCAGCTTAGAGGTGCTAGTGTTCCCAGTAGCAAAGTTGTTGCTCATCCCGGGAGAGTCCTCTTTGAGAAGTTGGACCCAGAGCTTATCCTTAGAATTCAGCACCCCCCATATAAGCTTTCCCAGGAGGGAGATATTCATTTGCCTCGCTTTTCTCAGTCCCAATCCACCCTTGGCTTTACTGTGGGAGATGGAATCCCACTTGACCAAGTATAGGCCTTTACCGTGTCTATCCTTCCACAAGAATTTGTTGATTCGTCTATCAATGGCGCTGCAAACAGACTCCGGGAGCCAATGCAATTGCATAGTGTAGGTGGGAATCGCTGCCATAACCGATCGGCATAGAGACAGCCTGCCAGCTTTATTTAACAGTTTCGTCGCCCATCCCTCCATCCGGGCATCCAGCCTATCCAATATGAACGCAAAATCTCTACATTTATATCTGCCTTTAACCAAGGGGAAGCCCAGGTAGGTATCAAAGTGGTTCACCTCGGGGATCTGGAGCACATGCAGAATCCATTCCCTCATATCCTGACTCACCTTATTGGAGATAAAAATGGACGATTTACCAGGGTTTAACCTTAAACCCGAGACCACGGCAAAGTTCTCCAAGGTGCTCTTGATAGATAATATGCTTTCTTTATCAGCCATGGCCCCAAGTATTAGGTCATCTGCAAAGACCAAGTGTGATATGCCAACCCTTGATTTTTCCAGACATATCGGTCTCCATGTCCCCTTGTTCACCTTTTGCTGGATTAGTCGAGACAACTTATCCATGATGATGAGGAACAAGTAGGGGGATATGGGGTCCCCTTGTCTCAATCCTTTACCCGGCCTTATCTCAGGTAGAGTCTGACCCTTCCACAGGACAGCATAAGTAGGTGAAGTGACGCAGTGCATAATGAGCTGTGTTAGTTTGTTTGGAATACCCAGTTCTCCCAAGCAAATTTGCAAATAGTCCCATTGCACGTTGTCATAGGCCTTAGCCACGTCAATTTTTAACACCACCGCCTGCACCTTATTACGAGCCATAGATAATTGACTCATGATTTCTTGTAAGGTGATAGCATTATCCACTGTTCCTCTCCCGGGTAAGAAGGCTGCTTGATGGTTCGAGATGAGCTCTTGTAGCATAGGTCTGATTCTTTCGACCAATACTTTGGTAAGGATTTTGTAGCTCACATTACATAACGTGATTGGTCGAAATTCCTTAAGGCAAGATGGCACTGCAGTCTTCGGTATTAGGCAAATGTAAGTCTTTGCCACTTCCTCATCAAAATAACCTCTCTCAAAAGCTTCTTTCACAAATTGGTACACATCCCCACCCATCGATTGCCAGAATGTTTTGAAGAAAAGGCCGGGGAATCCATCCGGCCCCGGGGGAGCCAATCCATTCATCTTGGTCACCACTGTTCCAACTTCTGTCATAGAAATATCCCTGTTCAGGCGAGCACTCATATCTGAATGTATATTAGGGAACGGAGGTGGCAGATCCTCCCTGTCTATGCCCATAACCCGTTGGTGAATATCTTCCTCTGGTCGAGCATACAACTTAAGGTAGTAGTCTCTAACCATAGTCTGAAGATCTCCTTCATTCTCCCTCCATCTGTTGTTCTCATCAAATAACCCCTAAATTCTCCTTCTATGGCCTTTGGACTTAGCACGAGCGTGGAAATAAGCTGTATTTCTATCTCCCATTCGCACCCAGTTATCCCTAGCCCTTTGATACCAGTACATTTCTTCTTGTTGAAGTACCGTATCCAGTTCCTTTCTCAACTCTTCCTCCAGCAGGTAGAGGCGTATGGAGTCCACCCGCTCCAATGCTTTGGCTAAGCCCTCCAGCCTCTTCAAAATTTTAAACTTTCTCCATTTAAAATTCCCCCCAAAGCTGTTGTTGAATTCGATAGAGGCCTGCTGGACTGCCTTTAAGCGATTGTTGATACCAGGCATAGCCTTTTGCCAGGTATCTTTAACAGTCGTAATGTAGTCCGAGCTTTCCGCCCAAGCCGCTTCCCATCTAAAAATTCTTTCCTTAGGCCGAGACGCAGGGGGTCCGCAGGATAGTAGAAGGGGACAATGGTCGGATCCCACACCCTGCATAACCTGAACAAATCCGCAAGGAAATTGTGTCACCCACCCCATGTTGCTCACACACCTATCGAGCCGCTTAGATATTTTTCCAAAAGCTCCCCAAGGACGAGACCAGGTGAAGGCACCTCCTTGGGTATTAATTGTGGAGAGGCTACAGCCTTGTAACACCTCCCTTAATTCTTCAGCTCTGTTAACATTAAACAATCCCCCTCTCACTTCATTAGAGGCTAGGATTTGGTTCCAGTCACCAATCGCCACCCAATTCTCATCCACACTGTTTCCCAAGACTGTAAGATCAAGCCAATTCCTCTTGCGCTCAGTGTAATGGGGGGAGGCATAGATCGCCGTAATAATCCAGGTAGAGTTGGTGTCACTCAGTTTTAATGTGACCATCCTCTTCCTATTGTCAAATATTTGGATCTTGACACCAGTGTTGCGCCTAGCCAAAATCCAAATGCCCCCCGCTTTACCAATGGCTTCCTGGATACTAACAGGGTCGTAACCCAAATGCATCAGAAAAATCCTAGAACCAGCAAAAGGGGCCTGCGGTTCATACAAGAACAATAGCTCCGGAGAGTATCTGCCAATGATGTCTCTAATCATCCTTCTAGTAGGTAAACTTACAATACCCCCCACATTCCAAGATAAACATTTAAATTGTGTAAAATCCATAAAAACACAAGATTTGAGAGTAGAGTACCCCAAGTACCTCAGATATTATCCCTGAGGCCTGTCTTGGAGGGCTCCTCCGCTTCCTCCGCCATGGTAGAATCCTCACCAAGTGGTTCCAGAAAGTCCTCAGAGGGAGAATCATAGGCTGCATCTTCAATTCCCCCATCCGTTTCATCGTCAGTCTCCATTTCGGCCTCTCCGGCGCTGTTAACTGACACCGGAGCTAAGGCAATCGAGAGTCGTGGCCGTTTGCCTTTCCCTTTCCCTTCTCTTTCCATCTGTAGTTTATCTTCCAGTTCTGTTTCCACTCCGATGATGGATTTCTCTCCTGGTAGCGCTCTTGCCCCCATTGTCTGTCTTCCAGAGTTTATCGGGGCTGATAAACGCATCCTATTTCCCAGTGTTACCGCCTGTTCCGATTTGGGGGGGGGGGGGGGGGGGGTAGTCCCTAACTTGGTAGGCTTCAGGCCGCCTTGGGCTTTGGCTTTGGGCCTCACACCCATATTAACTTTGGGCCCTTTAGATTGTCCCATTCCAAACACAATGTTTGGGCTTCTGTTTTCTTTTCCGATTCCCTTTCTCGGCCCATTGGACTTCTTCCGAACCACCTTAATCCAGTCACCACCACTAGGTTGCACTGGAAGCGAGTCCTTGTTCACATGTTCCCCAATAGAGGCTGCATTTAATGCCTTCTCTACAAATTTTTCCCTTTCAGTGTATACCTCTGAACCCTCTCCCATTTCTGTATCTGTTTCCTTCCTTTCCAGTGTAGAGCTAGTATCCGTTCCTTTACCCTTCTCTGCGCCTACCCTTTTGTCTTTAGTTGCAGCCAAAGCCAAGTCAACCCTCTGCCCCTCTCTGTCCACCTCGTCCTTTGCACTGTTAGCAGCATTGGGGTTGTCACCAGCCATGCCCCGTTCCGCCGGAGCTGGATGTCCGGCTGCCGGTAAATTGGAGCAGGTAGTGCTCCCATGCCCGTACTTGTGACATTTGGTGCAAAGGAGGTGCAGCCCCTCATAAGAAACTTTTTGCCAATAGTCTCCAACAAGTATGCTCGACACCAACGGCAGGCGGAGATCGATTTCAACACACACACGCGCATACCGTCCTCTGCTAATGTGTTTGGTTGTGTCATCTACCCTTATTGGAGTTCCCAGTGTTGAAGCCATTTTTGTAATGAGCAGTTCGTCGTACATCTCAAAGCAAAGGCCTGGGAATCTTGCCCACACCAACGTCTTGCATGGAACTTCAGTGGCTGTGTTAAAATTGGGTTTCCACTGAGTGATTGTCAAGTAGTTGTCATAGATCATCCAGGGGCCCCCGTTGATGATCCTCGTTCTGTCCTCCTCTCTATCAAGCTTCACAAGGTAGAAGCCATGGTCCATGTCCATCATTTCAAGTCTTCCATTTACCTTCCACAGCTGCTTGAGGCGATCCAGAAGGGCTTTATTTCCTATTCTTTTTCCCAACAAGGATATGATCAAAGCATCCTCCCATGGCTTGCATAGACGTTTCTTCACTTCCGGGGCCAAGATAATCCTTGGTTTGAGACGGTCCCCATCAATGAGTTCGACAGTCATCATCCCTTCGTGGTTCGGTTCCTTTAGCAGCGGAGAGGGCACCGCTTCTTTCCCTGCCAGCACCATGTCGCGGAATGAGATCTTGGGATCTCCTGTGAAGACAAAATTCCCCGGGGGAGTTTTTGGAGGCTCGCCGGAGTTGTTAGCGAGCGCTTCGGTAGAGAGCGTTTCGAGGAGGGTCGACATGTTTTCACTACTCTCGGATTTGAGTCAACTAATAAGAAATTGAGCACATAGTAGTATTAAATAAGATATTTTTTATAAAATGGGCCCCATATGGTAGAGCTTATTTGCTAGCTTTATTGTAGTAAACAAGCCTACCTCCTTGACTACATAACCGCCTGGGCCGAAAAGTAAAGTGGGAGTTAGCAACTGAGCATTTCTGTAGTAATTATTTTTATAAAATGGGTCCCCTATGTTTAGGGGCCCTGTTCCAAAGAACTGGATGAACAGCCTATTAATTGAACGGGCCTGTTCTGATGGTTCTCGGTTGGAGGGTCGATCGAGGGCGGGTTTGGAGCGGGACCAATCTGGACATTGGTTGGGTGGGGTTTATGGATTTCTTGGCAAATGCTCGGTCCTGCATGCAGAGGTAGCAGGGGTGTTGAATGGTCTTGAGTTGGCTAGGGAGTTAGGAATTAATTCTATCTATTGTCTGTATGACTCGTTGGAAGTTGTCCGACTGATTAATTCTCCAACAAGTCGAAATCATGCCCTTGCTGCTTATCTCTTCAAAATTGATGATTTGTGTGCTTCTTTCCAAAGGTGTCAAGTTGGGCATATTTGGAGGGAAAGGAACTTCGTGGCGGATTGTCTCGCCTGTATGCGAGCCGAGAGTGAGTTAGTCATGGGCATTTCCCCTGGATGCTGTAAAATGCCTCCTTGCAGCTGACACAGCTGGTACTTGGTTCCCCGATGCCAGTTGTAGAATTTGCTGTTTGTGGGTCTTCCTTTTCTTGCTTTATTTTCTCTTTTTTCTTTGTTGTTACACTCTTCTAGCTATCTATGGCTATTAGGCCAAAAAAAAAAAACCGTTAAAAAAATTATACTTCCTCCATTATCTTTTGTTTGCCCCGTTGGGGCTTTTGTCACTATTCACACATATACTTTAACTTAAAATTTTATCATAGTTATACAAGTTAAAATATAATCAAGTGAGATCTTATTAGATTCGTCTCGTCGTGTAGTTTTTAAATATCAAACTTTTAAAATTTTTACTTGAACTTATTAGTGGTTTAATTTATATTGGACTGCATGCTGGGCGGGTCCGTAGCAAATATTATACTTCTTATGTCCTAACTGAAATGTCTTACTTACTATTTTTGGATGTCCCATCACAAATGTCTTCTTTCTATAAATAGAAATAATTTTTTCCACTAACAAGTATGTGGACCCCATCATATATTCACAAATCAACTCTATCTTAATTCTCGTGCCCAACAATAACATAACGTTACTAATAGGACGGAGGAGTAACAATTTGGATAGGATCGGAGACGGTAATTTTATATTTTCACAAAGAAATGCTATAACCGTTAAAACTAGGAAGGTAGGGATAATATTTGATTTGAACCCGACTACAGACTAGTGATATTGAAACGGTCCATCATTTGAACCCGACTACAGACTAGTGATATTGAAACGGTCCATCCCAAGTGGTACAATCCTGATCCGTTGCCAAGTCAGCCTATTCTAGAATTCTCAAATGTTACAATTCAAATCTATCGAATTCAATTACAAAGTTACAACCTGTCAAATCAATTGCCAATTATGCACACACAAGAATTACATTGATCTCATCAAATACTACTACAGTCTACAACTCTAGGAGTTATATTAGTACATTAAATGTTCATATTCCATGAAATTGACACTTAAAAATTATTTGGTCGGATTTTCTCAAATATTGTAATTGGGCCTGGGCCTGGGCTTGGGTTTCTTTCTTTCGGTTCTAGTGTGGGCTTTTGAATTGCTGGAGCCCAACAACGGTCAAGGAGCAATAATCATTAATGAAAAATTATATATTGGAATCTTTGATTATATATTAATGTTATGAACATATTATGATGGGTTAGCAAAATTATACATGGAACAGAGTGAAACCCTCAATCCCATGTCCAAATATTTTTTAGTCAAATTGCCATACTCTCACACACAAATATCTTACTAGTTCACATTTGTCACTCAGGAAAAACATTATCCCAAATGGAGTGTGACCTGACAAGGGCCAAAATGGACATGATGCTGTCCTACTCTAACACCCATATGATATTGCAGGTTACAAACCCAAAGCATTACTATTATGATAATGTTGTCTACTCATCAAATTCCAACCAAATAGAACAAGAATTGCATCCATGTGTACAAATATGTATATTCCTAAAAATGATGAATAAAAAATAAAAAGGACCCAATTTTCAAAGTGCAGGGACTGCTCTTGGCATCCCACCACCAAATAAAAATGTTTACAAAAGTTGAGGCAAAAGGGTGGCTAAATGAAAAGTGGGATATATATATGTAGAAATTTAGCTAAATTGAAGGATTGAATTAAGGATATGTGATTTTTTTGGGTGTGAAGGACATTGTGATAAATGTGACATTGCTTCATAATAGGCTTTCCTGTATAAATTTAGTGGATTGCTTTTTATATTTATTGTATCTATATTTTCAAACTTTTAAGTGGATCAACTATCAATACATTAATTTATGCAAAAAAAAAAAAACTATCAATACATTAAAATTTCCGAATTCATATAGGTATATTAGTAATCACAAAGTTATATCAAACTCAATTAAAATTTCCGAATTCATTGAGATACGAGTTAATATTTTTACAGTGGGATTTCTTTTTATTAAAATGCTATAATCATAATGTTGTATTTTATTTAAAGGATTAAACAATGTTAGACAGATTTTGGCTAATTTATATCATTATTAATCATTTTATTGAATATACTTCACATTTTACTATATAAAACATAAATAAGGGGAATTATAATTTTCTCTATGAATAATTAATAATTCAATTTGTCCACTATGAAAACTATTGAAGGAAAACTAGAAGAGGACAAAATCGGCTTCCACTCCTAATTTTGGAAAATAAAAAGGGGTAATGTAATGGTTACTTTATTTTAGACCATTTTAGTTTATGAGGATTGAGTAATTTGCACTGCAGAATAAATATATTTTATTTTATTTTTTATTTGAGGATGATGATGATGATTAATTTGGATTGCAGAATCAATTCGGCCATCCTTTAAATCATACTTGCAATTGATAAGCTTTTTGGTGTGGCCTAAAAAAGTGTGAGTGAGTTATTTGATTGATAATCATAATTATGGGCAATGCTTTTCTTTCTTTTTCTTCTTCTTTTTTTTTTTTAAAAAAAAACTATTTTCTTATAAGAAAATTATAAATTACTCAATAATAAGTACTAGTATATTATCAAATAAAATTGCTGGTAGCCGGAAAACTGGTAGACTTTTGAAGGTTCTTTGGACAAAATTGACCACACAAACATTGACAACTAGAATACTTCCATGAAATTGTCAAACTATGCAGACAAGGTTTTTTACAAGAACCACAAATAAACAAACAAAGATTAAATCTTTGAAATTGGTAACTAAAATCAATAAAGCAAAAAATAAAAAAAGAATCTTGGGCCTGCTCAAAACTGTCAAACGCTCCAGTTCAAGAATTCCCCTGTTCCTTTTTTTTTTTTACTTTTTTTTTTGGTGAAAAGCTTTGTTTCTTTTCTTTTCCTCACAAAATAAAAAGAAGTCTTGTCTGAAAACAGTTTCCTAAATCCCATGTTTATCAACTGAATTAAACAAACCCCACAATTTTAATTTCCCCGTCATAATTACGTCTAATCAGGACTAAAGCAATGCCAATCATGGCGATGGCAACAATGTTCATTGAATACAATGATGATTCACATTAGGACACCAATAATTTACGGCTTATTTTGGTGCAGTTAAAATTGGATGAACAAAAAGTCCAATCAAGATTAAGATTATTACAAATCAAAGCGGTGATGAATTAATCTCCCCCAAAAGCATCCAACAAAGCCTTTTTGTTGACTTAAGACCTCACTAATGGAGCCAAAAAGCCCAAAGACAAACAACAGGCAGAAGGAGGAAGAGAGGAAGATATCTTCTTCTGTATTTGAGTCAAAAGGAACATTGAAAGCGTTTACAATTATTACAACTAGCGGTACATATGGATGGATACACACAATAGTCATATGTTTTGATGCAAAAGCGCAATTTTTTTTGTAGTTTGCCAATAGAATAATGCTCTTCTGTCTTCAGTGGCAGCAGAAAAAGTTTCCCTTTCCCTCTTTTTTCTTTTTCTATCTATATATATATATATATATAGATATATATATTTTTTCTTACAGAGTAAAACCAGGTCCACCCTTTTTACCATCTGTCCAGTAGCATTCTCTATTCACTACTGTCTTAAAAACCTCCTCCCAGTTCTCTGATAAATACAGGAGGAAAAAGAAAGGGCAAAAGAAGCTTTTCTTTGCTTCTTTTTCTTCCCCCCTCCCTGTCTGTCTCTTGCTAAAGGCATTATTGATTTATTACCACCTCATTCTCATTCTCCCTCTTCCCTCCCTCCCTAGCTTCTTGTAATAAAACTAAAAAGAATAAAAATTACTACTACCTTTTTTCTGTTCCATAACAAAAACAGGCTCCTTTTGCTGTCTCTTTCTGGCTCATCCTCCCATGGAAGAAGAAGAGTGTAATACAAGCAGAAAATGCACAAGGAGTTTGAGGGCGGGCGAGAGGACCTACGGCTATGGCTATGGTTATCAGTATCACCATTATCAGTTATTACAAAACTACCACAGGTTCGGTTATGGTGTGGGTTTGGGATACCAAAATTCTGCCCCAGCTTTGCTTCCTTTGCCTCCAAGCATACCTCTTCAGCTTTCGGTGGCTTCACCTTTACCTCAGAACAAGACCCTCTGGGGATCCAAATCTCATCTGCACAAACATTCATCATGGAGACACAACAACACTCCTCCTCCTCCCCCTACTTCCTCTCATTGCCAAGTTCAGGAATTCTCTGGTAATTAATAACGTCTTTGATTCAGTCCTTTTCTTTTCTTGCTGTCCCTATTTGTTGTTTCTGTAGTCATGTGATTGCATGTTGGATTTTGTTTGGGGATATGATAAGAACGAATACTGTTAGATGATTTTGTTTGTTTTTCCACTTTACCCCCTTCTGTTTCCAGTTATTATTCGATTTTCATTGTTATTACCTTACTACAACCTCAAAAGATTGTCAATTGTTTTTACTGGGAGCTGTGTTCGGAACAATCCTGATTTGATGAAATTGAACAGCTAAGGCGGATGCTGAGAGGAAAGTTTGTCCGCCTCGTGACAAGAAAATGGGAAGGAAAATGGAGTCCGGGAAACCTAAGACGACACTGGCCGTCGCAAGAAGGCCAGACTCCGGAGGCGTAGAAGGGAGGGTCATAAACCTCGTCGCCAATCATTTCCTAGTCGAATTCGATCCTTCCCTGAGACTCTTCCACTACGATGTCGAAATATTCCCGAATCCATCCAAGGACGTCGCGCGGATGATCAAGAGAAAGCTCGTTCAGGAGCATTCCCCGGCGCTTTCCGGTGCATCCCCAGTGTACGATGGGCGGCGGACGATATACAGCCCGGTCGAATTTGCCGACGACAGGCTTGAATTCTACATCGGCCTCCCAATATCGGCGGGGAAGACGGCGGCGCCGAGTCCGATGGACGATAATCTGCAGAAGAACAAGATTTTTCGTGTGAATGTCAGGCTCGTGTCGAAATTGGATGGAGAAGCTCTGAACAGCTACCTGACTACTACTAACAAAGAGGACGATCATTGCCCCCAACTTCCTCAGGAGTATATCCACGCATTGGATGTCGTGTTGAGGGAGAGTCCGACGGAGAAGTGTATAGCTGCTGGAAGATCATTCTACTCGGGATCCATGGGAGGGGCGAACGAGATCGGGAGAGGGGCGGTTGCACTGAGAGGGTTCTTCCAGAGTCTGCGGGCGACGCAGCAGGGTCTCGCTCTCAATGTGGATTACTCGGTGACGGCGTTCCACGAGAGCATTGGGGTGATACCTTATCTGCTGAAATGCTTCGACTTTATGCACGAAAGTATTCGAAACAAGGGGAGGCTTTTGGGGGATGAAGAGGTGGAGGAAGTGGAGAGAGCTCTTAAGAACATGAGGGTGTTCGTTCGCCACAGGGAGACGGTGCAGAGATATCGTATTTACAGCCTGACTGAGGAAGTTACCGAGAATCTCTGGTTCCCGGACCGGGATGGTAGACATTTGAAACTTGTGAGCTACTACAAGGAGCATTATGGATACGATATCCGGCACAGGAATTTGCCTTGCTTGCAGATTAGTAGGAGGAAACCGTGTTACCTACCGATGGAGCTTTGTGTGATTTGTGAAGGGCAGAAGTTCCTCGGAAAACTATCCGATGATCAAACTGCGAAGATTCTTAAAATGGGATGTCAGAGACCGGCAGAGCGCAGGGCGATCATTGATGGAGTCATGGAAGGACCGTTCGGACCGACAAGGTAGAACTCATGTTTAACTTGGCAAGTGATCTACTGATCTTCCCTGTTTTGTAAAGTTTGATGATTTAATGGCTGTTTGTTTGTTTGTTTGTTGGCAGTGGAGATCAAGCCAGGGAGTTCAATCTTCACGTTACGAGAGAAATGAGCCGACTGACCGGGAGAATTCTCCAGCCTCCCAAGCTCAAGCTCGGACACGGTGGTCATGTAAGGAACCTGACTCCTTCACGACACGATCGACAGTGGAACCTTCTCGATAGCCACGTATTTGAAGGCGCTCGTGTAGAGAGATGGGCGATCATAAGTTTTGGCGGGAGCACCGATCAGAAATCCTGCGTGCTGAAATTCATAAGGCAACTGTCTCAAAGGTGTGAACAATTAGGCATCTTTCTCAACAGACACACCGTTGTGAGCCCTCTCTTCGAGCCAATGCACGTGCTCGGCAATCCGAAGCTTCTCGAATCCAGACTCAAGAAAATCCACAAGGCCGCATCGAACGATCTCCAGCTGCTCATTTGTGTTATGGAGAGGAAACACAAAGGGTACGCGGACCTCAAACGCATAGCCGAAACCAGCATTGGTGTCGTCAGCCAGTGCTGCCTGTACTCCAATCTCGGCAAGATGAGCTCGCAGTTTCTCGCGAACATGGCTCTCAAGATCAATGCCAAAGTCGGGGGATGCACCGTCGCGCTGTACAACTCTCTGCCCACTCAAATGCCGAGGCTCTTCAGACCAGACGAGCCTGTCATCTTCATGGGCGCCGATGTGACTCATCCCCATCCGTTGGATGATGTTAGTCCGTCCGTCGCGGCTGTGGTTGGGAGCGTCAATTGGCCCGCAGCGAACAAGTACGTCTCCAGAATGAGGTCGCAGACGCACCGGCAGGAGATCGTTCAGGATTTATGTCCGATGGTGGGAGAAATATTGGACGATTTCTATGAAGAGCTCGCCGTGCTTCCAAAGAGGATCGTTTTCTTCAGGGATGGAGTCAGCGAAACGCAGTTTTACAAAGTGCTGGAGGAGGAGCTGCAGGCGATCCGACAGGCCTGCGCTAGGTATCCCGGCTACGAACCTCCCATCACATTCGTCGTGGTGCAGAAGAGGCACCACACGAGGTTATTCCCGCGCGATGCTGCTGAACTCCACAGCAGCCAGTTCTCAGATGAAAATGTGCCTCCAGGAACAGTCGTGGACACGGTCATCACGCATCCTAGGGAATTCGACTTCTACCTGTGCAGCCACTGGGGCGTCAAGGGGACGAGCCGGCCGATCCATTACCACGTGTTGTGGGACGAGAGCGGATTCACATCCGATGAAGTGCAGAAGCTGGTGTACAACCTTTGCTACACATTTGTAAGGTGTACCAAGCCGATTTCCCTCGTGCCTCCGGCTTACTACGCGCATCTTGCTGCGTACCGGGGCAGGCTGTACATCGAACGGTCGGATTCGGGGATGATCTCCCGCGCTTCGGCCCCCAAGACGCCGCCTTTACCTAAACTGAGTGACAATATTAGAAAGCTTATGTTTTACTGCTGACAATTGGAACAGACTTTTCCTTTGATGTTCTGTTCAGAACCACACCACCACCTCAGATTGCTCAAAGCAGCATTTTTTGATCACAGGTTGATGATTTTAACTAATGAGGGATCAGTATTCAGCAAACATAGCTTGATGATTTTACTATTACATATCATAAAATTAGGGCATTCAGCATTCAGCAACATAGTAGGTTGTAACAAGTGGGCATTGTCACTCCCAACTTCTGTCCAATTAGGGCTTTCAAAATTTTAACAATATGTGCATATGAGAATTTTCTGAATCCAAACAAAAAGATGGCGTACTATTTAAACAATATATAGGTGTTGTGGTCCATTTCCTACTACACAACACGATACCGTTGTCAGAACTCAGAAGGGAGGGGGGGATGGGAATTTGTATGTACATACAGAAAAGAAGGATGTAAGTTTTGTATGTATATGGGAGAAGACGGGGAGGGGAAGAAAGTTTTGTCTATAAGACGAGGGTGTATAAATAAATAAAAATTTGTCATTTAGTGAGGGTGGCAATAATGGTAGTACTGGTGGTGGGAGGGAAAGGATTAAATTTAGGTGCTGGGATGGAACAGAAACCCACCATTTATGAGATGACATTAATGGAAGTTTGTCAAGAAAATAAGGGGTGAGAGGTAAGTGGAATTTTGGAAAGTGCATTGAGCCATTAAGTGAAAGGGAAGAAGAAAAGGGGACCAAAGGCCAAAGGGTGGGCAGAGCATATCTAATATGACAAGCATAAGTATGAATGGTCATGATATATGAGACCAAAGGGAAACAGGGGGAATCCTGAGAATGTGTCATTGGTAAGAAAATGAGTTGTCACTGTCAGAATTGAAGAATGAACTGAGAGAGAGAGAGAGAGAAGGGTGTTGGGGGGAGAATCTAGGGGTATTTTTGGGATATGAGGGAAACTGGTAGTAGAAGAAGAAATCAGAAAACTGACTAGGAGCTGTCTGAAGCATTTATTTCCATGCCCAGTTTTAGAAAGGGTAATAAATTTGAGGAGGGCCAGGGACTTAACTCCAGTTTATATCCATGCATGCAAATGTGGAGGAGCTGAGTCCTTGTGGTGCCAAGGTCCGGGGAGGTCCCAAGATTCAGCCCCATTGGGTTGTGTTTTCAACTTTCAAGCTTAAAAAGAAGATTGGAAAATCAAATCAGATTAAAGTGGATTTCAGTTTTAGTTTTTATCGTCTTTTCCCTCTTTTTCTTGCAATCTTGCAGCTCCTTTTTTTTTTTTTTTTCCCCTCTGCATCTTTTGTTGTTTCATTTGGTACTACTACAACCTTTGGGTCTCCATTCAATAAACAATTTGCGTGCATGCATATTCTTGCTTTCTGAGCAGTACAAAATACAATTCCCCTTTGATGCACTGCAGAGTAATCAGACATTCCAAATCTTTTGCTGTAAGCCCTTTTTTTAAAAAAATAAAATAATTCAAATATCATTTTATGGTTTAGGGATTTGGAATTTTGGAATTCAAATGAAAATTCAACTGTACGCAACAAAAACCTAAAAAAATGGGAAACCCAGGGAATAATTGCCAAATACGTCAATTTTCTTGTCATTTTTACCCGATCCGTCCTATTCGAATTTTTGACCCCTATTAATCCGTTTAGTTTGCTAATTAAATCTAAATCCATCCTAAACTCACTAATCCAAGTCAATTAGAGATTTAATCAGAACAATTGCCAAAAATGTCTATTTTCTTGTCATTTTATCCGAATCCGTCCTCTACAACCCTTGCAAATAATTGGCCCCAACTGTTGGGACAATTGCAAATATAATTGTCATTTTATGGATTTTTTTTTCTTTTTTTTTGTTTCTACCATCTACATTATATTGACACAACTACAAATAAGATGTTTTCAATGCATATCATATTCCTATATCAAACATGAAGATACCTAATTAGATTCATTACATATTTTAATTCCAATACTATCAAACATTGGGTTCGAAATTAAATATTTCATCGGTGTCTTTCTTCAAAATAAAAAAATGGATGGCAAACTAATGACACTAGATCTTACTCATTACTACTTTTACTAATCACAATAGGTTTGAGTTCGAAATTAAATATTTCATTGGTGTCTTTCTTCAAAATAAAAAAATGGATGGCAAACTAATGACACTAGATCTTACTCATTACTACTTTTACTAATCACAATATCCTTACTTTAAATAAAAATAAATAAATCAACCATGTTGGAATCCGGATGGGCAGATCAAGACGTTGAAAATGATACTTCATTTCAATAATAGAAAAAAGGGCAATAATCAACTCCAAGCAAGTAAGTTTCCAACTTCTGCGTACTTCATTTTTTTTCAATATTTGAGTGCTCCACAAATTTATCCGCTCTCTGAAATGCCTCCTTCACATATGAAATTTACATAACCAATTTCTTCTTTGCTTGGATGGTGACCCCACTAGTTTGTCAATCCTAATTGGTTGTGTCAATGCTTACATGTTCATTTTTATTTTGAAGGAAGACGTTGGAATATGTAATTTCGAATAATGTTTGATGGCATTATAATGAGAATATGTAATGTATCTAATTAGTTTTTGTGATGTTTGACATGAGAATATGATATGAATTAAAAATATTTTACTTGTAGTTGTGATAGTATAATGTAGACTGTAGAAAAAAAAGAGCGAATTATAATGCACAAAAGTAGATTATATTTGCAAGGATTGTAGATGACGGATTCGGACAACGAAAAGAAAATAGACGTTTTGGCAATTGTTTTGATTAAATCTCTAATTGACTTGGATTAGTGAATTTAGAATAAATTTGGTTTTAATTAGCAAACGAAACGGACTAATATGGATCAAAAATTCGAATAGGATGGATCAGACAAAAATGACAAGAAAAGGGACGTATTTGGCAATTAGTAACCCAGTTTCCCAACTAAAATGCATATGCAAGATATAAAAGTAAAAGTTCATCTTTTCACAATCATGTAAATGTAACCATTTGCCATAAGCCCATAATCAAATAGTAACTGTTTAAACTCATCAAATTTGATTTCTGCAACAGACATCTATTGATAAACAAGGTTTGGACAATGCAGTTCAAAAGCTCGCATAGTTATACAATTAGGAAGGAAAAATTTAAGACCGTAAGAATCGAAACACCAATTTTGTTTTTTAACGCCATGGAAAATACAATCCGGCAAATGATATAACTGGAGGATGGCCATGATGCAACATTCTTGTGATTGGCGCTTTTATCCACGCTTTCTAGTTGCCCTGCTGAACATGTCCTTAATATTCTGTGAATCCTTTTCAACCTTGGCCTTCTTTGTTTGCCTTGTGGCCCTGCCAGTTTTCTTGCCTAGCCCATCGGGCTCCTGCGTAAAGGAATCAGTAATATAAATCATAAGTCTCACATGTAAGGATGACTTCATGTTGTGCCTAGTTCTCATGTATCTCAAGTAACTCATTCACGCAACTTGGCATAAAGGCGGTGCAAAGGACAGACGATAAAAATGGTAGTAATACATCTGTTTGTCATGTACCTGGACGGGATTAAATGATGCTGGAGAATCTCCGGTGGGAACTGGGAGTATCTCAATATCCTTTGAATTTGTGTATTCCTGTAAGTTCAATCTGCAAATGTGAAAGCTCATTCAATGTCTAGACAAGAAAAAAGCAATATAAGAATTCCCAATTAGCATTACTCTTACAAGGTTGATAACTGCATAATGCATAATATATAAATGAGTTTAATTTAACAGATGATATACCACGTCTTTTGGAACTATCACGAATTCAGATTATTGTCACAAGTCACAACCTTTGTTATGTTTACCAAATTCACTGATACAGCGCTCACTCCCCTAACTATGTCGAAATTGTCTATAGCCTCGGCCCTAGAATATTTCATTATCCTAACCTACACAGATGTAGAACAAGTTACACGCCACTTTCACCAGGACCAACTTCAAAGGGAGAAAGAATAGTGTACTTTAATTTGCTGCACAAGAGATTCAACCAAGGCTCATCCTTCAGGTACTCTCCCACGATTGACGCTGCCTCAGATACTGCATAATGTAAACATGTTAATCAATAACAAAATCCTGCTCAAATTTGTTTGACATAGGTTCCTTGTCATGATGCACACATACGAATGTAATTATTATTATTAAAGATAATGAAAACGGAAAAATTTATCAATTTTAAATACTAAGCATTCAATGTACCACTGAGATACAGATATTTGCAAAGGGGTACAGAGAACATAAGACATGGCTTGTTCATTCAATTTGAAACAATTAGCGTGGATCACATACATGTATCTTTCTCATTTTGAGCAGCATAATTCTTATCCAGTGTTGGCAAGGTATGCTTCAACTGGTGTACCTATATTTTTTGAAACATTCAACATGTATAAGCAGATACTAGAGGAACTGCAAAATGAAGGCCGTGTGAGGTTAAAATTTAAAACGGATCAGGTGCCCTTTTATGTAGATTTTAAACAGTGAATCGTACATTGGCATTTCCAAATTCCAATTAATACACAATGCATCCAAAACCAGTATCATCTCTTACCCCAAATCCATAAACATAGAAGATTTCCAGTTAAACTGTTAAAAAAAATGTCACAAGTTCCCAAAGCAAACCAAGATAAACGGAAATAGAGATGAAAACTAACCTTATAGCATAACCACTTTAGTACCTTCAAGTCATTGAGCCTAAAAAAATTTGTAGACCCAACAACTGTTCCAAATGGGGAAAAGAAAATTCTTAGTAGATAACAGATAAGAGCAGCATTTGGGCACTTAAGGTTAGACATTAATGTCCAATTAAGACACGACTATAAGGTATCATACTTTGCCATGCGCAGGAAATGGACCATATTAAATGCATCTTCAACAAAACAAAAGAAAGAACCAAACTTAAACTTGTCCAATTTTTTCAGCAGTTTATCTCCGCATCTACAAACAGAACAAGAAGTATTTACTGCTCACACAAGTTTGAATATCCAACAATGGATATGCCTTAATATTTCCCAATTATATCAATGCTCATTTGTCTCAAAATTATGCATTTCAAAGCAAAGATACAAGCCAGAGATTTTGGTTATAATAAGTGCACACGGACAAAGTGGAGAATGTAACCAGTTGCAGAGTCATGAGATTGGCAACACAAATTTAGAACTCTATTTTATGGTGCATTAACCAATATGCAATGAGTGTCATTTTCAATTACAAGTCTATTTCATTCATAAGGAACAATCAAATAGACTACCTTTAATATCACAAACAACTTGCATAGCCTTATCAGCAATGGACAATAAAGATCGATATCCTGGGTATCCTTGAATGTACATTATCTCATCAAGTTGCCTAAACTTTCCTGGATCATCTCCCTTCTGCATGAATTATTATAAAGAATTAACAAGGACAAAAACAACAGGAAGTTACACATGTTTCTAACTTTGTTCTTCATTTAGGGATAAGAAAATAGAAGGTTGTCCAATGAGACCTAGGAAGATAATTTGAACATACATTGTAGAAGGTAATTGATTTTTGAATATATGCTATGCATTCTGTCCCCTAACACAGCAGCTAAATGCTAGTATTCTAAACCCAGATTATTATGCTAACAAGAATTATTTGCATTAATGCAGAGAAATAATTATTTGCAAAGAGAAATTATTGCCAACAAACCTTCATTCGAGCTTCATCAAAGATTGGCAAAAGAATGAATACAAGATCAATTGGAGTGGCAGCATATAAGCGGCCATCTGCATTGGGCAATCAAAAATGTATAAAGGACTTGCAGGTTTCTTATTAACCAGTATAGCAGCATTACGAGAATATGGCATAGGGAAACAAATAAAACCGATTTTGCTGATTCACTGATGCTGCAAAGTGCCAAAATGTCAATGGGCATCAGTGGGGTGACAATGTGACATCGTTCCACAGGCTTAAGTGTATCCATTTACCTTCACAAATGTAATCCCCAAGGAACCAGGACCCATAGGGTTGCTTAAACCAGTGAATTTCTTGTAGAACTCCATGACAATACAGGTAGCACATTGTATTTCCTGTAAAGTATCCCAGCATTATCTAGACTCTCAATTCACCAATTCTGTACAATATATCTTTGAAAGAAAATGTATATGAATCAGGAGAATGACAGTATGGCAACCAAACCTCAGCCCTTGTGAACCCCAACACATTACATACATAGACGTATTCTTTTTACTGCTACTTTTTAGGAAAAGGGTAAAGAAAAGGCTATGAATTTCGAGACTAAACAGAAAAACTAAAACATGTGTTCAATCAAAACAAAACAGTTCTATTCTAATCTAAGCTATTTATTCTTTACTAACACATACTCCGTATTACAATAAGGCTGTCTAACTTAAAAGCTTTAGAATGGTTATCAAGAAAGACTGAAAGAAAGGGATAGGGGGGAACTATATTAAGAATATATAGCTTAGATTAGAATACAACTGTTTAATTTGTTACTTGATACCTGTTTTGGGATGCCGAAGAGATAAATAATCGCCCACATGTTTCCCACTACTAGAAGGATCTGCCAACACAAGTTCAATAAAATTCAGAACAAATCCAACCCAATGTTACACAAATTCACAGATAATTGATCTCCACAAAAACAAGCTAAAAATCGCTTGCTGAACAATTCCATAAATGGGCGAAACCTTGAAATGAAAGCACATTTAGTATAAATACAACCTAAAGCAGGGAACAAATGTATAACCTTGAGCAATTAGAACACGGGTTTCATTAGCAGTTTCCCACCAAGCCATCCTCGTACTTCCAACATACAGAAGAATAAATATACCCTCGTGAGATCAAAACTATCAGCACCCCGAAAATAAAACGCGGCCCAAATTATACATTAATAGTCAGAAAAAACTCACATCAATGAATTCGAAATTATGACAAAATTGCAGAATCGTTGAAATACACCACTACATCAAACGAAATACAATAATCGGAGGAAGTGAAATTGAAGTATTCCAATACTTAAATTAAGCTAAACCGGACGTAGCAGGAACTCGAACCAGAGAGATGGATCCAGAAAGTGGAAACCCTAACCTTGAGCGTTTCCCGTGGTTGCAGTGGAGGACTGGACTGGGAAGGGGCGCGGGATGGGTATTCTCCCGCCATTATCACGTGTGTTTATTATTAAGCCTGACAGGGACAGGGTGGGGCATCGGGTCAAAATTTTCCGGGTCATGTACAACTGTACAAGACAAATAGGGAGTTCGGACCCAACCCATATAGTTCGGAAATCGGACCAAATCATATTGGACCCAAATAAAACATACTTCCTCCGTTCTCAAATGTTTGCCCCATTTAGTTTTGGGGCACTATTCACCCATACACTTTGATTTAAAGTTTTATCATAGTTATACAAGTTAAAATATAGTTAAGAGGGATCTTGTTAGATTCGTCTCGTGTAGTTTTTAAATATCGAACTTTTAGAATTTTTACATATACCGAACTTGAGTTATTAATGATTCAAAATATGCATTGGACTGCGTCTGCAGTGGGTTCGTAGCAAATATTTAAAAACGGAGAAAGTAAGAATTCAGGGGCGGAGTCAGGTAGGGGTCATGGCCCCCCGAGCCCGCCGGTTACAGTGGAGAAGGGGTAGTGGTAAGCAGGGCTAGAGCTGTCAAAATGGGCTTGGCCCGTTGGGCTAGCCCGCCCCCGCCTCCCAAAAGCGTGGGTTGGGCTGAAAAAATAAAGGCCCGTTTGAAAGCGGGGCTAAATGGGCTAGCCCGCCTGAACCCGCCGTCGCTTGGGTTGGCCCGCGACGGGTGCGGGCCAGCCCGCGGGCTAAGCCAAAATTTTAATTTACTTAATTTTTTATTAAATTTGTTATAAAAATCTAAATAATATATGTATTTGTAACAATATTGATTAGTTGAATATTATTTGAATTCATATATTTTAATTTGATATTAGTTAATATAATTCAATTTATAATTTTTTAAATTATAAATTGAATTATATTAACTAAATTAAATTAGAATAATTTTAAAGCTCACTTTATATGACATGAGCTACTTAACATTATTTTTTCAACTAATTTTTTCAAAAAGAATACTATACAAAATTAAACTAAATCATTTTAGATTTTATAAAAAATATTATTTAATTTAAAATTAGTTAATGTATTTAATTTTGGATAAATAACAATATTATACAATTTATTATATAATTAAAATTTAATTTATTAATTAAATAAAAAACCCGCGGTGGGTTGGTCTGGGCCGAGGTTATTCTAGCCCACCCCGCCGTAGGCCCAGCCCGCCTAAGCCCGCGAAATGGTGGACTGGAGTGGACTTGGCTCGTGTCGCCCCGCCAGTCCGTCTTGATACCTCTAAGCAGGGCAACAATGGTAATATACTGGTGCCTGTCAGCAGGGAGAAGGTAGAACCGTAGAAGATGACCATTTCCTCCACGTTTTTTTCTTTTCTAGTAAAAAATATGGGCTTTTCCTTTTACTGGGTTAAAAAATTGGGACGGGGCTTTTTTTAATGTTGTTGGGCTTGAAAATTAAGTGGTTAGTTTATTTTTAAGGGAATCTGGGAATGGTAAAAAACTAAAAATATTCTTTTGCCTTTCGGTAAATTATTTTTCCTTCTTTTATTCATTACTAGTTTTTTTTTTTTGCCCGCGCGTTGCACACGGGTGGTGACTTTTTTATTAAATAAATAAATAAATAAAATTTGTTAAGTTAAGAAACAAAATAAATAGAAGACAATCGAAACTAAGCAATATAATATATTTCCATTATTGCCAATTAAGGGCCTTGATTGGCCTTTTTGCCTTGATTGTTGACATTTTCGTCTTTGTGCATGTGTTTTCTTTTGTTTTGTTTTGTTTTTTTTTTGTTTTTTTTTTCCAGTTCAGCTTTTATTTCATATTCAAAATGCATAATTAAATCAATTCACTATATAATTTGACTTTTCTCCGTTCCAAAGAGGAGTAGAGCTGTAAACGAGCCGAACCGAACCGAGCTTCAAGTGTTTGAGCTCTGTTCGTTAAGCTTAATGAACGAACACGAACCGAGCCAAAAATCTTAACGAGCCAATTTTCATGTTTGAGCTCTGTTCGTTTAACCTTACGAACGAGCTAATAACGAACGAACACGAGCCTAGTCGAGCTCAGTTAACGAACCATTTATTTTATTAATAAATTTATTTGTTTTAGAATTAAATTAGGTGTGAAAATATAATGTATATTATAATATAATTTATGATAGAAATGTGAAATGAATAAAAATGAAAAATGGAAAGAACAACTAGATAGAATTTTTAGTTTTTATAATATATATTCTATTAAAAAAGAATTCCGAACTGTTTGCGAACTTAACGAACGAACACACAAACCAAATTATGTGTTTGAGCTCGGTTCGTTTAACTTACCGAACGAGCTGTTAACGAACGAACACGTGTCGAAACGAGCTCAGTTCACGAACTGTTTGTTCTATTTACAGCTCTAAAGAGGAGCCAACTCCATATCCATATGCATGGACAATCTCTAATGAATTCAAGGTTGGCCAATAGTTGGTGGAAATCTATTGATTATAAATTACTATGAGGATGTTTGGAAGCCGGCATATTTAGGAGCATATAGTGGATTCGATCACCATATTCTCTCACAATTCTCTCTCCGAATCTGCTATCCGCTAGCGAATCCGCTGACTCCCAAACATCCCTTATATATGTTTCAGAGACATCGCGGAACGCCACTATGACTTTGCTGTTTATGTAGTCTATTGAATTGATCATAGTATTCAACACATAAATATGTTTACAATTTAATAAGGGGCAATTGATTGCAAATGAATCATTGAATCAATGAAAATATTCGGACATTATTATGTATACAAATGAATCAATTAAAAATGATTCTAATGAATAAAATATACATATGTATGAAATAAAAACATATATGAGAAGTAAGCTTATTCAGGACATTTTGTAGGATAACCAATATCCCATCAACAACTATTTTTGTGAAAGTGTTTCAATTGCATTGCTTTATAATTGTTCAAAAATGAAGGAATACCAATTTTAGGGACTCGAAAAATTAGATATAAATACTCACAATAAATTTAAATTTTCACATTAGATATCATTTTAACGATATCTACCAAAAATAGCACAAACTGAGTCATGGGCACAAATCACCCAAAAAAATATAATTAAAAAAATTAAAAATAAAAACAAAAATAAAATAAAATAAAACTTCCACTAATACAGCCATATTCAAAATATTTTACACAACAAATAATTCACTTCAAGTATAAGATTAAATCATGTATGTTATGTATACAATAGCTCAGTTCCTTGTTTCATCAAATCTATTCGCATGTGAGTCTCAACTGCAACACACATGGATCTCAATGTGTTGGAGATATTCGGGAATGAAGAGAACTAATGAATGTAAATCAATAAATGAAAATCACAATGAGAACCAATATAAATTAACCGATGTCCAGTTTCCTTTTATACGTGCAAGTGCCACACTTTTTGCCTCTAAAAATGCCGACTCCAGAGCTTTGATCCAATGAATCTCTAATTGATTCCAATTTTTCTTTCAAATTGTAACAAAATGCATCATAAGCAAAGCATCAAAAAACGAATATGAGTTCCCAATATAGTACATAGAATAATAGCTCAAATATATACTACAAAAAAAATCCCCAGATGTGATTGTCCAAAAAATAGTGCATATGCTTGTGCTCACTTTCATGTCATGTATATAAGATAATAATTATCAGAGAATACCTGAACTTGAAAAAAGGAAAGTGAATGTTATCTTAGCATCATACCTTCAGTATTTTAAAAATCTTAAAATCCTCAATGAAATTTATTGAATTACTATGGTAGCCAGGGGCCAGCACCATTTACAGAGACAGTAAAATGCCACAATTGGATGGTGAAGCTTTGATAGAATTCAAGCTTCTTGCCAAAGGTGTTTTATCTGCAGAGAAAAAGAAAAGCTTAGTTTAGATGTCAATTCAATACAGGGGCTACCAAGTGCATTTAGAGTGCAAGGGGTTAAGAAAATAAGTCTGTCCATGTACTTAGTTATTTAGCCATAGAAGTTAGACCCTAAGGTTCCTTTACTTTCTTTTCATTGTAATTGAGCAGTTAATTGACATACTATTTGAAATATTCTTGCTCTCGAATGCATTGAGAATATTTCTCTAATCTAAACTAAATCTAAGCATGGATCCAGAAAGCAGGGAAAATAATCGTGAATCATGAAGAAAGCCAAAGTAGTGAAGTGATAGGAACACTTGTTAAAATGTAATAAGCAAACCTTAGCATGAAATGGTTATAATGGTGATGTATGGGATCCGCTTAGAAATCTTCATAACCTATACAATCATCCTTGGTTATGTTTTGGAAACTTTAATGGAATACCCTTTCAATACGAAGAAACAGACATAAATCCAAAACATTGGTATCAAATGAATGCCTTTAGATCAGTCATTTAGGATTACCACTTCAATGAATTTGACATTCAAAATTCTGAGTTCACCTGGACAAATGTAATGGCAAAGCTTGATCAACCATATGCTGGTACACTTGCTGTTGCTGGGACTGTTATGTAAGTGTATATTGTTTGCATCTCATTTGCATCAATGTAGGGATGGCCTTTTCTTATGCTACAATATGCTCATGTTTGTTAATGCAGTTATGTATTATCCTTTTTTCTTGGTGTTGGCCTAGTGCCTGCTCTACTACTTCCAGAGATTTTAGCATCTAGAATCAGAGCGAAAGCAGTTGCATTGTCTTTGGGCATGCATTGGGTGAGCCAAATTCAAATGTCTTATTGCGAACTTCTCTATTTCTGCTAAAAAGTTTGTGAGGAAATGCACACTAATTTCCCTAACATTAGCTTCGACTAAATGAGAGTTGTGAAGAAATAAGGATAGAACCAGAGTTAGTTGAGATTATATTTCTAACGTGTCTATTCACTTAAAGCTACACACTGTTCTACGCTAAAATGAAACAAAAAAGGGTGTTGTTTTGTTTGGATTACTGATCTTCTGAGTTGAGATTGGTTTTCTCAAGTTGATCACTAATATAGAATTATATTTGATGTTGAATTTTATTTTTTGAGAAAAAGAGTGCTTTATTACAACCAACAAATCCAAATTACAAATCCATACAAATCCCCAAGAATCCTTGGTCAGTCTTTACTAGCAAATACAACTCGCCAAACCAGTGCCTCAGTACCAACATTGAAAAAAGACAGAAGCTCAAACAGGAATCTTCACCAACACCCATCAAAACTACACTCGATGGATCTGGTACTGTGTCAACCATTACTACACTCGATGAATCTTTACAACACTCACCAGAAACCTCTAATACTCTTCAAAATCGGTACGACCTTTGCTGCTACTTCTACATTTAAAAGGTATTTCAGTTTCCTCCAACAACACACATCCGCTACATCCAAGCTTCCACCAACCCTTCACCAGCAGCACCTTTTCTCGCCCAACCATCCACAACCTCATTCCTCTCTCTAAGAATGTGTCTCACCCTCACCTCCCCTGCACATCTAATCACTCCCGGAATTGTGTCAACAGCGTGGCAAATCTCCATGGTATTCTTTCTGGTTCATTCAGCCAAAGCACCAAGTTTTTGGAATCACACTCAAATATCAATCTTGGCAATGGAAATCCTTGATCCCGGACTAAAGCCCCACAAATCCTGCTGATCGCGGTTATCTCAGCTTCGGTAGAGTCGGTGTACCCTATGTAATCTGATAGCACAAATAAAACTTCTCCCTCTTCATTTCTAATAACGCCACCGATCCCAGCCGGCCTCGGGTTCCAAGAGAAGATCCATCTGTGTTCACTTTCCACCAACCTTTACCGGGACGTTCCCATACCAAACCACCACTCATCGCCCTCAATCTGCACTCGGTCCCTGAACTGAGACAGCCTGGAAACTCGTGATTTAGCCGCAATAGATTCAAATTAGTACCTCCCTTTTCCACTCCCCACCACAGCCCAATTCGCCATCTTACTTCTTCTACCACTGCTTTGACGTCAACAGCCAACCCCTTGAATACTGCCTCGTTTCTTTTCCTCCGAATCGTCTACAAAACAACCATTACAATTAGCAACCAGGCCTCCCTTCTACCTTTTCTTGGATGAAAATCCACCCACCCTTCCAGTAGGTTTTTCACTCTCCCCGGCACCACCCAACTCACATCGAACCACTTCGCACCTTTATACCAGACTTCACTATCTACCCCGCACCTACAAAAAAGGTGATCGATGGACTCTTCCTTTTTGCCACATCAGGGACATGACATATTTATTCCATGTAGACATCCTCTCCTCGCCAAATTCACACGCACAGGAAGGGGTTCTTGCATTACTTTCCATGCCAACAACCTAACCTTTATCGGACATTTGATTTTCCACAATCTAATCCAAAACCATCTCATCTCCTTTTCATCACCGCCCTCTCTCCTATGCCAGCAAGACCTAGTTGAAAAGCTACCATTACCCTCTCTACTCCATCGCACTCTATCCTCCAGGAACCTATTTAATTGTTGATGATTCAATACAGCCATAAATATTTCCCAAATCCCTAGCTCCCAATCGAACAGCGGTCGTCGTATCTCAATATTCCAACACCATTGGAATCCAACCCAATTTCCAAACTCACGGACCAAACCATCCTTCTTAGCTGATAAGGCATAGATCCGAGGAAACATATCTTTGAGCACTATACCTTGATGTTGAATTAACCTCAAATTATTTTCACACAATTTCAAAATACTCTATACCTTGACCATAGAGTAATAAAATTTTGGCCCAAAAACTGCTAGTTTTCTTGGATTTGCATGCATAATCAAGCAGCTTCAACATTCTCTGTCAAACTTAGTATGTATAAAATTGGATGTGTTACTTGATTCTACACGTCTGACTCTAAATTTTTGAATTAAATCATGATTATGATCCTTTTACCTATAGTCTGGGAAGAACTAAGCATGAAGCTTGGTTCTATTCTAACTAAACACCTTCTAAAATACTATTCGAACTGCTTGTTTTTAAGGTTCTAACTATTTTATTCACCGTGACCTAATAATGTGGAGAATTGAAAGGAGCAATAGAACACAACTTTTATCAGAAGATTTGAACCCAATTCAAATTTGGAGAGTCAGGTTATACAACACATAACCAATTGGAGTTACAACCTGAAAGAGTGAGAGAGTAAAATTGCATAGGGTATTTAATCAAACATCTTATGGAAGAAGTAAAAGTGAAAATTGAATGGAGCCCGAAAACTAAACACCCTCAAAAATTCTATTCTAACTGCTTATTTTCAGGTTCTAACTATTTTATTCACAGTGACCTAATAATGTTGAGAATTCGAAGGAGCAATAGAGCACACCTTTTATCAGAAGATTTGAACCCAATTCAAATTTGTACAGTCAGGTTATACAACATATTACCAATTGGAGTTACAACCCGAAAGAGTAAAATTGCATAGGGTATTTAATCAAACATCTTATGGAAGAAGTAAAAGTGAAAATTGAATGGAGCCCCAACACTAAACACCTTCAAAAATTCTATTCTAACTGCTTGTTTTTCAGGTTCTAACTATTTTATTCACAGTGACCTAATAATGTGGAGAATTCGAAGGAGCAATAGAACACACCTTTTATCAGAAGATTTGAACCCAATTGAAATTTGTAGAGTCAGGTTATACAACACATTACCAATTGGAGTCACAACCTGAAAGAGTAGAATTGCATAGGGTATTTAATCAAACATCTTATGGAAGAAGTAAAAGTGAAAATTGAATGGAGCCCCAACGGCCAACACTAAACACCTTCAAAATTCTATTCTAACCGCTTGTTTTTCAGGTTCTAACTATTTTATTCACAGAGACCCAATAATGTGGAGAGATGGGTCAAAAATCAGGACTTGTATTTGTATTTGGAGATGTGGCATTATTTCCTCTTCCCACACATGGGATTGAATCAACACCGTCCATAGTATTTTGTTTAGAAATGTAATAATATCTGAAGTAATCCACAGTTGGGTAAACTCACCAACATGAATAAATTGTTGTATAATCCTGCGTAGTCTTGGGATGTAGCACTGGTGAAGGTATTTGAATAGGAAATATAGGATTTGAATATTCAATAAACAAATATTGAATGTATGTATGAAGTATGAAGATAATAATTTTGTGAATTAAATCAAACGCAGATGCAGAAATGCCTCTACTGCAATTCCAACATTAGAATTTAAATGCTAGTAAACGGTGAAATGAGAAAGATGGATTGACTATTGAACCTTTATACGCATACAGGAGCGGCAGTCGGGGCGGAGATGGGAGGGGGCGCCAGTGGTGAGCAGGGAGGAGGAGAGAGTCGAGAGAGACGTTAATGGCGTTGGGGAGGTGTTATGCGATTCTGAAATCTCTTTCCAGAAGCACGATTCCAGCACTGAATGGCGCTTGGGAAGTGTTCTGCAATTCTCAATTCTCTGCCAAGAAGAACGACAGTAAACAGTGGTGGAAATTGCAATACTCTAATCCCTGCCAAAAAGCATGGTTCCAGGTAGTGGTAGTGGAGGTAATCGTGCGGGTGAGTATCGGAAAGGAGGGATTGGAAACCTTAATTTGTTATCAGTGGAAGAATTGGGGATATGAGAAGTAGGTAGACAGGTATGGTGGCGAGAGAGAGGAAGATGAGTAAAGGGGAAGCCGGAGAGGTAGGCAGTAAGGAAATGGACGGTTAAGATGAATAATTGTGTAATCGGACGGCTGTGGCTTTTTTATATGAAGTGATTTTATATTTTTTAGACTCTGACCTAGGGATTTAGAGGGTGTTTGGATTGGCTTCTACCAAGGTGCTTTTGACTTTTGCTTCTGCCAAAAGCACTTTTGGGGAAAAAGAAACATTTGGTTTGGCTTTTTTAAAAAAGCAGAAGCACCTCGAAAAGCTGCAAAAGTGCTTCTGGGAGAAGCAACCCAGGGGTGCTTCTCCGAAAAGCAGAAGCCAAAAGCACTTCGTAAATTGTGCAAAGACTTAAATACCCTCATTACTTAATATAAATTACACTATAAATATATCTTATTATCATATTAAGTAGCATGTCCTTTTTTGTAATTTATACATTTAAAAAGCACTTTTCACTTTTACACATCCAAACACACTTTTGAAAAAAAGCTGCTTTTCAAACATTCCATCCAAACACAAAACTTTCCTGCTTCTGCTTCTGGCTTTCACTTCTGCTTCTGCTTTTGGCTTCTGCTTTTTTCAAAAGCCAATCCAAACGGGCCCTTAGAGGGTGTTTGGATTGGCTTCTACCAAGGTGCTTTTGGCTTTTGCTTCTGCCAAAAGCACTTTTGGGGAAAAAGAAACGTTTGGTTTGGCTTTTTTAAAAAAGCAGAAGCACCTCGAAAAGCTGCAAAAGTGCTTCTGGGAGAAGCAACCCAGGGGGTGCTTCTCCGAAAAGCAGAAGCCAAAAGCACTTCGTAAATTGTGCAAAGACTTAAATACCCTCATTACTTAATATAAATTACACTATAAATATATCTTATTATCATATTAAGTAGCATGTCCTTTTTTGTAATTTATACATTTAAAAAGCACTTTTCACTTTTACACATCCAAACACACTTTTGAAAAAAAGCTGCTTTTCAAACATTCCATCCAAACACAAAAGTTACCTGCTTCTGCTTCTGGCTTTCACTTCTGCTTCTGCTTTTGGCTTCTGCTTTTTTCAAAAGCCAATCCAAACGGGCCCTTAGAGGGTGTTTGGATTGGCTTCTACCAAGGTGCTTTTGGCTTTTGTTTCTGCCAAAAGCACTTTTGGGGAAAAAGAAACGTTTGGTTTGGCTTTTTTAAAAAAGCAGAAGCACCTCGAAAAGCTGCAAAAGTGCTTCTGGGAGAAGCAGCCCAGGGGGTGCTTCTCCGAAAAGCAGAAGCCAAAAGCACTTCGTAAATTGTGCAAAGACTTAAATACCCTCATTACTTAATATAAATTACACTATAAATATATCTTATTATCATATTAAGTAGCATGTCCTTTTTGGTAATTTATCCATTTAAAAAGCACTTTTCACTTTTACATATCCAAACACACTTTTGAAAAAAAACTGCTTTTCAAACATTCCATCCAAACACAAAAGTTACCTGCTTCTGCTTTTGGCTTTCACTTCTGCTTCTGCTTTTGACTTCTGCTTTTTTCAAAAGCCAATCCAAACAGGCCCTTATAGGAGGAAATTACATTTATATCCGGAATAGAATATTTTCATAAGAAGACGGAAAAATATAAGAAGGGTATAACATGCAATTGGAAAAAAATAGTTTCCGAATTTATTATAGTGTATATATATATACTAGTTGGAGACGCTGTGCAAATGCACAGCGAACTGAGGGGTACAACTGCCCGTGGGGAAAAATAAATAATTGTAGGTAAGTGCAAGTAGTTTTTTTTTAAATGGTAGTATGGCTTATATATTTTGCAGGTCATATTTAATTTGCATTTCAGCATTGTAATATGAAGATGAGTGCTATTGGTTTGTTGTGATTTTGTATAATAAATAATGCGAATTATCTCACACTGAATTTCTTGTGAATATAGCCCCCTTGTTCTCCAAATGTTTGTCTGAATCTGATATTACTTATTCATTACTTATTCATATTACTTGAACTATGAGTTAGATGGGAAGCAGAAAACGTGTTCAGACAGCCGAACAAGAATCCTGAAGTAAATGGAGTCTCAAATGCATTCGGGAATTATGTTAATGTAGGTCCATTTGGGGTAAATATGTTCTATATTCAGCCTGTGGAGATTTATTTGGGACATACAACTGCCCATGTAGAAAGAAGAAATATGTAGGTGAGCGCACATGGTTTCCTTATATGACACTTATTATGTTTTACGAAGTTCAGTTATACTTAATTTCAGGGCAGGAAGCCAAGTTTAAACAATATAAAATTTACTTAGAGCTAAAATTTGCCAATACCCTCAAATCAATAGAAACAACTGCGAAATACACGAATCTAAAACATACCTACAAATTTAATTGAATAAGGTAGGTGCTAGTTTGAACCTGAGAGGCAAAATGGAGATTGAGACAAAAAATAGCAGGGTGAAATACAAGATCATTAGTTTCCAATATATTAAGAGTAGGATTATTCAATGAGTCACTACATTCAATAATTCTTCATATATTTCTTGTCACTCATTTCAAAAGATGGATTTGTGTATCGGTAAACATGGTTCAACAACTTTCGAAGTAGCAAAGCTATTTCTTTAGATCTAAAATTATTAAGTTTTGAGATCAGAAAGTGCATTTAGTTTTACATTTATGCTAAAAGAAACTTAACTCAGGCATATAGATCCGTTACAAATTAAACATGTACCAAATACAAAAAGACTTGTATTTAATCCAAAACTATCATGCATCAATTATATTGCTTTTGTTTCTGAAAACTACTGGACAATGTTGTCTTCCCGACAGGATGGGCATGACTATCATAAAATTCCACCATAATATAAAGCAACTGCACACTTACCTTCATTGTTCTTTTACTAAAATTTTCAATATCCTCCTTGTTTCCCATCTGCAATAATCAAAACAGGAAATGGGAAAATACGATCATAAAATTATAATTTCCTTAAATTGACAATGCCAAGAAGGAACACAGAAATGAGTCAGGCAGAGAGAATTTTCTCTCAGAAAGTTGAAGAAATAGAGTTAGTTTGCAAGAACATATTAAGAAATTCAACTTTTAGGGCGTGATCTAATTTTTTAATTGCATCAGCTCTTTAGCCTGCAGTCATATAATCAAATCAAAATTAAATATTACCAAGTACCAACCATGCTGAACGATTCAGTAAAATGATGAAGTCAACAGAAAATACCTTTCTGAAAGCTCCCGGCCCTTCAAATCAGGCGGTTCTCCATCAAAAACATAGCTAACACCACATAGCCCAACATATTGAGGACAAATAAAAACAAGTTTACATAATATCAAATGGAACATTCATAAATCAAGAAAGATGAGAAGAAAAAGAAGCGACTTACATTGACTTTATGCCCGCTTCAAGAAATTTGATAGTCCTTGTTAACATACCCTGCAAATGACTAAGAAAGAACCAAGAAGAGGCATGATTAATTACATACAGTAGTTAATATATTCACTTTTCTGATGGAATTCTTTTAGTTTCCAAGTTTCAGTAATGTGAACATATGGAAACATATGTCGTTCAAAATGATCTCCTCAATCAGTATCATCACTCAAAACCTCCATCCCACCATGCAGGATTCAACTATATAAATCACATGTCCCCATCAACCAAGATTAAGATTCTCATTAAATAAATCTCCTTTATAGCTTCTTTCCATACCATTTCTCAAGGTTTTCCACTTAAAGAAAGTATTGATGGTACGTTGAATTTGACAAATCTATTACATCATTGGAAGTCTCCTAAACACACAACCTTACCATTTTAAATGCATTTTTCTCATTTTATCATCTATGCTTAACTGTTGTTACTTCTACTTTACATCTCTTGCATCAGTAAAAATGAAAATAGGCAGAAGAATAAACCCCTTTTTTCAAGAAAAATTCAGTTTTAATATATATATCATATCATATCATATATATATAAATGGGAGTTGCTAATGAATAGTACTATTTAATTTGTCCGAAATTACGGATGATGCCATGCTCCCCATTTTCTTACCCTGGCCTCGTGTTACTCGTATTGCCCCATTCCGCCTGCTCCCCATTTTCTTGCCCCATTTTCTTACGCCATCGTCTCTTTAAAATTTCCTATTCTCGCCGCCGCCCGTCTCGCCCCCGCCACCATCTTCATTCCGCCTGCGACTGCCTGAATTTTCCCCCGCCCTAGGGCACACGTCTTCCCCGGTAGAAAGATTCCCGCCGTTCGAGCGTCCCCACGCGCAACCTCCCCATCTCGCTGCATTCCACGCACAACCTCCCACTCCCGCCGCTGCCCATCTATGCGCACCACCGCCGCCGGCGCAGGACAGCAGGTACCGCGTCTTGCGTTTATTTCTATTGACCGGTGTATGCTTATTGGCCACATTAATACTCCCGCGATTCATGCTTTGTCATTGCCCTAACTTCCCTTACCCTTCGTTTGGTTTGTGCTCCGGCGAGTGCAAAGTTGTTCTGTTTGTGGCTACAAATCGTTCTCATTGTTGCTCGCTGTATCCGTAATAGCATAGGATGTGAGATTCTTTTCTTTGGCTGAGGCACCTACACCTTCGATTTTATCCACATTTTCTTCTGAGACTCCTCCATTTTGGGTTAGCGACGGTGGGGATGCTTCAGATTTCATTGGAATTTGGCTTACAATGGAATTAGGGTTTTGGATCTCTCCCTGATTCACCTCACTTCCCGCCGCCGACATCTCTCATCCAAGCCTTGGCCCTTGCTCGCCAATCGCAGATTCCGTTGGCCATAGGAAATGTTGCGTCCTCGCAGCCTTGTGTGCAGCCTCGTGTGCCGCCGCATCCTCCACCGCCTCCTGCGCCACACACTTCCACTGTCATGGCTCAAGAATGCTTCAATTGTAACTGCATCTTCTGTAAGTGTAATACATTAGTTTATTGCACATGTCTTGAAGGTGTTTACTAAAATGTTGGATTATATATATTATGTGCCCTAGATTTTGTCTTTACTATTGCGAGCCCCAATATGTTTGTGTTTGATGTCGTTGCATATTTTAATTTGCAGCTATGTCTCGTATTGGAAATCTATACTCTTGCACGAAGTAGAAACGAAGCCTTTCAGCTGCGAAAACAGCAGGATGAAAAAGTGCTCCAATCATGGTTAAATGTTTGGATTCTTCTTCCTGTCATATGCTTCAAGTACATTAATTAACATACTGGGATGGTTTAATTTTAGACATGACATATATATCGGGCCAATAGCTTGCAATTAAACAGGTCAATTACATTTATTCGCAAAATTTCATTGGCAGGACAGTGTTAATTAAACATCATTACATTAGACCATTGCAATTACATTTATATCCGGCCACTTCCTCCGAAATGTAATTGTTCTTCATTTTGGGGTTTCGTTCTACCAGATCAGTTTTTCTATTTAAGTAGAGCATCATTGCTACTTGAAACATCCCCTTTTCCCTACCAGTTTGCAATTAAAATCATTACTACTGTATTTTAAAGAGCCTTTATTTATCTTATACTCACAGATCTTGGTACCCAAGGGTTGAAAGGTTATACCAGTGACCAATTTTGCGTTTTGACTAACTTGGTAAGCCTCTAAGTATCTTGCCTTTTCCATTTTATTAATTTCTTAATTCACTGTCTTTCTTTCCCTGATTGATTGTGTTGAAATGCTTGTCTAAAGATTATTAGTTAATGATGATATGCACATTTCTCATGGAAAGGTAGAAGGATATCTAAAGATGGTATTTGATTTTTGGCCCTCAGCTCAATTAGATATCTAAAGATATTCTATATTTAGTTACGAGCTATTGCGTTTTTCCTTGAGAATTATCTCCATTCAATGCAAATTTGTTTCCTCTTGGTCTCAGTTTTGTTGCATTAAATTTTAACCACGTTTCTTATTGTTTGTTGCAAAGTGTATCTTCTACAGGGTTTGGTGGAGATGATGAGCTTCAAGGTCACTTGAATGAAGTGAGTTCGATGAAGTGGGTTCTGGGAATTGCCGGTGGAGGGACGGCAAATACCATCCTGTTAAGGTTATTGAGCGCCGGAAGCTTTTTTCCGATGGATCTGGAGATTATGAATACTACGTTCACTACACCGAATGTGAGGATTGCGCTTAGTTTGTCAATTTTAGGGTTTTGTTGGTCTCACCCTTGCTTTCTCGGTTTTCTTAATTTGAAATGAATTCTTTTTTATTTTTTCCTTTTTTTTTCTTCCTATTATCTTCTTGTTGACGTTGCACAATGTTTCGACTCTGTTCTGTTTGTATGGACATGTGTTTGGGCTTCTTCATTTTAGAATGACGAAATATTTCAGTCAAATTTTAAAATATAGGAAATTTTATTTGCATGTACTTGGGATGCTTTCTCATCTTAATTGCGTTTGAGTGAAATTCATCTTGCTTCCCTTGAATTTTTGCTTATAAAGCCTGGCCATTGTTGATTCTTACATTTTGTTGCCAATCAACAGTTAACAGGAGACTTGATGAATGGATAAAACATGACCAGCTTGATCTTGATTCTGTAGAAACCGATGTGGATGAGAAGGTTGAAGACAAGGTAACATCTTATCTTATTAATAATATACTCTGAGTTCCAAATTTGTAAGTTTAAAGTATTATTGATCTATCTATGTTCTTATACATGTATTATTGATTAGGAGGCTTATGTGTTGTCCCTTCTTTTTAATAAATGAAGAATTTGTTTGCTCTTCTGTTTATGCAATTAAACTTTGCCATTAAAGATTCAATTACTTAACCATATTTTGTACGCATGCACTTCAGGTAACAAGCTTGAAAATGACGCGGCATCAAAAACGCAAGATTGACGAGACACATGTGGAGGTACTCGTATATTTTCATTTTCTAAGAAATCTGCCTCAATTTTGTTACTGTTTGGTGTGGCCTTGCATAAATAACTTAGATTTCATCAGACATTTTTAAATAAGGTCTTTCAGAAATGGGTGACGCATTTAATCATCCAGAGGCTGCCTGTGTATTGTTTTTGTGGCTAATTGTGTTTGCGATTCTACAGGGCCACGAGGAACTTGATGCTGCTAGCTTACGTGAACATGAGGAATTTACAAAAGTTAAAAACATTGCTAAAATTGAACTTGGAAGATATGAGATTGAGACTTCGTATTTTTCCCCATTTCCTCCAGAATACAATGACTGTACGAAGCTGTTCTTTTGTGAATTTTGCCTGAATTTCATGAAGCGTAAAGAACAACTTCAGAGGCATATGGTAAGAACATATTCCTTTGTTTTGTTTTCCACAGTCATCATGCCTCAAATAAACTCTGGTTTTCTGTATTATTCCTAAGCAAATTTCTGGACCAATGCCTATTAAGTTCATTGCAACTACAGTGATGAATTTAGAGATTTGTTTATTGTTGTCTTTTTAGAATTTTACTATTAGATTTCTATATGCTTTATTTTTTTAAATAACCAAATTGCTGAAATACTTGTTTTAAGCAATTATTTTTTAAACTGCAGAGAAAATGTGATCTCAAGCATCCTCCAGGTGATGAGATCTATCTTAGTCCAATGACTATTTATTTTTAAACATTCAGCTCAAAACCTAGCACTTGTTGGTTTAGGAGGGGCTTATTATTCTCTGATATTTTGACCATCAATGATTTTTTTTAAAGAGAAGAAAGAAAAGTTACCAGTTCTCATTATATAATATGGATGGTGCTCTCAATGATGTCGAACTCAACGACTTTCAGGTTTTCTTTGCCCTATATATCTTCTTCTTCTTTGGTCTGGTTAAGAAATTTGAGGATTGAGTTTTTCTTTTCCTAACACAAGTTTTCTTCTCGGACGGTGACAATGTGATTTGTTTTTTGGTTATCTTTTTTTCATCTTATAATCATTATTATTGGTTGGCAGGTGAAGTGTTTCAATGCTCCTCTGCAACCTGGTGAAATAGTGGGTGTTAAGATTGTGGTGCAAGAAAAGTTGCCTGAAGGAATCAATGAACTTGGTCTTACATTAACAGGCTGTCTATTTCTCCATGCTCTTTTTATAGAGAAAAGCCGAATTGAGACCACACGGACTGTTTTGATAAAATTTGGGTATAACGATGACCTAACACTCAGGGATGATTATTTGTCAATTCCCAGCAAAAAAGCCCCAGATCAGGTGATTCTTGTGGCAATCTTTGCACACAGTTGCTTACAAGCATGAGCACTTACCTCATCCCTTTAGTGCAGTTCTTATCATCTAATGCTCTGAGCCCTTGCAGAGTGTTCAATTGACAAGTGAAGCTGTACACATTGGATGTTGACAAGGTGTGTTGTTATCCTGCTGTGCTTACTATTTGTTTGAAATTTTAATGTCTTTTATTCTAAATGAGATAGCTGTAATCTTTCAACAGTAAGGGATATGGAAGAAAAGATGTTGATTGTTGTTTGATTTTTATGCAGTTAGGCTATGCCTAACTACTGAGAACCACCTAATTATAAGCGAACTAGAGAATACTGTTCAAAATGGTAAACTAGACTCAATTTAATTGCTTTTCCTATTATGTTTATAACACCAGCATTGCGTGCTCACTATCTTCAAAGGGCTTTTTATATTATGTTTATAACACCAGCATTGCGTGCTCACTATCTTCAAAGGACTTCTATGTCTGATCAGTGGAACTTAAGTCACATGAGGTACTTTTTGTGATTGGTTCCCACTGCGATGCCCCGTACTTTCTATTTATTTATTTATTTATATTTATTTTTACACACCAGGATATATGATGCACTGTTGTTGTTTGTTTGTATTTTTTTTTTGGTTTCCTTTAGTTTTTGTTTTTGTTTGTTTTTTTTCAAAAAAAAAATTATGGCTACTGGTTCCATTGTGATATGTGTTTTTGCTACAGGAAAACCTTTGTTTCTAACTTACTATTCACAGAATCCCTCTAAGATAAATGTGATACATGATTTTTGTCCTGAAGGAAAAATATTACCGTTGTGATTTGAGGAAAAAATCACTGCTTGGTTAAGGTGCTTATCATGACACATTGGTCTTTGCAGATTCTGTGTTAAAGTTGATTTACTTCATGCAGTATTTATATGATAATACCCATAGTTCTGAAATGCTCTTTGTGCATTCCTTTATTTACATGAGAAAATCCCAACATTACTTAAAAAACAAACCATTATTTGCCTTGTTGAAGCAACAAACTTCAAGGGTATCTCTTCACAAATTATGAACTTTGTAGCTTCACAATAAATACACAGCCAAATGACCTGCCAAATTCTCACCCTGACCTAGACCTAATACACAACCAAAAAACCATTATTTGCCTTGTTGCTGCAAATCAGATTAATATCCCCATTGGTTAAATCCGCACTCCTCTCACATCTCCACCCATTCGTCCAAACAAATACACAATTGAAGTTTTCTTCCTAAAGGGAGTGGGAAGAAAGCTACTCCACTTATGTGTGCACTCAATCTCAGGGTTCATTTGGTAACCTTCAAGGCGTGGTTTTGGGCTTATGCAACAGTAAGCATTTCGTCATCTGGTTCATTATCAATATCCATCCTCCCCCCTCGTTCTGAAATTAGGTTCTGGTTATTGTGCCTACTATTTCCATGAAAAACTGTAGTTGGCATTTTCTTATTTTTGTTTTTAACATTTTATAAGATATCATCACGCACCATGCATATATCATGGGATGCTGCTGGCTGTTTATGTCCTGTTGGAGATTTTATTAATTATACACCTCTAGAAGAAGAATCCCAACCTTCGGACAATTCAAATGATGATAGATTAGTTGATGCTGAATTTGATGAAGGAGCTGGCAGTTACTGCTTTTATGCTAAAACAGACTATAAAATTTGAAGCTTGAGAATTTTTTGATTGCTAATAAGGAGAATTCTGCTCTCAAGGCTATCGATTTTGGGCTGTCAGTGTTTTTCAAGCCTGGTAAGTTCGATTGCAGAATATACGGATTGGAAACTGTTTTGACTTTTGATTCTCTATCTTCCATTCTTCTCAATTTCTCCGATTTTCATATATGCATAGGATGATTTTGTTGTTTTCTATTCAATTTCCTGATTCTGGGCACCATAAACTGATTCACAGACATAGGGATATCATTTTCTCTATTTCATTGAAAAGGGCGTTAATTTTTCCAGTTGGGGCTTTAAGTCCGATTGAGTATCAATGTTAATGCACATGAGATCCTGTTGATTTATTTTAATTTTTCGGTTAGGTTATTATAGAGAATGTGGGAAACGGGGAGGTTCCATGGAGATCACCGGTTTCAAGCCCGAGATAAGGGATCAAATATACAAATTGGCATTAGTAAACCTTTGTTCTAATATATCTGGGCAGATTCTTGCAAGCCTTGTCATGAATCCTCCAAAGGTGAGCTATCGTTTTCCGTTTATGACTTGGACACATTTGCATAATTTTTTAACTGGAATTCTGTTGGTTTATTTGGCACCTGTATTTACTCTGTGCAGGAAGGAGACAATAGCATGTTTCTGTATGACACAAATGTCAGAGTACATAGTAAATCTAGAAGATGATTAAAATCTTATTTCTTACAAGTTAAAGCCTGGATTTTAAGTTTCAATATTGCATAATTGGATTGGTTTAAACTGCAATAAGCTGCTTAAGCTACTGAACATATTTTAAGTCCTCATGTTATTGTCCTCGTTCTTCTTGGTATAGTGGAAAGGATTTTTCGCATGTTTATTTCAACTATTTTCCTAAGTTCTTTTTACGATTTTTAAATTTTGCAAATCCTTATTTTTGCAGACATTCTTCCAGAACGTGCAATCCTTTTCAAATCTGTTCTATGTGCTCTATTTTATTTGTTTCGTTGCAGGCTGTAATTGAAAGAACAAAACTGAATCCAGCTGCGGTAGGCGAATAGTTCTTGTAACAATGTTGGCTCCTGGTTCACTGAGAGGGATTGAGTGCAGGCTGGCAGCTCTCTTACCCGGGTTTCCAGGTTTTATACTTTCTTCCCACAGCTTCCTCCATTGGTTTAGGCCTCTTCACATGCTGCTATACATCTTTTCTCTGCCATTTTTGTCTTGCCATTTATTCACCAATTGGACTATCTGTACAAATACCTTTATCTTGTGGCTACAATTCAGTTTTTCCTTCCTTGTTCTGTTTCACCATTTTCCCAGATTGTGAACTTGTTAGAACACTCAGCAGGTATTGTTCCACCTGTCTACACAGGCTGTTGCACATGTCGCTGCCTTTATACAAGCTGGATATTATGCTATTGGTAATTGCAAATTAAAACAACATAGGTTCTTCTAACTATTGCATAACTTCAAATACTCTTGCCATTCTGCAATCTGATATCCTACACCAAAAACAATCACCAATTGCTAATTTGGCTAACTCAAGAGTTCTGTACTCGAGCAGTTGCATTTAAATTCAAACACAGTAACAACACTTTTATAATGTGGAACCATTCCGCGCGGTAAGAAACAAGACGTAGTTGTGTTTAATTTAAGTGCATTTACATGAATAATACTTATAATTTAAGATGTAGTTGAGTTTAATTTTCATGCATAATACTTATAATCTAAGACGTAGTTGTGTTTAATTTAAGTGCATTTAAGTTTGTGACATTAGTTATGTATTTGATGGAAAGCCTCCTGATATCAAGAAACAAGAACTTGCAAAACGGTATTTGTCTGCCCATCTTTGGCCTCTGCTCAATTATTTGTCTTGGATGCTTACTTTTATGTGCTTGCAGATAATTTAAGTGCTCAATTAGTTGTGTTTAATTTAAGTGCATTCCCCCTTAAATTTGCTTGCAGTTCCTCTACAAGAGCTAATGCTACTGAGGACTTAAATGATGCTTTGGAGGTTGGTTTCTCCTACCTTCAAATAGTTTATTCCCTCTCTCATCCACCCATTGGCCTTTCACATCACATGCAAATTCCATATTTTTGGCTCTATTTTTTTATTTTTGTCTTGCAGACTCGAAACAAGGAAAATATATATATTTTTTTTGTTCCCTGTATTGCTCTTTGTTATCATTAGTCTTCCATGTATTAGTTTTGTAAATCTTGATGCACTTGCTGTACTAATCCTTAATCCTGTTGGAGGAAACCTTTTGAGATTCAATTATAGGTTTCAAGAGTGGGAAATGAACTTATGATGCCAAAATAACTGAAAATTTATACCTTTCGATTTTGTAGTGTTTTCTTTTCTTGGTTATCTGCTAATTAAATGTAGTGTATCAAATTCCTTGATTGTGTGTTGTATGACTTTATTGGTGAGGCTGAAATTATCAAATGCATTACCTGTTAGAACCTAGCTGAATTATTTTTGCCCTACTGATTCCTTAAAAACCTTTCATCACGTTCAAAGACAATATTTTGCTATGTTGTTTTAAGCTTCCAAATGATTTTTTAGGATGCACTTTAGGTATTCAACGAAGTTCCTTACAGGTGTTTTAAGCATTCAATCAGGGACAGAGGTGTTTTTCTTTCTGTTATAAATAAATCAGGGACAGAGGTGTTTTTCTTTCTGTTTTAGTAGTTTCTTTTATTTTATTTTGTTTAATTATGCAGCTTTGCAACTGAGAATTTGAGATGATTTTTTTTTTGTGCTACTGAAAATTTTCCTGAAATTAGATTTTGTGGCGTTATCAATTTTCTTTAATGTGGGCTTCTTTACAAAAAATCCTAATTCTGTTAGCCATCTCTCAAAATTAGTTCCCTTGGAAAATGCTAGCTAGATTCTTTTTGATTGTCGTGTATTGCAGGGCCTAACTAGAGGCTTTCAAGAGACTTCAATTGGGGTTGGGGGCCGACTGGCCCCGCACTGTAGTTCAAAGGTTCAACAACTTTCAATCCATTGCAATGGATGGCTATATAGGGAGGGGTGGTAACTTGGGTCCCTATCAGCAAGGGTATTTCCTAATATGCGTAGCAAACCTTCTACACCTTGGGTAGGTTTTATTGTTGTTTGCTTCAACTTCATTCTAATTCACTCACTTTGAAATTCTGTGTAGGAAGGTTTTTTAAATTCAATATATGCTTGCCTGTGCCATCTCTTGTGCCTTTTGATTTATTATTTTAAGGTTTATGGGGATACTAGCAATCTTGAGAGAACCAAAGAAATGATATCTTGCATAATGCAAGTATTCTTGTGCCAGTAAACACATTTGAGTTGTCTTTTGTTTACATTTATTTGTGTTTCTTTCACAGCTTTCATTGGGAATTGCTTTTGAATTCACCTTGTGCTGGAAAGTTTCTTGCATTCGCTTATTTTGTTGCCAATTTTTCATATTTTCCTATTGCACCTATTTTCCAACTGGGTGTGTTTGCTTTGGGTTTATCAGTAATTGGTTTTCAATTGGGAAATTTGACTGGTTATTGATTTTGAATGCTGCACTGATGATGAATGATATGATTATTTTGCTAAATTTTGCAGATATTTATCTATATGGCTTCTTAGGTGGGCTCCGAATCTTCATGATCGAGATCTCCAGTGTGTAAATACACTTGTTGGCCATGACAGTAAGTGATGTGTCCTACATTGCTATCTCTATTTGGTCATGTTGATGCGAGTTCTTCATCATGAGTCGGGGTGAATAATTTTGAGAACCTCCTAGATGATCCAATGACAGTTACTGGAAGCATTTTAAAAGATTGACATCCTCAGTTAACCCATGAGCTTCCTCAAGCATTTTGCGGTGAGAATTAGGTATTTTTAATAATCAGTCTTGCTTGTTTTTGGTCATAATATGTTGGCATTGTTGTAACTGGAGTATGCAGTTCAAGAAAGAAATAATTTTGGATTCTCATATTTTTCCCTTTTACTCGGTAAAAGTGTCAATGTTTTAGTTTCTAATCTAATGATTTTCTTGCATCTCCAATGTTTTACAGTGGTCATAGGGTTGGGTTTTATATATTCTATTTTCCATCTTGTCCACGCTCTGATTTAGAAATATGTCTCTTTATCTTGGGTTAGTATAATATTAGTTCATTAGTCTCTTTATTTAATCATAGTATGCCTTCTTCAGAAATATATCTTCTACACCTGATCAAGCTAAAGCTACCCACTACCTCCTTTCAATTGTTTCGATACACCTTACAAATTTCCAGAGTATGTCTTCTAAAATATAACCAAATAACCTGTTTACCAAATTCCACCAAAATCCAACTTTCAAGTCGACTATCATCCCGCGCGCGCGATGCCGCGCACCGCGAGTTCTAGTATATATATATATATACAGTACCAAATCGATATACAGATGCGCAACAGCATTATGCAATGCTCTCCGTGAGTTCAAATAACAAGGCAAATATGAGTTAATCAACATAAATCAGGTACCTTGTGACTTCACCAGCTTCATTTGTGAGCATTTCAACACCACGTCTTCCAACAACAGCCTGACTTTAAAGTTACCAAAATATCACCTAATACACTCAAATTATGTTTATTCTACAGATCTTTTAATAATCTCCGTTGGGATTGGGTAAGTTTCTGTACTCGAGAGCATACACTTTCTGTCTCCCTTGTAACAAAGGATATCTGATTAGGAACACCTCCCACTTCCTCAAACAAGACCATGAGATTGTTGCTTGGTTGTGCCAGGAACGAGGAACATGATAGCTATAAGATGGACTGGGTAAGTATTCATGCATAAAAAACGAACCATTGGTAAGAAGCTTTATGTAAGAACACTTACTATCGCTGAGTTGGTTCATTACAGTTTCTCCTACACTTGCTTGGGCTCAAAGATCCTTTATAATTGCAAGACTCACTGCAGCTATTATTTGGAGCAGTATATGCAGGCCAATGACTGATGCTTTGTCCATTTATCCATGCCGCGCCCTTCCCCATTCCTGCAAAGTCTATAGCCACCAGGCTCGTTCCAGTGGGGGCAGCGAATGTTTTCTAGAGCACAACAGAAAAAGATACAATCATGCAACAGTCTAACCAAATAACTTAAATCCATTCAATTTTCCTTTTGAAAAACAAGAAACCTAAGCAAATCATAGAAAAGGTGTTGATCTTACCTCGTACCACACCAGTGGTTGATTCGTGGGCAAAGAAATATCTGATTTCCAAAGGGAAGAACCTTTATTTGAAGGCCTAACTCTTCTCCTTTCATACCAATCAGATTTTCAATATTCGAATACAACACTTTTCAATATACACTATAGAATGAATTTTAATAATGAGTTTGTCATCTTAATTGCAAAAAACATGAGTAAGTTCGACTAAAATAACCTGATATGTCCATTGCTGCAAGGATAGATCAATGATTGATCCATTTTCAAAACCTTTCAAAAGCACAGGACGAGTAACTCCCTCACCTCTCATATCAAAGTATGATCCATAATTCTGATCAACAGAGTAACAGAGTAAATAGTAATTGAAGTGAATGTTTTCTTATAGTTGTGGCAGTACCTGTAATCCTACGGTCAAACTCAAGAGATCAATCTTGTTTTCCCCAGGCAAGAGGTTGACAGGAACATCCAGCGACACATTTGGATTGTCGTGATTTCCTTTTCCGCTGCCTGTATGATCATGAGCAAAAAGCAGAAGCAAACCAATACATATTTGTACATTATATCTTCCATTGTGTATGCCTAATGCATTAACACAACTTCCTACTCAAAGAACCAAAAGCAAAATGGTATATGCATCTATTGAAGAAGGAAAAAGATCAATTTTCTTCTCAGATATTTTAGTATCCAAGAACAGCAAGTGATGCCACTCTTTGGGAGAAGGGAATCAACGTGTAATTGCTATTTTGAGGAAGGAAACGATGGAGAGATCAGATATTATACTATAAAGCTACATAACAAGCATGATTCACTTACTTTATTCATAGAAAGGTATTCTGATATCCACAAAGCAAGAAGGTGCTTGTGAGTATTTACCAACCGATTAATTAGAACAGGAGGTGTAAGTAGCTGCAAGCAAAAGGTAGGATAAAATATGTTATTCCAAATTAGAATCCTCCATATGAAAGCTAAAAAAACAATGGACAAATTACCATCATATCTGAAAAACAAAAATCAAGAAAGTGCACACACACATGGTACCGCATGTTCAAGATCTCAAATTCCCTAAGCTCAAAATAATCAATAAAATCTAGTTACACGAGGTCAAAAATCAGTACAATCACCAATCAACAAATCGAGAAGAAGAATCAAAATTAGCAAAAATTAAAATCCATTCAAGTCACTCCAAATCCTTACTTTTTGTTTGGCTATTTATAGAGGAATTTCAATCAAAACATTTAATCAATGGTCTATCTGTAACATAGTAGTTAGACATCATCACTGATCAGGCAGCACAAACTCACCTTGACACTATCCAGTTTTCATATAACATCCGAGATTTCATATAACATGCCCTCGGAGGAGCCGGATCTTTAGCCTGAATAAGGTATATCCAAGGCTGTTATGGCGCCCAGTTAATAAGGTTTTCTGCAATCAAAGAGTACATAAATGATAAATATTAGTAGTAAAATGTAACTCCAACAGCCGGCTGCAAACTATAGAGTTATAGGAATTTACAATTGTCTCTCAGGTTGATTTACCAGTTACCACATCACTCATCAATTCAATAATCTGAAAATGAGTCCTATAGATGCTACTATTATCTCAAAGTAACTACTCTAAAAAAAAAGGTAATGAAGATAAGTGCAGATCTTCCAGAGTGATTACAACATCCCAGAATAAACACAACAAAAATTGTCATCCATGGGATAAAAGTCAATGATCCCAGAATTTTGATCAGTCATTAGTGACCTGTAGCCCACGAGTATTGCCTAGGCACTGCATATAGACAAAGAATATCCAAACATGGTTAATAGAAACATACTAAAATGAAGGTGACAAAATCAACTTACACTAAGGAGGGCAAGGCCAGTGGAATAAAGTCATCCATGAGGTGAGTGTACAAGCATGAGGAAGATCCAATCAAACAAATGCACAAAAATTTACAAATTATTTGACTTTCTAAGTTCTAACTTCAAAGAATCGAAATGCTGTGAACTGTTTCACACATTAAAAATAAAATGAAGAGCGGAAGAAAGAGGAATCACTGAACCGATTTGCCAAATTAACTAAATAAAATCAAAGAAACAGTCTAAACATCTTAGGAGTTTTTTTAACGAATATGCAAAAATTAACTTACCCTTCTTGATGATTGTGATCTAAGATAATCCACACGAATATGAGAACCACCAATTTCCTTCCTATTCATAGCTTTAAGTGCCTGGTTAACATCTTCCAATCTGGCATAATCAATATATGCAGTGTTTCGGTCTTTAAGGAATCTAAGCTCCTGGATGTGACCAAACCATAGAAACTCTCTTTCCAATTCTTCTTTGGAGACATATTGGCTTATTCCAGCTACCCACAAACTCTTGCATGGTTTTGGCTGAAAGAAAAATCCCAGCTTTAACATTCCAAAAGGTCAATAAATTGACAATACCAGTAGCATGGAAACAGATAATGGACAATAGGATATCACACGGGAAAAAAAAAATTAAAAAAAAGGTAAGGTCATAGCACTTTCATTCAATGGCAGTAACTTCAACAGTGAGAAACCTACATTACTATTGAGGCATTATCAAGTAGTATAAATTAGTGCATTTCAAGAAAATATGCTTTTCGTGCAGACTAATAAATCACCAGAGATATACCAGTCAGTCATTCTGTGACACGAACAACATTTTACTTTGATCTAATCAGCCGGAGTGTACCTAGGGAAGTACGCAGGGCTTAGGAAGCCAAATGGGTATTTAGTGCCTGTTTAAAAAATACACATTTTAGATTAGTAACAAATTATAATTTGTTACTAATTATCTCAGAATTGTGCCTGTTTAATAGCCCCTGTGTAACTATATTTCCCTGTGTCGGAACAATAGGGCACAGTTTAAAAGTATAGTGGTTGTATTCTTATGTGGGAAGGGACTATGTAAATACAAATGGTTACTAAACCACATTTTCCATGACAATTGTAAATACCCACAATTGTCAATGAGGATACTGATTATTCAGATACAACCACTATACTCATTTAAACGATCCATCATGGTTGTATTGGATTGACAATACACATGGTTGTATTCAAGTTTGACAAAGAATAGAACTTGACAATACAACCACATAGATTGAAATTCTTCTTCCAGAGTAGCACGATCCACAATCCTCATTCTTGTTTGGTTATTAAACCTGGGTGCTTAACCTGGAAATTAGAAAAGCTTCCATTCAAAAAACTGTATAGGACAGAATAGCATCATTATTACAAATCAGCTACAAGCTTATGCTATTACTTCATTATTGAAAACCAACATCACAATTCACATGATCCATAGTACACAACAGCTCATTGAAAAATAATAATTAATTCACAAAGAATATGCACAATAAATGTATGTAATCAATCTATTTCACAAACCAAGAATACACAATTTCAAGAGATGGTATAGTTTCTTGTCCTGAGAAATCTCGACGAAACAAAACCATGAGAATTCTGAGTGCAAAGAGATAATCACCACTTCCCAAATAAAAATAAGTAAAATGCAAAACGAAAATATCAAATTTAACCAAAAGTCAAGCAAATTTCCTCCTAATTTTGTACCCAAAAAACCATTACAAAAAAACAGCCCAAAACATAGAGAGACATGTTTCAAAATTCAACCTGTAAAAACACTGTAAGTTTCTTCTGTTCATTCAATTATCATGCCATGTGAGTGGGAAGAATACATCACCTCATCTTCACTGAATCTCCCAGCATTGCAGATCCTCTCAAAGAGTTCTCCACCAGCCGCGTATTCCATCACGATAGCTAGATGTGTGGGCGTCAAAACCACCTACGCACATCTCACAATCCAAACCCCTAGTGAGTATTCCTACTCTGCAGTCACTCCTAGAGAAAGACTTGATATAACACAGCTTACCTCCTTGAACCGAATTATGTTAGGATGCCGAAGTGAGCGATGATTTATTATCTCACGCGCCACATTCTCATCGACCTAAAAGACAAATATTCATTAAAACACCTTAATCCTAGTTGAAGTCCAAGTTATATACACCTCATCAGTTCACAACCAACCTAAACAGCAATAAAAACACAGAATCTAAAAAGACTGAACATCATCCTAGAAGAAATCCAATGATTCACAACCCAAAAAGGATAAAGATACCAAAACTAAAAAGTGAGTGAAAAAAACTCGGTGATCTGACAATATAAAGTGTAAAGAGTGCAAACCTTGTGTCCTCTTTCCATGTACTTCATAGCCACAAGCTCCCTAGTCTCCTTGTTCCTCATGAGCCTGGCCACACCAAAATTCCCAGACCCTATATCCTTCATGAGTTCGTATTTCTCCATTTCCACACACCCCAAACTCAAAAGTTCGATATATTCAACCCTAATCCACACCCAGCAACAGCTCAACCCACAGGAAAACTACCCCAGAAATTCAGAAGCCTAAAAACCCCCCAAATCTGAGGAGACAGGAACACCCCCACGATCCTATTAATCCTCAATTCGCCATTTCCAAAAACCCAATTGGAAAGGGCTTACATCAATTGACGCAATCAAGAATTCCAAAATTCTCCAACAAAATGATTAAACACGACAATAATTCAAACGGGCAGCAATCGATTGCCCTAGCAATCAATCGCCGATCCAAATAGGTGGAGGAATAGGGGTTCCCAAAACGCCAATTAAAAATAGAGCGATGGCTGAGATACACACACATTGCAAAAAATAAATAAACCCGCGATTCCACTGCCAGTCCTGCCATGCCCACCTCGCTGCTCGCTCCGCAGCACCGCACGCAGATATTGCGATGATTTGCAAAAGGATTTATCCGAAAATAGAGCGGGACGGAATCAATTGCGTGTGGTCGGTGATGGTGCGAATAAGTGAAGGAACAAAGAGCAAAGCAGAGCCGAAACGATTGGGGAAATATGGAATGCTTAATCGGTAAGAAATAAGATAGAGACGATCGAACGATCAAAAATAAAATAAATAATATATAGAATATATAATTTAGCAAGAAAACGTGAGGAGATATGAAAATTAACCATTGGGGATGCTGACACGAACACGAAGAGGATTTCATAGGTTTTGTTCACTATTGCTGGAAATCAAGTGTGATCGGACGGATGAGAAGAAAATTCAGCCATGGAAATCAACGGTGGAGAATGAAATGAAATTGGCACGAAAATCGAGGGAAATCCTCTTATAATATAGAAAGAAAGATATATATATAGATATAGATTCTTTTGCTGAACTTTTATTCCTAATTTTTAATTTTTAGTTTGTAAAGTACTATTGTTACTTTAATATTTGGGTACCAACGTTAATTTGTGTATTATGGGTTTCCACCATTCATATCCTAACCTGTATAAGACTGTTTAGAAAAAAAATATTCCCACGTACTTTTATATTGTTGAAAATTCATTCTATCAATTTGGTTGAAATTTTCCATACTACTATAAATTTTTTTTGAGGGAAAAGATAAGTTTTATTATTAACAAACACAAATCATCCGATACATGCTTGTACAAAATAGCAGCGACTATGATTCCGAGTAGTTTAAGTGCATGCTACTGCACCCAACCCTTCGAAGGCAACAACAAGAAATTAAAATTCGCACATTAATGCCATCAAGCAGTACGAACTGCATTCACCCCACAATCTATCTGTCAATGACAGGTGATTTCATCAATATAGAGCTTGCTTCACTGGGTACTCCACTCCTAATTCTTAATTGATATGGTCATGGTGGCTGGAAGTGTATTAGATGATACATTTTGAGAGCTGTGATTGAGGGTCTGGGTTGAAAACACACATCTCTCCTGCTTCTAGATCATAACCAGTGCATCAAATCCAAAAGGCGATAGAAGGGCAGTGAAATGTACAGGTAGGCCATGACAAGAAAGAATGGGAAAAGATAAAACAAAACCTTGGGAGTTGAGGAACCATCCATAAACGATCACATAAAATTCAAATCGTGTAGCAAAGAAGAGTACACAACCTTTTGACAACCGATCTACCCTCACGCATGTAAATCACTTATAATCCCTTTTCTACTCATTAAATCGAAAGGCTCTTCTCAACTCTCAATTGACACCCCATCCAGTAGAACCATCATTCATCTTTCCTCTTGTATTTCAACAACAAATGCATAAAATATATCAAATTTAATATTTTTTCACCTCCTTTCTTTTTTTTTTCTTTCTTTTTTTTATATATAAGCTTTTTTTTTCTTTTTTTTTCTTCCAATCGCACCATTATAGAATCAACGCCACATCTCTCTTACTAAATGCTACTCTTAAGAACCACATCAATGTAAAACGCACTTGCTTGGACCACACCCTCACACTCACAAAATCAAGCCAATACCCAGGGATTCCCGATTTGTCTTTGCCACACAAATGAATTTCATATGATTATTTATGGGTGAAACCTGGTTTACCCGATGAGACCAAGTTCCTGAATGGCGAGAGGAAGGAAAAACAAGAAAAACAAGAAGTTCGGGTAGTGAATCATTAGTTATAAAAGATCCAATAGGTGTATCAGTTAGGCTCGGGATAGACTCATGAGGGAGTAATGAAGCTGTAAAGGGAGATATTGACCAAATGCCCTTCTCCTTTTCAATACATCGGGATGACTAGAAGCAAGCTCGACATATGTGATAAGCACGTTTAAGGATATCAAGATGAGCATACCGTACAAGATATCTTCCATCTTCCCAGATGATTCTTTCTTCAGTCGCATCATGAAATCAGTGTATTTCAGTACTCTTTGGCCTGTAGCTTTTAGGCACCATCAGATATAGATCACCAGTAAACTCTAGCAGCAATGGTGGCTTCCAAAAGTACAGATCAGTATCCTCCTCAGCATCAGCAGTATCTGTTCTCACTTAGGTCCTCGAACAAAAAACAACACTGGCAGCAGCGATTTCTCCAACAAAACCAGCAACAACAATGTCTTCGCTTAATTCCTCCCGTATTCATTCCTCTCTGGACTCAAAGAGAAGAGTATCCACTATGGCACCAGCTATGTTTCCTCCGGTCCTTTATCAACCGCACTAGATATCAGCATCATCAGCCATCTCTGCAAACCAAAATAATGGTAAGTGTATCAAGACAAATCAGTCCCCAAATCGTGTCTCCTCCTCCACTCCCCAAGTACAACTACCCCACCATCCCATGCCTCTACTGCCTTGAGTCCGCACCAAGGTTACACCCAGATTTAAAGCCTACAAGTATCCCCTAAATCAACACATACAATCAATTCTTTCCACTCCAAACTAACAACAGCCTAACCCGGATATTACAACCACACTTCCGTACTATTTGAACCTGCTGCGCCAAGTTTTGCCCAATGGTCAGCAAATGAGTTTCTTGCTCGAAGAATGTGTTGTATCTTGACAACTCCTGCGTAATTGAAAACTAATGAAATTGTAGCCATCAAGTGGTGAAACCTCCAAGGGACGGCTTGCGGATTCTGAAGCCAGCTCACTACGTTGTAGGAATCACATTCAAATATCAATCGTTGAAGCGGGAAACCTTGATCTCGCACCAACGCACCGCAGACTCTATTAATAGCGCAGAACTCAGCCTCTGTTGAATCTGTGTGGCCAATGTGATCTGACAAGATAAATATCACGTCTCCCCGGTCGTCTCTGATGACGCCTCCAATACCTGCCGGCCCTGGGTTACCCAACGAAGACCCATCCGTATTAATTTTCCACCACCCTTGATTTGGACGCTCCCACACTAATCCGAGTCGAGGGACTTTCAACCTATAACCTTGTGTACCGCATAACCCCAAAGGGAATGCATTCGCCGAGCAGCCCATCCCAAGTACAGATCCCCCTTCCGCGGCCTTCCACCATGTCTCTACTCGCCATCTTACAACATCCACAACTGCCTTCCAGTTAAAAGGCTTCCCCTTAAACACAACTTCGTTCCTCCAATTCCAGATGGACCAGATTGTCGCCACACATGTGAGTCCCCGCACCTTTCTCATACTTCTTTTGGGATCAAATACCAACCACCAGGTAACAAGCTGGCGAATTTCACCAGGCATGACCCAGGTAATATTAAACCATGCAGCAACAACATACCAGATCTGACTTGAATTTTCACACTGACAAAATATATGGTCAAGTGACTCAATAGCTTTTTCACAGAAAGGGCAATGTGCATTGGATACCTGGATGCAATTTCGCACCAGGAGTACTTCTCGAACTGGTAAGGCGCCTTGTAGAACCTTCCATACCAAGAGTTTTGCCTTCATAGGGCAATTAAATTTCCACATAAAGCGCCAGGGCAGGTTGTGATTACTTTCGGATGAAAGGGTCCAACAAGATCTAGTGGTGAACCGTCCGCTTCCCTCCCCAAGCCAACACACTCGATCTTCTAAAAACATGCTTTTCGGGTGTCCATCTATTGTCAAAATCATGCAATTCCAGATCCCCACTTCCCAGTCGAACAAAGGTCGATGAAGTTTAATATCCCATTCCCAAACGAATCCCTTCCACTTCCCGAGATCGGCAATAGACCCTTCCTTATTGATTGCTAGGGCGAATAAACGAGGAAACCTTTCCTTGAGGCTACCTCCTCCGTCTAACCATTCATCCAACCAGAACCGAGTCCGGAGGCCGTTTCCCACCAGTATTTTGAACCTATTAACAGCCTCTGTCAGGCCCGATTCCCCCCACGCCCGACTAATGTAGCCCCATACTGTCTTGGCCGAGCAGGTTCCTGGGATTGATGGAGACATATTTCCATAATACTTGGCATTGATGACATCTCTCCAAGGGCTGTTTGCTAAACCGAACCTCCATCTCCATTTTAAGGAGTAAGGCCATATTGAATTTATCCACATTTCTAACTTGTAAACCTCCAGCTTCCTTCTGTAAGCAGATGTTATCCCAGCAAACTGTATGGATTTTCCTCTGCCCATCCCATTCGTTCCAGAAAAAGCGTCTTTTCAATTTCTCTAATTGCTCTGCAACCGCCCTTGGCACCTTAAATAGTGATAAGAAGTAGACCGGCAAACAATGGAGCACTGATTGGATTAAACATAACCGTCCAGCTTGAGATAGCATCTGTCCCTTCCACCCGGCCAACCTTTTTTCAACCTTTGCAATAACCGGCTTCCATATTTCAGTTCCGTTGATCCGTCCGCCAATTGGAACTCCCAAATACTTCAATGGCCAAACACCAACATCACAGCCGAACAGATCAGCTGCTTCTTTCACAAGTTCAGTTGGGCAGTTTACTCCACAAATCTTGCTCTTTTGGAAATTAATACTCAAGCCAGTAGACATGGACACACACCTAAGTATTCTTTTTATAATCATCACCTGACTTAGATCGCCTTCGCAAAATAGGAGGGTGTCGTCTGCATATTGAAGATGTGAGATGATCGGCCCCTCTTCTCCCACCTTTAAGCCCCTGAAAATGCCTAAGTCCACAGCTTGCTTGAATAACCTATTCACGACCTCGGCCAAGAGTACAAAAAGGTAAGGGGATAGGGGATCCCCTTGTCTCAATCCTTTATGAAGGTTGAAGAATTTCGTTGGAGAACCATTTATAAGCACCGCTGCCGAGGCTTTTGTCACACACTCTTTAATCCACAGGATCCATTTATCTCCAAATCTCATATGCTCCAACACCGAAATTAGAGCTTCCCACGAAACGTGTCGTATGCCTTGGCGAAATCCAATTGGATTACAAAACCCCTGCGCCCCGAAGCCTTGGTCGAGTTGATGACTTCGGCAGCAACTAAAACCCCGTCCAGAATTTGCCTACCCTTAATGAACACCATTTGAGTCGAACCCACCAATTTCTCAATAACCTCCTGAAGCCGCTTAGTAAGAACCTTGGTCAGGATTTTATAAATGCTTCTGACAAGGGAGATAGGTCTGAAATCGCTGAAATTAACTGGAACTTCAATCTTTGGGATCAATGTGATGAATGAGCCTCCAATGTCCTTTGGCAGGGATCCGTCTATCTCAAATATCTTAAACAATTCCATTATATCTTCCTTGATCAATGACCAAAACTTCTTAAAAAATCCCAAATTAAAACCGTCAGGCCCGGGCGCCTTGTTACCATCACAACTCCACAGAGCTAATTTAACTTCTTCTTCGGTGAAGCATCTCTCCAGCCATGATCGATCCTCTTCCATGAGCCGCCTCAATCCGATATCGTCTACCGAGAATACATCACTTTCCCGCTTCTTAAATGCCTCTTGGAAAAATTCATATGCCTTCTCTTTCACGATCCTCGGATTGTCCACAGGGCTCCATCAACTTTTATAGCACCGATATAGTTCCGCTTCTTATTAACAGCAGCAATTGTGTGGAAGAACCTAGTGTTTATGTAACCTTCTTGAATCCATTGGATGCGTGATTTTGGAGCCACCTCCTCTCCTCGGCCAACAACACCATTTTATGCTCTCTTTTTTTATCCCCCCATTCCTCCCTAATATCATCGATCACACCATCCCTAGAAAGGTTCTCTTCCAGCTCCCCTATTTCCGCCATTAGACGATGAATCCGATTCTCCAAGACAGAAGCTCCATACCCCTCCCAGTTGAGAATTCTGGACTTAACACTTCGAAGTCTGTCACAAACCGAGACTCTTCTCCTTGAACATTCCGAATCCCGTGACCCACTCCAGGCCTCATTTACAAGCTCACCAAAACCCGACTCATCCAACCAATAATTATAGAACCTAAATGGCTTAGGTCCCCAATGCAATTCATTGATTTCCATAATGACGGGGTAATGGTCAGATAGCACCGAGTCTCCTCTCCTTTGAATAATAGTACCATCCAACTGTAACCATCCAGGTGAGAGTAATACTCTATCCAATCGACTTCCCGCCTTCCCACCTCTACCAAACCAAGTGAATTGGCCGCCGGCCATCAACCAATCCCAATTGGTTAATAAAATCTCTAAAATCACTCGAAGTCCCAGCATCGTCACTGGACCCAAATCTCTCAACCCCACTGCTAACTGCATTAAAATCCCCCACACAACACCACAATTCGCCGTTATCAGTCCTACACCTCTGCGCAATATGATTCCAAAAAACTGCCCTGTCCCTCCTATCATTCGGCGCATGTATGTTTACCACATTCACCACAGACCCTACCCCCTTCAAGCTACCCTTGATCCACATGAAGTTATGGTCACTTTCTACTACTTCAAACGACCCTCTACTCCCTTCCCAAACCACCAATAACCCACCAGCATTACCCACGGACGGTTGAAAACGGAAGTCACAACCCTTAGCACCCCAAATCCTGAAAACCATATGCTCTCGGATCAACTCCATCTTCGACTCCTATATGCACAACACTACAGGTTTTTCCTTTAAACTGAGCCTCCAAATTGCCCTCCTTCTTACTCCCCCGTTCAACCCTGTAACATTGCAAGTAATAAGCTTCATCTTAAAAATGAGAACACACAACCTCCCCCCTGCACCCCTGGTACTTAATCCAATTCCTTGGCTATTCTAGCTATCGCCTCTTCCCTCCCCAATTTGCATCCTAAACCCAGCTTTTTGGCCAGCTCAAAGATCTCATCTGCTTCCGAAAAATTTACCAACTTTACTCCCTTTTTGCAGCGCATAGTTGAAAATTGTAGGGCTGCGAACTCCTTACCCTGGGCCTTATTGTTGATCCTGCTCCTTCCTTTATTTGTTCCTCTCAGTCTCCTGGATCTCCTATCCCCGCGACAACCGCAAAGAGTATGGCCAAAAGATCCTCCAATTACCATCGCCATCGTATCCTTCACGTGTTTCAATTCCGCCGGAAAAGCCGCCCCTGATTCAACATATCCAACCGAGGGGGGCATTTGCCCCAGACCCCCTTTCCATCTCGGCGCTCACCCGGACTTCCTCAACCACCCCCGGAGCAGCCGAATCTACCAGATCTTCCACCTCCTCTCTCCCCTTATCAAGACAATTATCACTCACCCTTACTGAATTCTCCCTAACACCATCTGACTCAATGTTCCCACTATCGACTGAACCCCCTAACACCTCGTCCAGTTTGTCCTCAGATAGAAAATGTATTGGACCCCTCTCAACCTTATCGGCATCTTCAACCCACACATCCCCAATGTCCACCACTACCTCTAGCCCATTAAAAATAGGCCCATGAGAAATGACAACTTGGGCTTCGCGGCCCAACAAATCTTCCGCATCCAAAGGCCCCTTATCTAAATCTCCCTTCTCCGGCCCACCACCTTTGGCAATATCATCACCGCCCCCTTCCTTACCTCTAACCAGTTCTGGGGATGAGTAAAAGCTACCCTCATTGATTCCTACTAATGATACCGCCGTTTTGTCTAACGATTGCACTCCCCCAGAAAGGCTGTCTGTGTCTCGATCCCATTCCCCAAGATTATTGGGTCCGGGACTGGCAACTTCTTGCATGTCCGTTGGCTCCGGCGAGATCACCGCCGTAGTAGCATCCACCTGCTGCCAAAGATCCCGTTCAGATGAGCCAATGTCCCAATTCTCGTCCTCAATCATGGATGGCTCACAGAAATTGGCTACAATCCGGATCTTCGACACCTTCTCGTCCACTTGAATGTTAACCACCAATGGAACAGTGCTTACATCCAAAATTTCCACCAGCATTCTCGCTCTGTCTAATCTTTTTCTTTCGTTCGTGTCCTTATCGATGTTGATAATCTTGCCCCAACCATTCACCACCCGCTTGAAGTTATCATCATTCCACGCATTAAGTGGAAGTCCAAAGATATAAACCCAAGCAAAAGGCTTGCATTCTGGGGCGTCATGCTCCCACCTCCTCTTGAGCTTAATAAACTGCTGGTCCCTGCGATCAGATAGAAAGCTATCCGAGTCCGCCATATTTTTAAATTTGATCATCATTGTATGCCCGCCTCCATACATGATGTCTTCGCAACCTCGATGTTCCTTATACAACCAATTTTGGAATTCGATCATAACTTCAAAGGACACTATATCAACCATAACCAAACGGTGTAACCAGTCAGAATCATTCCTTTCCACCGTGAGTTTAACTACTTCTTCTACTTGGCCTTTTTTTGTCTCATAAGTTTCTCTCGTTGCCCCCCTGGTCACTTCTGCAAACGTTCTGGAATCTCTCCGACACCCCCAAGTCCCGTTCCTGTTGACGTTAGGGCTGTTTTTACTTGGAGTTGCCCAAGCCATCTTTAGCTTCCTCCCCATCAGCTCAATCCCATCCAGCGTCTTGATGACTAGCTCCGCGTCCTCTTTGCAGGCGAATCTAAAGAATCCGAATTTAAACCCTTTCTCCGGCCAGTTTCTCGACGGGAAAAACAATCCATCGCCTTAGCCGTCTTCTCAAAAGCACAGAAGATCTGCCTAACCGTTGCTCCAACCGGAATGTTTCCAACGAAAACACTAGGATATTCAACTCTGAACTTCTTTCTGCCACCTTCTTCAGCACCCGACTCCTTTTCCTCTCGCGGCCTGTCTCCTAATCTCCCCGCCTGGGTCCAGCTCCTCTCACCGAACACTACTGCATGCCCGCGCTTGCATCCACCTTGCCGGAATTCTCTCGTCCTAGTCATGAGCCCTCTCGCTTCCATACTACTATAAATTAGTAAAAGCATTTTACTGTGATTTATCATGATTAATTGACTTAATATATACTTCGTATATAGTATTTTTTTGGTTAAATATAGATAGTGTTTATATATACATATATATTTGAATTTTTATTTGTTAAATTAAATATTTTCTAAGTGATGTATCAAATAATTTATAAATAGGGGATGGTGACTTAGCTCAAGTGGTTAAGTCCCTAGGCTTCCAACGGAATGTTCGAAGTTCGATCCCCACTGCCCACCTATCCCTCCCATTTATTCCCATTTGTAACTTGTGTGGCATGGGCTCCCACCACCCATTTCTAGGCCTTCAATGACTCCTTAAAAAAAAATTATAAATAGGCCAACAACAGTTGACTTGAGTGGATGATGGCTCTAGTCACTTAAGCAAGGTTTCTGGTTCGAGCCTTGTGTATGCAGAAAACGACTTTGAGAGAGGCGCCCTTAATTGCTCCTGCAGATTCTCGAGGGATTAGTCTTGGGTCCAATGTGCCCGGGGATACCCGGTTTCACCAAAAAATAATTTATAGATAGAGATGATGACTTACCTTAGTGGTCAAGTCACCCGACTCCCAACCTATAGGTTTGGGGTTCGATTCCCCATCTGACCCCTATCTCTCCCTTTTTATCCATTTATAATTTATGTGCCTAAAAAAATAGTAAAAAATTATAAATTAAGTAGTAGGTTATGGAATACTTATTTATTATGCATTAAGATAAAATTTAGGTATGTTTTTGTTTCTTAATTGTATTGATAATTAATCCAATTTGTGTAAAAAGCTTTAAGTGTTGTTATTATTATTATTATTTTAACTATGCTAGGAAATGAGTAGTGTGAGTTCATGTCACACAAGTTATAAAGGAGCAGAAAGAGAGGGATAGGGGAAAGGTGGGGAATCGAACCCCAGCCTTTAGATTGAAAGTCGGGTACTTGACCCACTAGGTTAAGTCATAATTTTGAACTAAAAGCTTCGCTAAATAGTATAACAATGGTTAAGGCATATATAATAGTAGTAAACAAAAGCTTCGCCAAAAAAAAAATAGTAGTAAACAAAAACAGGAGACACAAGTACACAACAATACAAATTGAACCGAAGGAGTAACAAATAGTATAAGGAATTAATTACAGTTGAGGGTAAAGTGAAGAAGAAAAATTCAAGAAATAAAATACTACCTCCGTTCTTGAATCTCTGAGCACCAGATATACGCCTTCAATAAACTCGATAAAATTTTGCACTCTCATGGAGGGAAAAAAAACCCATATCGTCCCATAATTTAAAAAATTTTCAAAACAGTCCCACATATATCGAAGACAAATCTGTCCAATAACTATCATAATTTTCGTCCATCCCGTCCATGAATCCGGTTTTTTCGCTAATCATCGCCGAACCCGTTCCATAACTACCCTAATAATCGCCGCCCACCCCCTGCATTAGGATAGTTATGGGACGGGTTCGGCGAAAATTAACGGAAAAACCGGGTTTAGGACGGGCTTGTCTAATTCAATTTTTGTGGAATGTTTTTGGAAATTAGAAAATTTTATGGGATTAAATGGGGTTTTTTTTTTCCTCTCATGGATATTATATTAACAAACATAAGTGCCTAACCACAGACAAGGAGAAGCACAATTTATCAGAATGTGAAAGTAGATATTAGATAAGTCCATCATGCTACATCTCATGGATCTGCTTATGAAACTCAATAATTAGACCATACAAGAGTTATATTAGTTCACAATTCAGACTTCAGACAACCAACAGTCCTATCCAATGGGGATTAAAACAACCCCTGATCCCTTGTGCAGAGGCACACCTTCGCTATTATACAGAACAAGGTTTTAACTTTTAACAGCCTAAGGCAAAGCACAACAAAAGACATTAAATTTGAACAGAAGCATAATTTTTCTCACAGGTTAAGCTCCTAACCTCAGCTAGACAACATAAACCACATGAAGAGACTTCCCATCATCAAAAGGCAGGCAGGGGCCAACCATTTTATTTAGAATTTCTAGTTCATAACTTAATAAAATCTAATATTTCAAGAAAGATTCAATGGCGGTCTAACCATTTCGTATTATTGTTAATGATTTTGTGTCTGAAAAGACCTTGTTTTGCATGAATAATACGTTGACTACTATATCTAAAGGGTTTTTGTTTTTTCCTTTTTTATGTTTTGATTAAAATTAATAAGGCGTAACATTTAATTTATAAGGTATATATTTAATACTCCCTCTGTCCCATTTAAGATGTCTTGTTTCATTTCTGCACACAATCCAATGCACTTTTTCAATCGTTAATATCTCAAAATATATACAACAAAAAATTATGTAAAATATATATTATAAATCTACATGATTATACGATTCTAACAAGATCCAACTCGATTATTTTTTCTCAAAAATATACTTAGAATAATATTGAGTCAAAGTTAAATAATGAACAGTGCCAAAAAGTCAAACCAGACATCTTGCCTGGGACGGAGGGAGTAGTAAACAAAAACAGGAGAAACAACAATACAAATTGAATTGAAGTAACAAATAGTATAAGGAATGAATTACAGTTGAGGGTAAAGTGAAGAAGAAAAATTCAAGAAAAGATATCGTCATACAATAAATAGCCAGCCATTAATTAATTACATGAAAGCAATAAACAAGCGGCTTCTTGAATCTTGAATTCCCCCTAATTTGCATATGATTATGCGTTTTGTACATGTTTCCGCATAATGATGTGGAGCCGATTCTGGGCGCCGCGATTTGCAAAGATATCAATGTCTACGCCCACTTGCATCCACGGATTATCATCCTTCACCTTATTCCATGGCTGCGCTATTGCATAACTGTGTGCTGTCTTTCCAGACTCCGTCGACTTTATATGCGCCGAGTATGTTGTTTCGGCTCCGGAGTCTTGCCTGATAATCAGTTCAATCGGGACTAATACTCGCATCTCCTTCAATGCATCCCTTTCCTCCGGCGTCAGAAATTCTATGAAGCCAGGATCCACTTGATTCCACGGCATTGAAACCCGATTTTGACTGCGAGCCATATCAGACATCGCCAGCTTCCGGGTCATCATAAAAACCGATCCTTGTCTTGCAGCCGGAGGTGGAAGGAGTTGTGGAATTGCGGGAGGTGGAAGGGGTTGTCGAGATCGAATTACCAGACGTCGAATGGGTTGTCGAATTGCCGGAGGTGGAAGGGGTGGTTGTGGAACTGCCGGTGATCCGCGATTGGCATCTTCAGGCGGATTGCCATTTTCAATAGGAGTGGATGATGGAGGAGTAGGCGGAATTAGGGGTTGTACTTGTGGAAATGGCGGCTCCCCATCCACGGCCATGGGTGATCCTCCGCCATTGGCTTCAGGCGAAGAAATGCTTCGTTCTAGAGGACTGGATGGAGAAATGCGGCGGCGGGAATTGCCTTGACCCCCCCAACAAGATTCAGAGAAGGATGATTTTCGTTTGCGAATTGCCCGCCGCCGGGATGTGGGGACAAAAACGACATCGTGTTGGGGGAGTCTGACTCTGATGGTTCTCCAATCAGAGAGGAGAAGAATGGCAACAGCTTCATCGTGGAAGTAACCCGTGGTGTTGCAAAGATAATCAATTTCATGACCAACATTTCTGTGGCAGAACAAGGGTTTTGGACAAGAGCTTTCCATGATTAACGTCGGATGGAAAATGGGATAGAGAATGATCAGATTAGCTCATCATATATCAGGTATTTATAAGTAACTTTAATAAGTTAATTTTTTAAATGATGTATACATCTCTATAAATGATGTCTAATGATTTGTTCCATTCTATGATGGCTCAAGTCAAATAAATGATATATAACACAAAAATGATGTATACACCTTCATAAATGATGCCTATGATTTGTTCTATTTTTTAATGCCATCATTTTTAGAGCATTACTCATCATGGAACACCTACAGAATTTGTGTGCAGTTGCACGAAAACCGAACCGGTAATATTATGTGTAGTGGAAGAATATTATGAATTGAGATGTCTTTGGATATTGTAATAGACTAATATTAAATGTTGTATTGTTTGTTCTTCATAGATTTATTCGCTCGTATAACCCCATGCAGGTGGTGATTTTGTTCAAAAAATTAGAATATTTGAAAGATGAATAAATTGGTCAAAAGGAAGCTAAAAATATTTCTCATCAAACAAAATTATGTCAAAACAAAACATATTGTTATCCCATACACTAAAATTTATTTCCCCGTTAAATTAGGATTAGTGTATCTTGAAATATCAATTCATATAATGTAGTGTACCCCAAAAAGATTCATATAATCTAGTTAATTGATTTGATCTATCCTGTTGTTTTGAACACTACAGGATCTTTGTGTTAGACAATGACATATTCATAAACTAACTAATGATCATACTTGAACACTACAGGATCTTTGTGTTATGATATGTACATATCATAACAAAGTAGTGAAGAATCCTAACTTCTTTGCTTACATCGAACTAAATATATAAATCCTGTATTTTATTTAGTAATCAATAATTAAATCTTAGAACATACTTACATTAGGCGGTTAGTGATACAATTATAATTAGGGTTTTATGGATTATGTTTAGGTGACATGGGTATATATTACCATATAATTTTTAAAAAATGACCTTATTTAATAAAACAAACCTTGATTGAAGATCAAGAATCAAACAGCTTGGCCTGAAAAATAGATAAGAATCAAGAATATTTAACAAAATTCTTGAATCTAGCTTGACTTCCATTATCTGATCAAAGTTACTTATAAATACCTGATGATGAGCTAATCCGATCATTCTCTATCCCATTTTCCATCGATCCGAAGTTGTTAATCATGGAAAGCTCTCGTCTAAAACCCTTGTTCTGCCACAGAAATGATGGTCATGAAATTGATTATCTTTGCAACACCACGGGTTACTTCCACGATGAAGCTGTTGCCATTCTTCTCCTCTCTGATTGGAGAACCATCAGAGTCAGACTCCCCCAACACGACGTCGTTTTTGTCCCCACATCCCGGCGGCGGGCAATTCGCAAACGAAAATCATCCTTCTCTGAATCTTGTTGGGGGGGTCAAGGCAATTCCCGCCGCCGCATTTCTCCATCCACTCCTCTAGAAGGAAGCATTTCTTCGCCTGAAGCCAATCGTGGAGGATCACCCATGGCCGTGGATGGGGAGCCGCCATTTCCACAAGTACAACCCCTAATTCCGCCTACTCCTCCATCATCCACTCCTATTGAAAATGGCAATCCGCCTGAAGATGCCAATCGCGGATCACCGGCAATTCCACAACCACCCCTTCCACCTCCGGCAATTCGACAACTCCTTCCACCTCGGGCAATTCGACGACCCCTTCCACCTCCGGCTCCGGCCGCTAGACAAGGATCGATTTTTCTAATGACGAGGGTTCTGACGGAGACGGATCTATCACGCCACCAAAACCGACTGTCCATGCCAAGTAGTAAAATCACTCCTGGTGCAATTGAAGGGTTTCTCACAGAGGACGAGATGGGATTGATGCGCGATAATAGAAACAACGGGTTTCTTCCTATTAAAGTCATTGCTGATCAAGCTGGTTCTCCTACTGAAACAACACACACATCACATTTGAGAGAGACGATATCAGGGAAAGGTACAAAAATCTATGCAATCGGAAAACCCTGGAATACCATTGTGGAGGAGCACCGCTACCGAACGGGTTTGCCCCTCCACATCTTCGCAGATCGCAATCGAGACAATGAGGTCGTAATCATTCTTCGAAGAGGAGATCTCTGACTTACTTTACTTATATATATACGATAATATATGAATATATGCGAGCTACCATGGCTTGGCTGTTATTGAAATTATATATGTATATATGAATTGTTGATCGTTATGAGAAAAAGTGAAAAACCATGTTTGATGTCTGTCTCGTTTTTATGTTGCTTTCTATATAGTGAGCTTAATTCCCAGATTATATAATATCCCTTGTTGTAAAAGCACAATAATGAATAATCAATCCCACAGAGCAATCTCAATCCCACAGATTATATAAATTGAATAAATAGTTATATATGCCAATCACTTCGTTAGTCTAATGGTGATTGACTGGCTGTTGAATTTGATACTAATATCTATCAATGGAAATTTTATTCAAATGGCTCTAATTTGCTCAAATGAACTCGGATTTGAACGCTCTTTATATGAAAATCGGAAAAAAAAATCATATGGTCCCATAATTTGAAAAAATTTCCCAAACAGTCCATTAATTATTGAATTAACTTAATCCGTCCCAAAAATCTCTTTTTTTTTTGAGGAAAAAAGATGTTTATTCCATATTAGAAACCTAGAACCTGGTCCGGAGATACAACATCCCAACTACAAGTTTTACATCATGCAATTGATGGCATTTGCGGACTGCATTCATCAACTTCAAGCAACTAGCAAATGACTCATTCAACTAGGACAACTGTTCCCTACAATCGAATTAACTTCCAGGCCAATAGCCCAAAATTGTATACCTCTTGGCTGTACACTCTCTCGAACCCCATTCCACAGCCATCTCCAACACATCATGACAGCAGATTTTCATATGACTGAAATCCGAATAAGAGAGAGACTCGAGTGGTCAATTTATTAGCAGGCAGTTTGTGGACACCAAGCCTAGCCAGAACACATGATTTCTTCAATTTAAACAGCTCCTCAACACCATCGACATCATTGACGAAACCATCAGCAGCATCCAAAACGTGAATGGGAGCTCCCAAAAGGTGGAGCCAAATTGACAACCTCACAAGCTTACTTCACAAACATATCTCCCATGCAAGAGAATTCAAAATCAAAGTCTTGATTCAAAGGGACAAAATGTGGGTAGAAACGGACCTGCCCAGGGGTAATGAAAGTTATGGAAGCTTAATGGGGACTAAGGAACCATCTATCAGTGATCACACAGAGAATCCATAAGTGATTTAACAAAGTAGGCACACTAAAAAAAAACTCAACCAGTCTTCAGAAGAATTTCAAGCACAGAAAAGGATCTAAATTTCTGTCTCCACTCTCAAGCTATGCTTTCTACCAGATACCAATGGACGCCCCTATCCATCGGTTCCCATCAAAGATCGCTACTCCCTTAATTATCAATGATGGATTAGGAATTTTTTCTTTTTTTTTTCTTTTTCTTTTTTCTTTTTTCTTTTTTCTTTTTCTTTTTTCTTTTCTTTCTTTTCTTTTTTCTTCTTTCTTTTCTTTTCCTACTTTATATATTTTCCAGGGATTGCCCGAGACCAATAGCAAATTTAAACATCTCATAACAGTACTGGCCTTCCCAATATAGTCTATCTAGCCACCCAAACAAGAACCGAAACATCCACATCCCCTCTCGAACCCCAACCAACATCCAAATGTCCCCAGTTTCTATAATTATTCCAAACAAAAGGATCGCATATGAAGACTCATAGACGGTTCCAAAGACCCCTAGTGATGTAAAAAAGCCATATGGCTGAGAACAAGGACTGAAAAAAGCAAGGGTTATCTGGTCAGTTTAAGCAAGGCTTGCTAGATGGGAGTGTCATGGTAGTAGTAGGAGTATAGTGTCATGGTAGTATATTGTAGGGTTATCTGGTCAGTTTAACCCAAAAATCTCTTAATCCTAGCCAAAATGATCACAACAACTCTTAATTGCAGGATTAGGGTGGTTAATGATGGATTAGAGTGGCCAATGCTATATGAACCGGGTGAGCTCACCGCCTCCCCTTGCTACCTCTCCCGCTCACCCTCTCTCGCCCCAGCCACTCCGCCACCACCGCCCAGCCAGCGCCGCCGCCTCTCCTTGTGGCTCGCGTCTCTCTCTCTCTCTCTCCCCCTCACCGTCCCACTAATATCCACATTTGAACAAACTGTCAAGAATCCCAAATTTCAATACCCAAATTCCTAATCTCAACAATTGTAAACGAGCAATTGAGAGAGGGGACGACGGTGGTTGCTGGCGGAAATAGGAATTCGAAATTAGCAATGGAGATCAGAAATTGGAGATAGGAATTTCAATAACCAAATACTCAATTAGTAATGGAGCTCAGAAATTGGAGATAGGAATTTCAATACCCAGATACCCATTTGCTAGTGGTGGTTGACGACAGTGGTTGCTGGCAGTGGTGCGAATTGCGGAGTGGGCGTTGGCAGCGGCAATGGCAGGAGGTGCATCGACGGTGCTGGTAGGACGGCGGAAGAAAGATGAGCAGCGGGCGAGTGGCGATGGGCTTACGCGAGAGAGAGAGAGAGAGAGAGAGAGAGAGAGAGAGAGAGAGAGAGAGAGAGAGAGGCGAGCCACGAGATGGCCGGGGGAGAGGCGGCGGCGGTGATGGAGGTTGGGTGGCGGAGTGGCTGGGGCGAGAGAGGGTGTGCGGGAGTGATAGCGGGGGATGGTATTCTAATTATTGAGGATGAGGGTGAGCGGGTGAATTGAACCCGAGTCATATAGCATTGACCACTCTAATCCACCATTGACCACCCTAATCCTGCAACTAAGAGTTGTTGGGATCGTTTTGACTAGGATTAAGAGACTTATGAGACGGATTAAGTTAATTCAATAATTAATGGACGGTTTGGGAAATTTTTTAAAATTATGGGACCATGTGGCTTTTTTCCCCCAACTGTTGCACACAAGGCGATAAAAGGCTTTCGTTAGCAACCCTCGCTCGACAAATGAGAGGATGAATCTCTTTTCATTCTTCTTCTAGTGTATAGTTACATTGCAATGAAATCAAATTTGCCAACTCTCTTTAAAACTTTCTAACCAAGTAACCAACCATGTATAAAAATTCATATAGCACTTAGCAGGAAAAAGTAACATGTTTGTTCTTTAAGTTTTAAAATTTATCAAAATGGTCCTCTTCGTTTGAATTGGAAAAATTGGTCCCTTAAGTTTGATGTTTTCTCCAATTTGGTCCTTTGGAAATAATAAACCAAATTAATATCTAATGAAAAATAATTAAGTCATTAATATCGGTTCTATAATCTTTAATTAAATGGGTCAACCCACAAACACATTTATCAAAACTCATTTTATTAAAAAAATACTATTTTATTTAAATAAAATTACCTTTTATTAAAAACTAATTTTATTCAAACAAAATAATCATTTATCAAAAATTCATTTTATTCAAGCAAAATTAAGGGTTATGAGTTGACCCATTTAATTAAGGATTGTGGGCTCATATTAATGGCTTAATTATCCTTTATTACATGTTAAATAAATATATTATGTCAAAAGGACTAAATTGGAGAAAAAATCAACCTAGAGGACTAATTTTTCCAATTGAAATAAAGAGGAATATTTTGGTGAATTTTGAAAATTTAAGGACCAATTTGTTAATTTTTCCAGCACTTAGCATAATCAATAAAATGTGGAATAATGTAAATAATGTCGTCGATCCACCATGACTACTATTAATTCCATTCATCCGTAACAACAAATACTGCAAATCCTTGAGTTAAATAACTTTCAACTAAGATAAACAATGTCTATCATTCGAAACCATAATATTTACAATATCATATGGTGTCTAACTGATATAAGTTACTTTTTATTATAACCTATCAATAATAGGACGCCAACATACTTGTAATCCAACAACGGAATAACTTACTTTATATGTTTGGAAAATAATTAGAGTTTAGCGTCTGTAATTTGGAGTTTAGAGTTTGAAGTTTGAAATTAACGGTGAAAAATAGTTTTAAATTTAAATTTTAAAAGCTAAACATAAATCGCTAGCGTCTGTTGCAAAACGCAGCCAAAAATAGAGTTATGTGCAAAGTATGGACTATGGAGTATGTGGGCACTAAACATTTCATGCAGGATCTTATTGGTGTCAATACAGCACACTAACAACAGGACAGTTTTTGGAATTGTCGATCAAGCCTCACCAGCTCCAGGGACTCAAAGACCAAGACGTTTTCAGTTTATAAATAGTCCATTCATTTAAGTCTTTGGGTCAGTCTTTGTATTTTACTTTTAATCTTCTACACTTTTCCAAGAGAGTTTTTAGTCTTGATTAGAAGATATACTCTAGAAGTCAAAACAAGTTCTTCATGTTTAGATGATCAAGGGTTTTGCTCTGGAGTGAATTTGTGGAATTCATGTTTGTATATCTTAGATCGAGTTGTAAATTCAAGGAAGGAAACTTCTTGAATTAGAATAGAGTTCTTATTCAGGGATGTCAACAGGTTGCAGGAACTACATGATCATCAGAGTTTCTCATTAGGGAGATTAGAGATTGAGGGGGAGTCTTGTCAATTCTCTAGATCGAGTTGATAGAAACTAGTTGAGTCTTGTAGTTGTTCTTGATCTTTGTTGAAGCAATCTCGCCTGGATTGGAATCCCCCGGATGTAGGACAGGAGGTCCGAACCGGGTCAACAAACAATTGTTCTTTACATTTCAGCAATTGTGTGTGTGTGATCATAGCTACGCGTTAACACCCTGCTTGTTGGGACTGTCAATTGGTATCAGAGCCAATGTTCAAACGTTTTTCTGGAGATTCAAGATTCATCATGAGTAGGGAAATTTCGCATCTTCGTCCACCGGTCTTCGATGGAAATAATTACAGCTACTGGAAGTCAAGAATGGAGTGCTATCTTAGGGCTCTTGGAGAGGATGTCTGGGATGCAGTCGAAGAAGCATGGGAACCACCGATAAGGACTGAGACTCCTGCCGTTGTCACTGCAATCACGACCACTTCCACATCAACGGATACCACCTCTACAACTGCCACCACAACCACTGCTACACCACCTGCTGCTCCAATAATCCGTTTGGCAAGAAAGGCTGAATATACAGCGGCAGAAAGGGCTGCAAAACAAGGGAATTATGCAGCTATGAATGCGATCAGTGGAGCTATGGAAGAGGCACAACATAGAATGATCAAGAATTGCAAAAATGCCCATGATATGTGGAGATTTCTTGAAGTCAGGTTTGAAGGTTCTGCTGATGTTAAACTAACTCGATTACATCGCGTTGAATCTTTATATGACAGGTTGGAGATGACTGATGATGAAAACATCTCGACTTATTTTGAAAGATTTCAAAATGTGGTTAATCAATGCATAGAGCTTGGAATGCATTTTGATGAACAAAAACTGGTTAGAAAGATGTTACGCACTGTGTCACCTAAGTACTCTGGGAAGATTTCAGTTCTTGAGGAGAGTGAAAAGACTAACACCATGACTTTGGAAGAATTAGTTGGCAATCTACAAAATTATGAGATGAATCATCTAGAATCAAGAAGCAAAGAAAAGTCAAAGAGTATTGCTCTAAAGGCTGAGAAGATTGAAGATTCTGATGATGATTTGGATGAGGAATTATCTTTGATCACTAGAAGGATGGCCAAATTTCTTCAAGAAAAGAGAGCTAGACAGTTACAGAAAGGCAAGCCTCAGAAATCCAGTTCAAATGGTGTTACGTCTGACAAACAACAGAATAAAGGATCCAAGAAATATGAAGGCAAAGGCAACAATGTCAGGAAGCTTAAGGAACCAGAGAAATTTGATAAATTCTCTTCCATTATATGCTATGAATGTGGAGGTAAAGGACATCTTAAAAAGGAATGTCCTACTGCCAAAAGGAAAGAAGGAAAAGCATATCAAGTTACACTCAGTGACGATGAATTCGATGTTGAAGCAACAGAGGAACAACAGAGTGATTCTGAAGATGTTGTCGCATTGACTATTCGGGATTGTAGCCCTCAACCAGGTATAACAAATTCAATAGATTATTCTACTGATGAAGATGATTCCTTGAATGCAGGTAATATCAGTGAAATATACTCTAAACTAGCCGATGCATATGAAGAGTTAAAGTTCGAGTATGATACAGCTTTCAGCGAGAATAAGAAGCTGTTAACACAACTGACTGACCTCGGAATTTCTTATGATAATCTATCTGCTGAGAAGATTAAAATTCAAAAGGAATTGAAACTAGCAAAGCTCAAAGTGGAGGAACTTCAAGCTGAATGCTCCAAACTTTCTGATACAAAGACCTGCTTAGCCACAGAAAATCTACAACTTCAAGCTAAATGCAATGAACTCTCTCAAACGGTAAAAGGTAAAAATAAATTGGATTCAGTTCTTTCTATATGCAAAAGACCTGGTGATTTTTCAGGTATTGGTTACTGATAATGGCCAGAAATGACCATTATTTTCAATTCATTTCCGTGTCTGAAACGGGCATTTGATCGCATTCCGGTCTTACATTAAGTAAGAAAGCAGTTGAATTGGACTGATTTATTCATAGTTGTAAAAATATTGAGCTGGTATGAAAAATGCATAAATATGTAATTTTATTACACATTTATGTTAGAAAAATCCAAAAATATGAGAAAAAGAGAAGAAAAGAAAAAGGAATCAAAAAGATGGGCAAAAGAATAAAACAAGCCCACAAAATACAAAAAGATGGGAAAAGAGAGAAAAACCCACAAAAATACATGTACCGGCCCATCAGGCCCAATAAGGCGAGCCAGTCGCAAGACTGGCATCCTGGCGCTAAGCATGGTCCCGCGACAGCGGACAGGCTAGCGCCACAAAGATGAAATGCAAGGAAGCCAGTCCTGGAGCATCCTGTCGCTAAGCCCGTGGCGCGAACCATGGTCTAGCGACACAGGAGGGTTCCGCGCCACACCAGCATGATGAAGGAGAAACTGACCCCAGACCCCTGTCGCTAGTCCCGTGGCGCGATCCATGGTCTCGCGACAGGACAGGCTAGCGACACAGAATTGAAGACCAGACCCAGTCGAGAAGCTTTGCAGCATAATGCCTCAGTTCGCGCCACATCGCGTGACCCGCGACATGGTTGAGATGTGTGTGATGACTTGCGACACGGGCCTCAGATCAAGGCCCATGGGTCTAGGGTTTCACTTCTATAAATATAAGGTGATTCCCTTGAGCTAAGGGTGAGAAAATTCATTCCCTTGAAGACACAATTTGGAGAATCTCTCTAGGTAGTTCTTAGTTTAGGTTCTTTTCCTTTTTTGTATTATTTAATTTTTGTAGTAAGCTTAGTTTAGATCAGCTTTGATCTCTGTTTTTGTTTTAAATAACATAGGTAGCCACTGTTCATAGTTTTATTTTTGTTGATAAGCTTGATTTTAGGGTTTGTATTACCCAAATGATGGGTATTAACAAACTATTTAATAAAATGGGAAAATATTCATCCAATGTGTCCCAAAACCATGAAATGGGTTTCACAACCCATGGATTACTGCTTTTATTTTTCTTTTGGGGTCATTTGACCCCCATTTCCTTGTTATTGTGCTTATTGTTTTCTTCTATTGAGGATAGTATGCATGTTTCATGTGTGATCAAACCCTAGATTAGGATTATGCTCCATTTTTAAATATTGTTTTAGGTAGATTTATTTTTGTTTAAGCATGTTCTTGTAGATTTTGAATTTTGTTGGGTTATTTTAGCTTAGAAATGCTTTTAATCTGAAATAGGGTGAGATCACGCTGTTTGCATGCCACTGTTCACTTTTACCTTTATTGACTCGTGTCCTGAACCATCCATGTCGCTAACCTCTTCCTGTCGCGAGACCACGTCTAGCGACAGGAAGGCTGTCCCGCGACATGGGTGTCTAGGGGCACTTGTCCTAATATTCTGAAATTCCTAGTCGCGAGGCACTTCTGTCGCGGACCCACGGTACGCGACACAACCCTGCTTAGCGACCAGGGACCCAAATCCCTTTTATTTTCTTTTGCATGGCTCCTGTCGCGGAACACTCCTGTCGCGGACCCATGGTCCGCGACCCATGGTCCGCGACACAATTTTTGCTCCGAGACAGGGAATTATGCCTTGCATTTTCATTTTGAAAACCCAGTCGCTAGACATCCTGTCGCGGACCCACGGTCCTCGACCCAACTCCAGACTAGCGACTGGGAACCAAACACTTAGAAATTTCCAGAGAAATCTTGTGTCGCTAACCACCTGTCGCGGACCCACGGTCCGCGACACAACTTTCGCTTAGCGACACAGGATGAAACTCTGTCAAAATTTCTGGAAATCTGTCGAGGTACCCATGTCGCGGGTCTAGGCCCATGACACCATTTATGGTATCTCGACAGAATCCTCCTCCCTATTTAAATTCCAAAATTCTCATCTTCTAACCCTCCATTATATTGCAAAAACTCACATCTGAATCCCACGGATTAAGATGTAATACCCTAGAATTGCAATATAAGGCGTTATGCTGCCAAAATTTTAATTCTCCATTTCCCATTCATTAATTAATTGAACCCTCTAGTCATTAATGATTGATGATTCTAATTAGCAATAATTAAATCACTAATTGTTGTATTTAGAGGACCTTTGTTCAATTGTCATTAAAACATTTTTCTATAAACAAAATCATGATGTCTTAAACAGATAATCCGGACTGTAATTAATTATGGTAGGAGGGATTATTTAAGCCATCAATTATGGATTAACCCCATTAACTTGCATGAGAAACCAATGTCTTTCATGCAAGTTCTTCTCTTTATTTCATTTTATTTTGTCTTTTGCGTATTGTGTGTAACATTTAGTAAAGAATACATCAGACTAATGTTGGCGGGTATTCCCTCACGGATAACTAGCTCGTAATCTGGGTGTTGATTACTAAGTGTTATTTTGCATGGTCTGGATGACTGTCAGTGGAAGCCTTGGCGGTTCGCCCATCCGGGGTTATAATAGCTGCTCGGCTGACTACCATCCGGATACAGTTTTATTTTAATTATCTTAATTTCCAAACCCAAATTCCAATCTGCAATAAAACTCTGCTAATGTCTGTCAACATTAGCTGATAAGTACTACAGAGAGGAAGCATGTAGGTTTTTATCGGAATTCACAGACAGTGAAGGCCCAACTGGCACTGACACTGCCATTACAGGACCTAAGCTGTCTAAATTCGCTCCATCCGAGTGATTGGGAAATTGGACAGTAGATGTTTACAGTCCACCCGATTATTCTGCCATTACTTTGGTCTCCTGACCACTTCATATCTGTGTTTCACCTTCTGTCTAGACCCGCATCTATATTTTGGGTCAAATAAATTTTACATTTCCCTATATCCTTATGCATGCTATTATTATGTAATCGTTGTGATCTATAATATTTTGGGATCCTTCCCTTGGACAATAGAAGTCTAGATCTTAAACAGATATTGCTTATTAAATTTCAAACAAAAATTCATTTATAAAATCCGGATCTAAGTAAGGGATAAATTCCACAGTTATGACTACTTCATATTCTGTCAAGGGTTGATTTTGGGAAATTAGAAGCAGAGTCAGCGAATAGGTCTCATCTAGACTGAAAGGATCTGTGTTTTAAACTGAGAGTCTAGTACCTGTTTAGGGAATGATTTTCAAATCTTTTATTTTCCAAAATTGCTGTTTGTTGGGAATCTAAGATTAAATATTACACCGAGATGGGGTCCACTTGGACTCAAATACAGTGTAATAAATAATTTTAGAGGAACATCATCCAGGCCTTGGTTATTTTCGAAGATAGGGTTGAGTTTTCTTTCAACTGCTATCATCTCCTGCCAAAGCCTATTTTTGGGTCCTGAGTGAGTGCACCCGGAACGAACTAAATTCATTAGTTCGTTTCATTAGTTTGTATCTCATAACCACCCGACGGGAAGTGAACACTGCGAGCGGTTCACCGAGAATAGGGAATTCTTAATCCACAACCGGTCATTCTGATAGGGGGCTTTCTTTTACTACCACGGTCAGACTTTCAAAAACCTCCGAGTGATAGGATTTTAAACGCTTTCTTTTACCGCTTTCTTTTAACTGCTTTCTCTAGAGGTCACTCGGGTGTATTGAGAGTTGCGTAACTGCTACTAGGATTGATAGTTAAGGGATAGTTTGGGTGTGACATGGGGGAATGATAGTAGTACTTGGCATTTCAATAAATGATTTGCCGGGTGTTGCTTTTCCACCACAGATGAAGTAACACACCCAGGCCAGGGCAGTTACGAATCTGTGGTATCTTAGAATTTGCGGTCTTAAGAACGTGTAAACTCACACTGTAAGTACCTGTCTGTTAAAGGGAAAGCAGTATTGAGAGCATGAGAATTAGCTATCTGATAGATTATTCCAAGCAAAGATCTGTGTATACAAATGGAAGTTTAATACTGCCTTATCTAAATCTTGTCCAATTTTTATTCTTTTCTTCCTGTCCCTTCTGTCCACATTGTGATTCAGCTTCATAGCTAGCATGATGTAAATTTTCACTGCTTCCATAGATAGTGTTTATCGCATTTGTTTAGAGTAACTTTACCCGCTTTCTAGAATAGACTTATTGGCTTTGTAGAATAGATTTAAGTGCTTTCGTAATCTAGTTTAAATTCAGTCAGTAGATGATTAATCACTTTTCAAACCCATTGGAGCAATACGAATGGAAAATCTAGTAAAACGACGTGGGCCCTGCTTCTATCGCACATCCTCCAGTGAACGATCCGGTCTTACTATAAATTACTGCAATTTTTGACACCGTGCGCTTTCGGGGGCACAGTTTCTTAACACGAGTAATAAAAACGTGACAACCTATAAATATATCCCTAATCCTAACTCCGCCATCATAAATTGGTTTCATTTAAATAAAATTGAAAACCAAGATCATGATTTTTCAGAAAATGCTCACGTAGTGGGAATGTGATAAAAGTTTCGTGGCGCGGATTTTCATGACATGAAATTATGATAAATTTCATGATGCCTATGGCCAGGGACCTTCAGTGTGACAGACTGAAGGTTAAGATTAAACTATCTATCCCGGCTGCACCGTGAAAGTTGTCAAAAGTTTCATGCCAGGGAGGACCACAGCGCCGTTTGAAATCAAAGTTTCCCACATGAGTAATAAAAAGTGAAATATATCCTTAAACCCCTTTCCCGCGAATCATAATTCCTTTTATTCAATAAATTCAATCCTGATATATTTTTATAAAATACTCGTGTTGCGAAATTGTCAAAAGTTTCAGTTACAAGAAGAAAGGGAAGCAAAACAAATTCAGATCAACCAAGAGAACTTTTGTTAGTGGAGGATATCTTGGTGAAGAATCAAGAAATGTTGCTACCTACAAATATGTGCCTAATCAAGTCAATATTGCACCTCAAGACTCAAGGGACTGTATCTATTGTGGTCTACCTGGTCATCAAGCAGACACTTGTCTAAGGATTGTTCGAGATCTCATAAATGGAAGACATGTTGTCTGGCCATCGTTAGAACTACAGAAGAAGATCCAGATTCGTAAGGCCTGGATACCTAAACATTCTAATCAACAATCACTTGGTCTTGTTGTAGTATCATTGCAGGCACATCATAAAAATACCCTATGGTATTTTGACTCTGGATGCTCTAGGCATATGACTGGAACAAAGAACATTCTTCAAAACTTTACAGAGCAAGATTGTGGAGAAGTGATGTATGGTGATGGTGCTAAAAGCAAGATCACTGGTTTTGGTAAAATTGACAAGGGAGTTGATAATGGCCAAAATTGACCATTATTTTCAATCTATTTCCGTGTCTAATACGGACATTTGATCGCATTCCGGTCTTATTTAAATAAGATAGCAGTTGAATTTAACAGATTTATGCAAGTTTGTATAAATAATAAGCTGGTATTGAAAAATACAAAAATATTGTTATTTTTATTAAATTTATATTAAAAAACCCAAAAACATGATAAAATATTAAAAATCCCACACTTGATAAATTTGGTTTGGTAATATCTGTTCGGTGGAACACGGATCCATTAAACAAAACACAAACAAAATATCAAGTGGAGCAAATATCCTTATTTTTTTTATATTTTTATATTTTATATTTTGATGTATATATTTTTAGTGTTTATGTTTATTTATTTTTATCTATGTTTTCTGCTATAATTTAAAAATTAATTGGTACACTAATCTCTTTTAATTTTAATTAATTGCAGGTGATTGGGCTCATCCCAATTTAATTCAAGTCCAGTCCAAGTATTTTCAGTCCAAATTCTCCAATTCCCATAGGCCCAACACCATCCCCTAAGCCCATCTCCATTAGCCCATTACAAATCCAGCCCAAACCCTTAGCCCAACTCTACCATCAACCTTCAACCCTAACCCTAACCTAACCTGCCGCCGGCGGCGCCGCCGCCGCCGGCCACCAGCACCCTCGCCGACCACCCTTCTCATCCCTCCTCCGCTTCCGCCACCATCCCAGTCCAACCACAGCCTCCATTTCGAAACTCCTCCACCCAATTCCATCACCACCGCCTCATCTGTCTCCGGCCACCACCGCAACCCATCATCAACACCGCCCACTCCAGATTTTCCCATTTCCACCACCATCTCAGTCAACCACCAACTCTGCCAGTCGCCTACACCACTTCCTCACCTCCATCCTTACTCCGATCGCAACCCATCTTCAACCCTCCAACCAACAGTCGTCATCCATCCTCCGCCACAGATCCGGCGGCACCCACCGCACCACTGCCGCCTCTCCACCACCATTCCAAATCCACCACATCTCTGCCTGCGTCCTCGAGCTTCCAAGCCGACTTCGATGAGTCCAGCAGCATCGCCGCTGCTCTCCTCCGCCTCGCGTCGCCACTCCTTCCTCCGTCGCAGATCTCCAATTCCAGATCCGGCCTCCCTCCTCGCTCCAACAGTCGGCTACCTCCTTCACATGGAAGAAGGAAAATGGAGGGGGAAAGGAGGAGAAGAAGAAAAAATGAAGGAAAGAGAGATCGAGACAAGAAATCAGGAAGAAGAGAGAAGAAGAAAATGGAAATGGAGAAGGAGGAAGAAAACTGGAACAAGAAAATTAAAGAAAAAGAAAGAACAGAGAATAAACAAAGGAAAAAGAAGGAAAGGGGAAGAAGGAAATGGAAAATAGAAGTAGAAGAAAAATAAGAGGGACGGACAAAGAAAATAATAATGGAGGAAGAGAAGTCTGTCGAGAATGGGGAAAGAAAATGGGAGAATTTTGAAACCTGTCGAGAGACAAAAGAACGAGACAGAGAAAATAAAAATGGAGAATTAGAGAAAAGAAAAAGAAAAAGAGATAAATTTTGTCCGGTTCCTAAACAAATCCGGGTCGAGATACCATGTTCCGCGACCAGTTGTTCCGCGACTGGAAAATAGCTTAAGGACTGTGAGAGAGGCACCCCAGTCGAGATACCATGGACCGCGACCGGGTGCACCGCGACCTGGACAGAAAATGGTTAGAGACTGGGAGTATCAAGACACAAAGTCTGTCGCGGAACACTCTGTCGCGGAACAGTGGACCGCGACACATGGATCGCGACCGCGACCAGCAGTACCGCGACAGAGACAGACATAAAATCAAAAGCAGGTCACGTGAGCTCGTGACCACCCCCACTTTCAATTCTCACATGTCAAAACCATTGCAAGGTCCCTGGACTTCAAGTCCCGCAGGCACAACATTTTCGTCTTCTTTCTCTGGACCTCGAGCTCCCGCCCCCTCCTGTGCGCCATCCTGGTGCTAAAAATTGTGTCCTGAACCAGATTTGTTCCGAGACAGGCTCAATTGTTTAGCGACTGGTGGGCCTTGAATGGGCCTAGGGCTTAATTTCACCACTCTATAAATATAACCTCCCACCCCAGTGAACAGTAGCTACACACCCATTACTGTTTAGATTAGTTTTGTTTTTCTCTTTGGGGGCACCACCGTGCTCCCAAGCAACCTTAGAATAAATGGTTTCAGGGCCATGTAATTTTCATTTTCAGTTTTAGTTAGTTAGTTTTAAGCAATAAATGGGTTTTCTAGTAGTGTAGCCACTTGTTATATTTATTTGTATTTTTAGTTTGTTATTTTTGTATTTTGGTTTGAAACATTCAACTAATGGGTGTGATTAAACCATATTTTGGTTTTTGATGTTATAAAGAAAATGTTCCACCAAAAATTTGTTATGGATCATTTCCATAATATTTATTGCTTTATTTTTGCATTTTTTGGTCACTTGACCATTTTTATTATTTTTAGTTAGGGTTTATTGCTTTATTTAGATTTAATAATAAAATGCATAAACACTTGATATTTACCCTTGATAGATTTAATGTAGGTTTTATTTTATTTTATTTTTAGTGTCAGCATAGTGTGTTTGTATTTTTGCTTTTTGCACTAGTTTAAGTCTTTTTCTTATGCTTACTTTACTGTTCTTGTTCTTTTTAGTGTTAGGTACTTTTGTTACTTTTTATTTTCTCTTTATTGTGCATTAGATCTAAAAGGGGTATGGTATTGAAGTGTTTATGTATATGTAAAAATTGCATCACCCATATTGTATTGCATCACGTTGTAACCCCACGGGTTGCAACGTTATTTTCCGTTGTGATCCCATGGATCACAACGCACTCCCCCGCAATGCAATATTAGGCGTTATGCTGCCAAAATTTTTATAAAATTTTCCAAACCCCTTGGTCGAGAAGCAATCCTGTCGCGGACCCACGGTCCGCGACACAACCTTTGATTAGCGACCAAGGACCCAAAAACTTGCAATTTTATTTTGGAAGGGCTCTGTCGCGGAACCCATGTCGCGGACCCATGGTCCGCGACACACTTCTTATTCCGCGACAGGAATTATGCCCTTGTTGAATTTTCCAACTTTGTGTCGCTATCCCCCTGTCGCGGATCCACGGTCCGCGACACAATTTTGTTCCGCGACACGACAACCCTAATTTCCAAAATTCCCATTTCTCTTATTTCCCACCTCTCTGTCGAGATCCCCCTTTCGCGGACCCACGGTCCGCGACACAAACTCTGTTCCTCGACAGGCTTGGCATCTTTTTGCCAAATTTTTATTCTCCATCTCACTCCATTAATTAATTGGACCTTTATATTAACATTTTTGAGGTTGAAATCCAATGATCTCAACCCATGATTAAATTGATATAAAGAACTTTGTTCAATTTCCATTAAAAGACTTCTCTATAAAATTAAACTCTAATGATCTAAGTATATAATCCGGACTGTAATTAATTAATTAATTATGGAATGAGCGATTATTTAGACATAATGAGTAATTATGGATTAATTTCCATAACCTTGGATGAGAAACCAATGTCTCTCATACAAGATGACCCAAAAATATTTTCGTTTATTTATTTTGTCTTTACCCGTGTTGTGTGAAACAGCTAGTAAGAGATATAACAGACTAATGTTGGCGGGTATTCCCACACGGATAAACTAGCTCGTGGTCTGTATATTAATTAATAGATGTTATTTTGCATGGTCCGGATAGTGGTCGGTGGAAGCCTTGGTAGTTCGTCCATCCGGGATTATAATAGCTGCTCAGCTGACTCCTATCCGGATACAGTTTTCTTTTCTTTTATTATAATTTCGAATCCGAATCTGGAACTGTAGTAATGTTAGATGATATATGCCAATGTTATCTAATAATTATTGTAGTAATGGAACATGTGGGTTTTTATCTAGTTCACAGATAGTGGAGTCTAAGATGACGGCGGCAACTGTCATTTGGGGCATTCCACTGTCTAAAAATCACTCCATCCAAATGAGAGGGAAATTGGACAGCAGATGTTTGCAGTCCACCCAATCGTTTTGCCATCTTTTTAGCCAAACTAAATTCTTCTCATCTCCGGCTATTTCATCTCTGTGTACCAACTTCTGTCTAAACCCGCCTTTATTTTGGGTTAATTTATTTTACACTTCTCTATAAATTTATGCATGATATTATTATGTAGATATTGTGGTCTAATTATTTTGGGATCCTTCCCTTGGACACAGGAGTCTCGATTTTAATCAGATGTCTCATAATAAATTTCCAACAAAAATTCCTTTATAAAATCCGGATCTGAGTAAGGGATAAATTCCACAGTTATGACTAATTCATATCCGACTGGGGGTTGATTTTGGGAAATTAGAAGCAGAGTCAGCGATTAGGTCTCACCTAGACTGAAAGGGTCTGTGATCTCATTGAGAGTCTAGTACCTGTTTAGGGAATGGTTCTCAAATTAATTATTTTCCGAAATTGCTATGTATTGGGAATTTAGTCTTACCTATCACACCGAGATGAGATCCACTTGGATTCAAGTACAGTGTGTTAGATAATTCTAGAGGAACAATACAGAGGCCTTGGTTATTTTCTAGTGGTTATTTACCGCTTTCTTTTAACTGCTTTCTCTAGAGGTCACTCGGGTGTATTGAGAGTTGCGTAACTGCTACTAGGATTGATAGTTAAGGGATAGTTTGGGTGTGACATGGGGGAATGATAATAGTACTTGGCATTTCAATAAATGATTTGCCGGGTGTTGCTTTTCCACCACAGATGAAGTAACACACCCAGGCCAGGGCAGTTACGAATCTGTGGTATCTTAGAATTTGCGGTCTTAAGAACGTGTAAACTCACACTGTAAGTACCTGTCTGTTAAAGGGAAAGCAGTATTGAGAGCATGAGAATTAGCTATCTGATAGAATTATTCCAAGCAAAGATCTGTGTATACAAATGGAAGTTTAATACTGCCTTATCTAAATCTTGTCCAATTTTTATTCTTTTTCTTCCTGTCCCTTCTGTCCACATTGTGATTCAGCTTCATAGCTAGCATGATGTAAATTTTCACTGCTTCCATAGATAGTGTTTATCGCATTTGTTTAGAGTAACTTTACCCGCTTTCTAGAATAGACTTATTGGCTTTGTAGAATAGATTTAAGTGCTTTCGTAATCTAGTTTAAATTCAGTCAGTAGATGATTAATCACTTTTCAAACCCATTGGAGCAATACGAATGGAAAATCTAGTAAAACGACGTGGGCCCTGCTTCTATCGCACATCCTCCAGTGAACGACCCAGTCTTACTATAAATTACTGCAATTTTTGACACCGTGCGCTTTCGGGGGCACAGTTTCTTAACACGAGTAATAAAAACGTGACAACCTATAAATATATCCCTAATCCTAACTCCGCCATCATAAATTGGTTTCATTTAAATAAAATTGAAAACCAAGATCATGATTTTTCAGAAAATGCTCACGTAGTGGGAATGTGATAAAAGTTTCGTGGCGCGGATTTTCATGACATGAAATTATGATAAATTTCATGATGCCTATGGCCAGGGACCTTCAGTGTGACAGACTGAAGGTTAAGATTAAACTATCTATCCCGGCTGCACCGTGAAAGTTGTCAAAAGTTTCATGCCAGGGAGGACCACAGCGCCGTTTGAAATCAAAGTTTCCCACATGAGTAATAAAAAGTGAAATATATCCTTAAACCCCTTTCCCGCGAATCATAATTCCTTTCATTCAATAAATTCAATCCTGATATATTTTTATAAAATACTCGTGTTGCGAAATTGTCAAAAGTTTCATGGCGCCGTTGCCGGGGAGGATGCAGCGCCGTTTTATTAGAGAATTACATTCCTCATTGCTCCTAGTTAGCTTATACATATAAGTATAAATATTCACTCCAAAACCGATTCTAACCTGGGGAATGTGCAGGTACTGTCATAGCTAAGACCTCTGTTCTATGCAAAAGAGGAAGGAGACTCCAGCCGAGATCCCGTTCAACGCAGAGATTGAGAAAACAGCTCGTCGTCTGAGGGCGGAAGCTAGACAAAGAAAGGAACGGGAAAGACAAGCTCTCCTCTCTCCGAGCACAAGTAGTGACATCTCAGACATGGCGGATAACCATGGCAATCCCCCAAACATTCCACTTAACCCACCACTCCAAAACATCCAAGAGGACCCAGAAGACGTTGACGTTGAGAACTTGGAGGATCTCCCCCCTCAAGTCATTCAGGGAGGTGAGAATCCCCCGAATCTCGAGCAGCAACCCTTCGAGATGCCTCCACCCAACCCAAACCACCAAAACCCCCAAAACAACCCACTTAACCAGAATAATCCTAATAACCAAAATTTTCAGAATCCTCAATTTCCAGACCCCCAGTTCAACCAAAACCAGAATCACCCCAACCCGAACGATTTCAATGATCCCAGAAATTACTATCCGAATCAGAATTTTTACCCACAGCAATACCAAGGAGGGCCAGGGAACAATCAACAGGCAGCCGCAGCTGACTATATGCAGCCCATTCTAGAACCATATTTGAACATTCCTGGACAAGCTCCATTCTTGGCCAGGAATTTCGAATTAAAGCCGGCTCTCATCAATCTTGTTCAGAGCAACCAGTTCGCAGGAGCAAATCATGAAGATCCGCATGATCATTTGCAAACATTCTTGGAGCTATGTGACACCATTAAAAACCAGAATGTATCTGCCAACACCATTCGATTGAGGCTGTTTCCTTTTTCTCTGACTAGCGGGGCGAGAACATGGTACAAATCACTGCTCGTGAATCAGAAGTCTGCATGGGAAGACGTGATCAGAAACTTCTTGACAAAGTACTTCCCGGAATCCAAGGTGGATGAATGCCGCTCTAAGATTGCGGAATTCAAGATGAAACCAGATGAATCATTGTATGATGCAAAGGAACGGTTCTTCAACCTGCTCAGGAAATGTCCCCAGCATGGTTTCCATGAGTGGGAGAAATTGAGAAAGTTCTATAGCGGTTTGACCCCAGCATGGAAGAACATGCTTGATGCTGCCGGCGGTCAACACCTGCTATACATCCCCATGGACCAAGCTTGGGCCAAGATTGAGGCAATGAGTGTAAACAGAACTGTACTTTCTGATGATGTTAATTCCCCTCCCCTTCGTGGTTTATGTGCTGTAGGTACAGCAGGGAAATCTGAATTGGACAAACTAAAAGACCAATTGGCCGTCTTGGCCTTGAATCAGGAAGCTGGGAGCTCTACTCAGGCTCAAAATGCTGAAGCTATTTGCGGGACTTGCCAAGGCCCGCATTCCACTGAATCCTGTCAGCAAGTGGCAAACGAAAGCTGTAACTATGCAGGTGGACCCCAAAACCGGCACCCGAACCTCTCATATTCCAACAACAATGCCTTGAATTCCCACCTGTTGACCCAGCCACAGCAGTTCAACCAACCAAGGCCCCAGCACTTTAACCCAGGCTTTCAGACTCAGATTCTAGCTAGGCCACCTCAAAACCAAAATTTCCAAAACTTCCAGCAGCCACAGAATCAGTTTGTCCCAAATCAGAATCAGTTTGGTCAGAACCAAGGTCAGAACCAGAATTGGAACCAGAATCAGCAGAAACCCCCTTCCAGATTGGAGACCCTCATGACTGACTTTATCACCAGTCAAAAGGAAATCAACACTCAGTTGCAGTCGTCCTCTATCCGGAATGTGGAGACGCAGGTTACACAAATGGCCAAGGAAATGCAGAAAAGAGACCAAGGAACTCTACCCAGTGCTGCTGAGAAAAATCCTCAGTGTAAGACCATCACACTGAAATCTGGCAAAATTTTGGAAGGACCTAAGGGCAAGGAGAAACTGGTACAAGGAAATGAACTGGAAAGCGATATCGAGGAGAATGAAAAGGAAGCCGAGAAAGAGACAGCTGATCCGCAGACCGATGCTGCACCTGAAACAACTGAAACAGATAAGGGTACAGGTGGAGGTACAACTTCCTTCCCTTTACCACAAAAACAATTTGATAATAAAAAGTTCATGCCAAGGGTGCCATACCCGGCCCGACTTAAAAATCATGAACAGGACCTTAAATTTGAAAAATTTCTGAAAAGACTGCAAAAAGTAGAAATAACTATTCCTCTCATCGAAATGATAGCTGAGATGCCAGCATACGCTAAATTTCTGAAAGAATTAGTTTCAGGAAAGAGGAGAATTGAGCAGGAAGAACTGGTAGTTCTTAACAATACATGCAGTGCTATCATCCAGCGTAAGATTCCAGAAAAGCAAGAAGATCCAGGCTGTTGCATGTTGCCAATTCAAATCGGGAAAGTCAAAGCAGGAAAGGGCCTCTATGATCTTGGTTCTAGCATCAATGTTATGCCTTTGGCAATGGTGCGGCGCCTCAAGCTGGGACGCATCGAGCCAATCAAGATGAGACTCCAATTGACAGACAGATCCATCACAAAGCCTGTCGGCATCCTCAAGGACATCATACTGAAGACTGGAAATATCTTATTCCCAGTTGCTTTTGTGATACTAGACATGGAGGAGGATCTGGACATGCCATTGATCTTGGGGAGACCATTCCTTGCAACAGGCGGAGCACTTATAGATGCAAAAGCTGGACGAGTAACACTGCGAGTCGATGAGGAAGAAGTTACATTTGACATGGCACAGTTACAGAAATACCCAGATGGCGGGTTCTGTTCGTCAAAATCTGTAATAGTTAGGAGTGAGGAGAGAGAGCTTGACTCTGGATTTGATCATGAAATGATGCTGGATGAGATTTCAAAGCAGGTACTGAAGCCTGCTGGCGTGGAGCACAAAGGATGCAAGGCCGTTCACTTTGCCGATCCCGAAACAGGGGATTTGGAGGAGTTTGACGGCACAGATTTCCATGACGACGCCGACCAAGAGGAGGCGGATCCTGTTCTGATGCAGGGTCCGGAAGGTAAAATTGATCTTCTCCCATCTAATTCTCGCAAATTACTCCCTTCCGTTGAATGCCCACCAGAGCTTGAACTTAAAACATTACCCGATCATCTCAAATACGCGTTTCTCGCAGAACATAAAAAATTACCTGTGATTGTTTCGACTAAGCTCTCCCAAGAGCAAGAAAATGCTCTGGTGGCCGTTCTTAAAAATTATGTGCGTGCAATCGGTTGGACCATTTCTGATATCAAAGGAATAAGCCCTTCTGTTTGTATGCACATGATTTTAATGGAGGAGAATTTCAAGGCCTCTCGCCAGCCCCAACGAAGATTGAACCCACCCATGCAAGAAGTGGTAAGAAAGGAAGTGATCAAGCTGTTAGACGCCGGTATTATATTCCCGATTTCTGATAGCAAATGGGTCAGTCCTGTGCAGGTTGTTCCGAAGCGGGGTGGGATGTGCATTACGCAGAATGAACAATGAGAGGAAATTGCCACGCGCCCAGTCACCGGATGGAGAGTCTGCATAGACTACCGGAAGTTGAACGAGGCAACTCGCAAGGACCATTTCCCTTTACCTTTTATCGATCAAATGTTGGAACGATTGGCGGGAAGGGCGTTTTATTGTTTTTTAGATGGCTATTCTGGATACAATCAAATAGTGATCGCCAGTGAGGATCACGAAAAAACAACTTTTACTTGCCCTTATGGCACTTTTGCCTATAGGCGCATGCCTTTTGGTCTTTGCAATGCACCTGCTACTTTTCAAAGATGCATGATGTCTATATTCTCTGAATTTATCGAAAAATGCATTGAGGTCTTCATGGATGACTTCTCTGTATATGGAGATACGTTTGATGCATGTTTGACTAATCTTGCTAAGATTTTAAAGAGGTGTGAGGACACTAACTTGGTTTTAAATTGGGAAAAGTGCCATTTCATGGTCACTGAGGGTATAGTGTTAGGTCATCGCATTTCTCGTGCAGGCATTGAAGTTGATCCAGCCAAAGTTTCCATCATTTCCAATCTCCCTCTCCCCAATTCTATCAAATCAGTTAGGAGCTTCTTAGGGCATGCCGGTTTTTACCGGAGATTCATTAAGGATTTCTCTAAAATTGCCAAGTCGCTCACTAATCTGCTTTGTAAAGAAAATCATTTCTTAATAAATGAAGCGTGTGTCCAAGCCTTTGACACGCTCAAGAAGATGTTGGTTTCTGCACCGATAGTGCAACCACCCGATTGGTCAATACCTTTCGAGGTAATGTGCGATGCTAGTGGTCTCGCCGTGGGCGCAGTTCTTGGACAACATAAGGATGGGAGACACTGCGTAATTCATTACGCAAGTCATGCCCTGAATGAGGCCCAATTAACTACACCACAACGGAGAAAGAGATGTATGCTGTAGTCTTCGCGTTTGACAAATTCAGACAGTATCTTATAGGTACGAAGACCATAGTGTACACCGATCATACAGCATTGAGATACTTGTTTAGCAAGCAAGATGCAAAACCTCGATTAATCAGGTGGGTACTTCTGTTGCAAGAATTCGACATCATAATAAAAGATAGGCGAGGTCGAGATAATGGTGCTGCTGACCACTTATCTCGATTAGATAATGATAAAAAGGAAAAAGCCGTCAATGAAGAGTTTCCGGACGAACAGTTGTTTGCGTTGCATCTGCATAATCAAGCTTGTCCATGGTTTTCTGACATCGCTAACTTCTTGGCATGCGGAATAACCCCACAGTTTTCGAACTATCATAAGAAGAATAAGTTCAAACGAGATGTATTAAGTTACTTCTGGGAAGAACCTTATCTCTTCAAACACTGCGCTGATTCTATAATCAGGCGATGTGTGACTGAGCATGAAGCCTATCAAATTGTCAAAAAATGCCATGAATCAGAATATGGAGGTCACCATGGTCCCGCTCGAACGGCCCACAAGGTCCTCGAATGTGGATTTTATTGGCCTCACATCTATGAGGATTGCAGGACATTTGTGAAAGGTTGTGACAAATGCCAAAGATTAGGAAACATCTCCAAGAGGGATGAGATGCCTCAAAAGGGAATTCTCACACTTGAGATTTTCGATGTATGGGGCATTGACTTCATGGGACCGTTTCCACCATCTGGTGGAAACTACTATATCTTGGTAGCTGTCGATTACGTGTCCAAATGGGTCGAGGCTGTCGCATTACCGACCAATGATGGTAGCCAAGTCATCAAGTTCCTCAAGAACAACATTTTCAGTCGATTTGGCGTACCTAGGGTGGTGATATCTGATGGAGGAACACACTTTATTAATAAAGCTTTTGAAACTTTAATGAGTAAAAATGGGATCCTCCATAAGATAGGCACGCCTTATCATCCCCAGACTAGTGGTCAAGTCGAAGTATCCAATCGCGAAATCAAACATATACTCGAAGCCACAGTCGGGATAACCCATAAGGATTGGGCACGTAAGCTCAATGATGCTCTATGGGCATACCGCACAGCATTTAAGACTCCCATTGGGATGTCCCCTTACAAGCTTGTCTTCAGAAAAGCCTGTCATCTGCCTGTAGAGTTAGAGCACAAGGCTTACTGGGCCGTCAAAATGCTTAACTTCGATCCGAAAGTTGTTCAGAGCAAACGCAAGTTGGACCTCAATAAAATTGAGGAAATACGAGCATTAGCTTATGAAAGCTCTCGAATTTATTAGGAGCGGACCCAGAAGTTGCACGATCGCAGGATTAAGTCTAAGCATTTCTATGTTGGTCAAAGTGTATTATTGTTCAATTCTAGGTTGAAGCTGTTCCCTGGGAAGCTCAAATCCAGATGGGAAGGACCACATGAAGTGCTAGAAGTGTTTCAGAATGGAGCCGTCAGGATCCAAACTGACAAGGGCAACATAGTGGTGAATGGACAACGATTAAAAGAGTACCTCGGACAGTTCGATCCGGAGAAAGAAAGCCAAACAGTGGCAGACCCGGCTTACACCCAATAAGAAACAGCATTAAAAACACAAAGATTTCATATATAGCATATTATTTCATAACAAGGAAGTACCCAAAAATCAGTTAAACATTTAGAGTACTAAAACTCTAAATGTGAGGATGTTGATATTTGAAGAAAACTAATGCGTTTTATTTATCTGTCTTGCAGAAAAATCGGAACCATCAAAAAGAGGAGCAGTAAAGCAACACGGAAAACCAGGTTCTTGGTTGGATTAATTCCATGAATTTAAGAAAATACTTCCGGAAATTAAAACAATTTAAATCCGGAATGATTTTTGCAAACAAATGGAATTGACCCAACCTAATTTATGCAAGTGGATCCTTCTTTAATTTCAGCCTAGTATGTTTTTGAATTTATTTGGATTGAATTTATTCAGGCCCAAATCAAATAAAATGAACTCAAGCTCAACATCACACTCGGGCCCAGTTCACAAAAATTTGAAAATTCAAAAAAAAATAAAAATTGTTGTGTCGTTAAACCCCTTCTGTGTCGCGGGACCACGTCTTGCGCCAGAAGAAGGATGGCGACACAACTCTCTAATACAGTGAGACCCCTGTCGCAGACCAGAACCATGGCGCGAGGCCATGCCCCGCGCCTAGGCCTGGCTAGCGACACGCACTCTCATCTGTCTCTAATTCCCTCTGTCGCTGTCGCGGAATCCCTGTCGCGGGGCATGGCCTCGCGACCGGTCTTCCATTCCGCGACACGTTCCCCCCATTGACTTTATTTCTTCACTAAAATCTGTCGCTAGACCCCTGTCGCGAGGCATGGCCTCGCGACCGGACCTGACTCCCGCGACATGTCTAATGTCGCTATGCCCTGGTCGAGGAACCCTGCTCCGCGACACGGTCTGGGTTCCGCGACCAGCTCTCTCAGTATTTAAACCCCCCCCTCCTCACCTCATTTTCCCTACACCCACGTCAGTTTCTTCCAAACTCCATCCTTTCACCTTCTCTTGCTCCTCCTTCTCTCTACCGAACGAACACCATCGTGTTCTTCGCAATCAAACACTTCTTTTGCAAAGGGAAGCTATGGACCGATTTCACAGAATGCTTCCAAATCTGGGACCTCTACCTAGGCCCGAACCACGGAGGGGAGGGTAGAAGCCCATTCCTTCTTTCTTTTTCCCCCTGTCCATAACTCCTTCGGATTTCCTTGTTCTTTTGTCTCTATTTTGACTTTTGAGAAGCATACTGCGATTTGTGTGTGCACCCTTGTTTCAGTTTTTGAGATTTTGAGTGCTCTCAGTTTTGAGCAGTACTTTGAGATCTTTTTGGATTCTAACATAAACCCATTTTCGAAACTGTCAAGAGTAAAATTTTGGGAAAGTTTAAAACTTGAAACAACAAACTGATGAATGTTGGGGTGTTTTTATGAACACCATGATATTATTGGTCTTTATGCTCGAGTTTAGGATTTTATGTTTTGTGTTTGATTTTCTTTCCTGTGCAGTTTGTGCTTTTGAAATAAATGTTTCTGAGTGTTATCTTGGAACATTAAAATGGAAAGATCTTTTTGGCATATTTGTTCCCACATGTTACAATCTTGTGGGAATAAATGTTTGTTTGTTTATGGAAACATAGTACAAACATCCAATGAGAGCTTCCACTTTTTAATAAAGGTGACCTTTTGGAAAAAGACAAAAAGAGTTTAGATTTAATATTTGACTTATGTTCCCAATGGAACTGCAGTGTGAGTAAATAGCAGTATTTTTTTCACCCAACTGCTATTCTCTTTAAAAATCCAAAATGGGACCACTCACATCCCACTTTCATTAAATAAAACAAGTCAAACATTTTAAAATTAAAAAATAGTGTTTGCAAATTTTTGGATGTTTTAGCTGTCCAGGACAGTCCAGGCAGTCCAAAATAGCAGATCCATTACGCCACGTCTCCAGTGCACATTCCAAAATTCGAGCATTTCATCTCCATCATTCCATCCCATCCCATTTTCAACAAGTGTCTCGGAATTGTTTAATAAAATTGAAAATCAAACTCTTGGGCCCAATGGCCCATTAAAAATATATAGGGGCCCAATGACCCCTATCCTTTCATAAAAATCTATTTTACCTATGCTTTAAATTAAAAATTCAAGTTGGAAATTTAATAACCTCACATCTGGAGCAAAGCTCTAAATGTGAGGATGTTGGTTTCTGAACTTGAAAAATTTCTGAAAAATCATAAAAAGTGGATTCATCACTTCTTATCTTTTCAGGGGCAATCTTCCAAACCCAGACCCAGTGCCCAAAGGAACCCAGCTGCTGGACCTTCCGTTAGAGCTTCTAGGAGAAATTCTCTCCCGAATCGGGGAGGATGAAATGAAAGAAGTGTTCAGAGCTAGGAGAACTTGCACGAAGCTGAGGGACACAGGAAACCTCGCCATCGTCTACAGGCGATGCGAGTTGGATGCTGCTCGGGTGAGGCACTGGCAGGAGGAGATACGGATGCAAAAAGAAAGATTTCTGCGCACATGCACTAAGGCTGGAAATTTCAATCTCCAAATTGTTCCAGCACTCATGGCATTTGTACAAGGGGACGAAGAGCAAGCATGCGAGCTGCTACGGCCAGGCATCGAAGACAATCATAAAGCGTCAATCCTCACCCGCGGACTGATGCTCATGAGCAAGATGGATGAAAGTCAGGTCAATCAGGGGATCGCAATGATCGAGAGAATGGTGACCACCCGAGAGGTTTTCACCTACACATCCACCAACACCCTCGCGTGGATGGCAGACAATCATGCCCCTTACTTGTTTGCAGGACAACCACCCCGAGTTTTCTGCAGAAGGAGGCATGCACCCCTGAGAAACCGCGACTGGTGCCTGCGCTATGAGCTGACCAGCTACGTCCACTGGCTCCGATACATGTTCTAAGGAAAGGAAGAAGGAAAGACGAATCCTAGTATGCCCTAGTTCCTTTTTATGCCCGAGTATTGGCATTATATAAGGGATTTCCTCTTTTTTGCATGCAGGTTTGCACTAACTGCATAGGAATCCCTTAAAATTACTGTACTTTACCGCTTTCCACAAAATTGAACTCAAGATTGAGATCTGCAACAATCTTTATTTGCTTTCTTTGAAAAGATGTCTGACAGTCCAAGATGAATAAGTGACTGTCAGGCCAAAAATATGCTGTTGACACACTCCGTGTGTCAACAGTGCCTCTTTACTGCTTTAAATTAAATAACCAGCAAAAGTATGCATAAACCTGCTCTAAATTCACATGTTGAATTTAGGCTTGTGATTGAATTTTCAAACTTTTAAATTGGGATAATATAATTGAGGACATGCATGAAATGAATTCCCAAGGTTTTGAGCTATAAAAATTTAATGATGCGATCAGCTTATTGGGTAATAAATCTGCATGTTAGAGATTTGGATTGAATAAATTGTTAGAATTAAGCTTTGATTAAACTTGAGAATATTGTATGACATGAATCAACCTAACCTTGTGAGATTTGAGCCATGAGTCACTTTTACTCATTCATTTTCTTTGATGTGTGAATCATTTTGATTAAAGGAAACTAGAACTTGCAATTGGGACCGATTCAAGACCATGCCATATTCCCAAAGTCGAGCATATGATCGAGGCACATAGAAACTCAAATTTTTGGCCTTCTTTTGAAATCCAAACCCAAAAATATTTTCCCTTTAGGATTAACCAATTTGAGCCTATAAGCCTAATTTTTCTTCGAAACCCACTATACTATTCATAGCCTTATAAAAAGACCAAGAAATTCAAACCCAAGTGTGCAAGGATAAATTCTGTCAAAGGCATTAAATTTATGATCATCAATCCATATTAATCGGTATGTTATAAACCGATTCAAAAAAAAAAAAGTTGAATTCCATTCAACACAAATAAATTGCAAATGACAAAGCAAATTAGACATAGTCTAATGTCATGCAATAGTAAAGAAAAGCAAAAGAAAAATATTGATGATCATAAATTTTAAATAAATGTGCCAAGTTATGATAGAATAAATTCTTGCTACTTCTTAACCCAATAACTCCCTTTCCTACCTAATGTTACAACCGTATGCCCCATTACAACCCTTAAATAAGACCTCGAGATCTCGATTTGAGGAAATGAGCCGGTGGCGAGTTGGTCTAATTGCAAGCTTATGGGATAATTTAATTAAAATTGATTTTGAGCGTTCATGATTAAACCCCAATTGAGAGTGAGTAAATTTTCCGATTCTCTTATAAGTGAGGCTCTGTTTCATTAAAAGTGTTCATGTCATCCCCTAATTCTCATCTTTAATCTTTGCATCTTTCAAACATGATATTCATGAAGGGTTGATAATAATGTTTGATTTGTAGGCCCGATGTAGTGAGCAAGTATCATTTCATTAAACACTGCAATCAAGGGAACTTAATACTTGTAGTTTTCGCTTGTCTTATCCCAATCCAAAAAGAATGTGAGTTATGAAGCCACGAAAATGAATTGAATATGTAGAGTCCGTGTTCTTAGGAACATTGACTCTGACTGCTCGGGGACGATCAGTATTAAATGTGAGGATGTTGACAATGGCCAGAAATGACCATTATTTTCAATCCATTTCCGTGTCTGAAACGGGCATTTGATCGCATTCCGGTCTTACATTAAGTAAGAAAGCAGTTGAATTGGACTGATTTATGCATAGTTGTAAAAATATTGAGCTGGTATGAAAAATGCATAAATATGTAATTTTATTACACATTTATGTTAGAAAAATCCAAAAACATGAGAAAAAGAGAAGAAAAGAAAAAGGAATAAAAAAGATGGGCAAAAGAATAAAACAAGCCCACAAAATACAAAAAGATGGGAAAAGAGAGAAAAACCCACAAAAATACATGTACCGGCCCATCAGGCCCAATAAGGCGAGCCAGTCGCAAGACTGGCATCCTGGCGCTAAGCATGGTCCCGCGACAGGGGACAGGCTAGCGCCACAAAGATGAAATGCAAGGAAGCCAGTCCTGGAGCATCCTGTCGCTAAGCCCGTGGCGCGAACCATGGTCTAGCGACACAGGAGGGTTCCGCGCCACACCAGCATGATGAAGGAGAAACTGACCCCAGACCCCTGTCGCTAGTCCCGTGGCGCGATCCATGGTCTCGCGACAGGATAGGCTAGCGACACAGAATTGAAGACCAGACCCAGTCGAGAAGGTTTGCAGCATAATGCCTCAGTTCGCGCCACATCGCGTGATCCGCGACATGGTTGAGATGTGTGTGATGACTTGCGACATGGGCCTCAGATCAAGGCCCATGGGCCTAGGGTTTCACTTCTATAAATATGAGGTGATTCCCTTGAGCTAAGGGTGAGAAAATTCATTCCCTTGAAGACACAATTTGGAGAATCTCTCTAGGTAGTTCTTAGTTTAGGTTCTTTTCCTTTTTTGTATTATTTAATTTTTGCAGTAAGCTTAGTTTAGATCAGCTTTGATCTCTGTTTTTGTTTTAAATAACATAGGTAGCCACTGTTCACAGTTTTATTTTTGTTGATAAGCTTGATTTTAGGGTTTGTATTACCCAAATGATGGGTATTAACAAACTATTTAATAAAATGGGAAAATATTCATCCAATGTGTCCCAAAACCATGAAATGGGTTTCACAACCCATGGATTACTGCTTTTATTTTTCTTTTGGGGTCATTTGACCCCCATTTCCTTGTTATTGTGCTTATGGTTTTCTTCTATTGAGGATAGTATACATGTTTCATGTGTGATCAAACCCTAGATTAGGATTATGCTCCATTTTTAACTATTGTTTTAGGTAGATTTATTTTTGTTTAAGCATGTTCTTGTAGATTTTGAATTTTGTTGGGTTATTTTAGCTTAGAAATGCTTTTAATCTGAAATAGGGTGAGATCATGCTGTTTGCATGCCACTGTTCACTTTTACCTTTACTGACTCGTGTCCTGAACCATCCATGTCGCTAACCTCTTCCTGTCGCGAGACCACGTCTAGCGACAGGAAGGCTGTACCGCGACATGGGTGTCTAGGGGCACTTGTCCTAATATTCTGAAATTCCTAGTCGCGAGGCACTTCTGTCGCGGACCCACGGTACGCGACACAACCCTGCTTAGCGACCAGGGACCCAAATCCCTTTTATTTTCTTTTGCATGGCTCCTGTCGCGGAACACTCCTGTCGCGGACCCATGGTCCGCGACACAATTTTTGCTCCGAGACAGGGAATTATGCCTTGCATTTTCATTTTGAAAACCCAGTCGCTAGACATCCTGTCGCGGACCCACGGTCCGCGACACAACTCCAGACTAGCGACTGGGAACCAAACACTTAGAAATTTCCAGAGAAATCTTGTGTCGCTAACCACCTGTCGCGGATCCACGGTCCGCGACACAACTTTCGCTTAGCGACACAGGATGAAACTCTGTCAAAATTTCTGGAAATCTGTCGAGGTACCCATGTCGCGGGTCTAGGCCCATGACACCATTTATGGTATCTCGACAGAATCCTCCTCCCTATTTAAATTCCAAAATTCTCATCTTCTAACCCTCCATTATATTGCAAAAACTCACATCTGAATCCCACGGATTAAGATGTAATACCCTAGAATTGCAATATAAGGCGTTATGCTGCCAAAATTTAATTCTCCATTTCCCATTCATTAATTAATTGAACCCTCTAGTCATTAATGATTGATGATTCTAATTAGCAATAATTAAATCACTAATTGTTGTAATTAGAGGACCTTTGTTCAATTGTCATTAAAACATTTTTCTATAAACAAAATCATGATGTCTTAAACAGATAATCCGGACTGTAATTAATTATGGTAGGAGGGATTATTTAAGCCATCAATTATGGATTAACCCCATTAACTTGCATGAGAAACAAATGTCTTTCATGCAAGTTCTTCTCTTTATTTCATTTTATTTTGTCTTTTGCGTATTGTGTGTAACATTTAGTAAAGAATACATCTGACTAATGTTGGCGGGTATTCCCTCACGGATAACTAACTCGTAATCTGGGTGTTGATTACTAAGTGTCATTTTGCATGGTCTGGATGACTGTCAGTGGAAGCCTTGGCGGTTCGCCCATCCGGGGTTATAATAGCTGCTCGGCTGACTACCATCCGGATACAGTTTTATTTTAATTATCTTAATTTCCAAACCCAAATTCCAATCTGCAATAAAACTCTGCTAATGTCTGTCAACATTAGCTGATAAGTACTACAGAGAGGAAGCATGTAGGTTTTTATCCGAATTCACAGACAGTGAAGGCCCAACTGCCACTGACACTGCCATTACAGGACCTAAGCTGTCTAAATTCGCTCCATCCGAGTGATTGGGAAATTGGACAGTAGATGTTTACAGTCCACCCGATTATTCTGCCATTACTTTGGTCTCCTGACCACTTCATATCTGTGTTTCACCTTCTGTCTAGACCCGCATCTATATTTTGGGTCAAATAAATTTTACATTTCCCTATATCCTTATGCATGCTATTATTATGTAATCGTTGTGATCTATAATATTTAGGGATCCTTCCCTTGGACAATAGAAGTCTAGATCTTAAACAGATATTGCTTATTAAATTTCCAACAAAAATTCATTTATAAAATCCGGATCTAAGTAAGGGATAAATTCCACAGTTATGACTACTTCATATTCTGTCAAGGGTTGATTTTGGGAAATTAGAAGCAGAGTCAGCGAATAGTTCTCATCTAGACTGAAAGGATCTGTGTTTTAAACTGAGAGTCTAGTACCTGTTTAGGGAATGATTTTCAAATCTTTTATTTTCCAAAATTGCTGTTTGTTGGGAATATAAGATTAAATATTACACCGAGATGGGGTCCACTTGGACTCAAATACAGTGTAATAAATAATTTTAGAGGAACATCATCCAGGCCTTGGTTATTTTCGAAGATAGGGTTGAGTTTTCTTTCAACTGCTATCATCTCCTGCCAAAGCCTATTTTTGGGTCCTCAGTGAGTGCACCCGGAACGAACCCGGAACGAACTAAATTCATTAGTTCGTTTCATTAGTTTGTATCTCATGACCACCCGACGGGAAGTGAACACTGCGAGCGGTTCACCGAGAATAGGGAATTCTTGATCCACAACCGGTCATTCTGATAGGGGGCTTTCTTTTACTACCAGGGTCAGACTTTCAAAAACCTCCGAGTGATAGGATTTTAAACGCTTTCTTTTACAGCTTTCTTTTAACTGCTTTCTCTAGAGGTCACTCGGTTGTATTGAGAGTTGCGTAACTGCTACTAGGATTGATAGTTAAGGGATAGTTTGGGTGTGACATGGGGGAATGATAGTAGTACTTGGCATTTCAATAAATGATTTGCCGGGTGTTGCTTTTCCACCACAGATGAAGTAACACACCCAGGCCAGGGCAGTTACAAATCTGTGGTATCTTAGAATTTGCGGTCTTAAGAACGTGTAAACTCACACTGTAAGTACCTGTCTGTTAAAGGGAAAGCAGTATTGAGAGCATGAGAATTAGCTATCTGATAGAATTATTCCAAGCAAAGATCTGTGTATACAAATGGAAGTTTAATACTGCCTTATCTAAATCTTGTCCAATTTTTATTCTTTTCTTCCTGTCCCTTCTGTCCACATTGTGATTCAGCTTCATAGCTAGCATGATGTAAATTTTCACTGCTTCCATAGATAGTGTTTATCGCATTTGTTTAGAGTAACTTTACCCGCTTTCTAGAATAGACTTATTGGCTTTGTAGAATAGATTTAAGTGCTTTCGTAATCTAGTTTAAATTCAGTCAGTAGATGATTAATCACTTTTCAAACCCATTGGAGCAATACGAATGAAAAATCTAGTAAAACGACGTGGGCCCTGCTTCTATCGCACATCCTCCAGTGAACGATCCGGTCTTACTATAAATTACTGCAATTTTTGACACCGTGCGCTTTCGGGGGCACAGTTTCTTAACACGAGTAATAAAAACGTGACAACCTATAAATATATCCCTAATCCTAACTCCGCCATCATAAATTGGTTTCATTTAAATAAAATTGAAAACCAAGATCATGATTTTTCAGAAAATGCTCACGTAGTGGGAATGTGATAAAAGTTTCGTGGCGCGGATTTTCATGACATGAAATTATGATAAATTTCATGATGCCTATGGCCAGGGACCTTCAGTGTGACAGACTGAAGGTTAAGATTAAACTATCTATCCCGGCTGCACCGTGAAAGTTGTCAAAAGTTTCATGCCAAGGAGGACCACAGCGCCGTTTGAAATCAAAGTTTCCCACATGAGTAATAAAAAGTGAAATATATCCTTAAACCCCTTTCCCGCGAATCATAATTCCTTTCGTTCAATAAATTCAATCCTGATATATTTTTATAAAATACTCGTGTTGCGAAATTGTCAAAAGTTTCAGTTACAAGAAGAAAGGGAAGCAAAACAAATTCAGATCAACCAAGAGAACTTTTGTTAGTGGAGGATATCTTGGTGAAGAATCAAGAAATGTTGCTACCTACAAATATGTGCCTAATCAAGTCAATATTGCACCTCAAGACTCAAGGGACTGTATCTATTGTGGTCTACCTGGTCATCAAGCAGACACTTGTCTAAGGATTGTTCGAGATCTCATAAATGGAAGACATGTTGTCTGGCCATCGTTAGAACTACAGAAGAAGATCCAGATTCGTAAGGCCTGGATACCTAAACATTCTAATCAACAATCACTTGGTCTTGTTGTAGTATCATTGCAGGCACATCATAAAAATACCCTATGGTATTTTGACTCTGGATGCTCTAGGCATATGACTGGAACAAAGAACATTCTTCAAAACTTTACAGAGCAAGATTGTGGAGAGGTGATGTATGGTGATGGAGCTAAAAGCAAGATCACTGGTTTTGGTAAAATTGACAAGGGAGTTGATAATGGCCAAAATTGACCATTATTTTCAATCTATTTCCGTGTCTAATACGGACATTTGATCGCATTCCGGTCTTATTTAAATAAGATAGCAGTTGAATTTAACAGATTTATGCAAGTTTGTATAAATAATAAGCTGGTATTGAAAAATACAAAAATATTGTTATTTTTATTAAATTTATATTAAAAAACCCAAAAACATGATAAAATATTAAAAATCCCACACTTGATAAATTTGGTTTGGTAATATCTGTTCGGTGGAACACGGATCCATTAAACAGAACACAAACAAAATATCAAGTGGAGCAAATATCCTTATTTTTTTATATTTTGATGTATATATTTTTAGTTTTTATGTTTATTTATTTTTATCTATGTTTTCTGCTATAATTTAAAAATTAATTGGTACACTAATCTCTTTTAATTTTAATTAATTGCAGGTGATTGGGCTCATCCCAATTTAATTCAAGTCCAGTCCAAGTATTTTCAGTCCAAATTCTCCAATTCCCATAGGCCCAACACCATCCCCTAAGCCCATCTCCATTAGCCCATTACAAATCCAGCCCAAACCCTTAGCCCAACTCTACATCAACCTTCAACCCTAACCCTAACCTAACCTGCCGCCGGCGGCGCCGCCGCCGCCGGCCACCAGCACCCTCGCCGACCACCCTTCTCATCCCTCCTCCGCTTCCGCCACCATCTCAGTCCAACCACAGCCTCCATTTCGAAACTCCTCCACCCAATTCCATCACCACCGCCTCATCTGTCTCCGGCCACCACCGCAACCCATCATCAACACCCCCCACTCCAGATTTTCCCATTCCCACCACCATCTCAGTCAACCACCAACTCTGCCAGTCGCCTACACCACTTCCTCATCTCCGGCTATGCCAGCGCCGCCGCCGCACCTCCATCCTTACTCCGATCGCAACCCATCTTCAACCCTCCAACCAACAGTCGTCATCCATCCTCCGCCACAGATCCGGCGGCACCCACCGCACCACTGCCGCCTCTCCACCACCATTCCAAATCCACCACATGTCTGCCTGCGTCCTCGAGCTTCCAAGCCGACTTCGATGAGTCCAGCAGCATCGCCGCTGCTCTCCTCCGCCTCGCGTCGCCACTCCTTCCTCCGTCGCAGATCCCCAATTCCAGATCCGACCTCCCTCCTCGCTCCAACAGTCGGCTACCTCCTTCACATGGAAGAAGGAAAATGGAGGGGGAAAGGAGGAGAAGAAGAAAAAATGAAGGAAAGAGAGATCGAGACAAGAAATCAGGAAGAAGAGAGAAGAAGAAAATGGAAATGGAGAAGGAGGAAGAAAACTGGAACAAGAAAATTAAAGAAAAAGAAAGAACAGAGAATAAACAAAGGAAAAAGAAGGAAAGGGGAAGAAGGAAATGGAAAATAGAAGTAGAAGAAAAATAAGAGGGACGGACAAAGAAAATAATAATGGAGGAAGAGAAGTCTGTCGAGAATGGGGAAAGAAAATGGGAGAATTTTGAAACCTGTCGAGAGACAAAAGAACGAGACAGAGAAAATAAAAATGGAGAATTAGAGAAAAGAAAAAGAAAAAGAGATAAATTTTGTCCGGTCCCTAAACAAATCCGGGTCGAGATACCATGTTCCGCGACCAGGTGTTCCGCGACTGGAAAATAGCTTAAGGACTGTGAGAGAGGCACCCCAGTCGAGATACCATGGACCGCGACCGGGTGCACCGCGACCTGGACAGAAAATGGTTAGAGACTGGGAGTATCAAGACACAAAGTCTGTCGCGGAACACTCTGTCGCGGAACAGTGGACCGCGACACATGGATCGCGACCGCGACCAGCAGTACCGCGACAGAGACAGACAGAAAATCAAAAGCAGGTCACGTGAGCTCGTGACCACCCCCACTTTCAATTCTCACATGTCAAAACCATTGCAAGGTCCCTGGACTTCAAGTCCCGCAGGCACAACATTTTCGTCTTCTTTCTCTGGACCTCGAGCTCCCGCCCCCTCCTGTGCGCCATCCTGTTGCTAAAAATTGTGTCCTGAACCAGATTTGTTCGGAGACAGGCTCAATTGTTTAGCGACTGGTGGGCCTTGAATGGGCCTAGGGCTTAATTTCACCACTCTATAAATATAACCTCCCACCCCAGTGAACAGTAGCTACACACCCATTACTGTTTAGATTAGTTTTGTTTTTCTCTTTGGGGGGCACCACCGTGCTCCCAAGCAACTTTAGAATAAATGGTTTCAGGGCCATGTAATTTTCATTTTCAGTTTTAGTTAGTTAGTTTTAAGCAATAAATGGGTTTTCTAGTAGTGTAGCCACTTGTTATATTTATTTGTATTTTCAGTTTGTTATTTTTGTATTTTGGTTTGAAACATTCAACTAATGGGTGTGATTAAACCATATTTTGGTTTTTGATGTTATAAAGAAAATGTTCCACCAAAAATTTGTTATGGATCATTTCCATAATATTTATTGCTTTATTTTTGCATTTTTTGGTCACTTGACCATTTTTATTATTTTTAGTTAGGGTTTATTGCTTTATTTAGATTTAATAATAAAATGCATAAACACTTGATATTTACCCTTGATAGATTTAATGTAGGTTTTATTTTATTTTATTTCTAGTGTCAGCATAGTGTGTTTGTATTTTTGCTTTTTGCACTAGTTTAAGTCTTTTTCTTATGCTTACTTTACTGTTCTTGTTCTTTTTAGTGTTAGGTACTTTTGTTACTTTTTATTTTCTCTTTATTGTGCATTAGATCTAAAAGGGGTATGGTATTGAAGTGTTTATGTATATGTAAAAATTGCATCACCCATATTGTATTGCATCGCGTTGTAACCCCACGGGTTGCAACGTAATTTTCCGTTGTGATCCCATGGATCACAACGCACTCCCCCGCAATGCAATATTAGGCGTTATGCTGCCAAAATTTTTATAAAATTTTCCAAACCCCTTGGTCGAGAAGCAATCCTGTCGCGGACCCACGGTCCGCGACACAACCTTTGATTAGCGACCAAGGACCCAAAAACTTGCAATTTTATTTTGGAAGGGCTCTGTCGCGGAACCCATGTCGCGGACCCATGGTCCGCGACACACTTCTTATTCCGCGACAGGAATTATGCCCTTGTTGAATTTTCCAACTTTGTGTCGCTATCCCCCTGTCGCGGATCCACGGTCCGCGACACAATTTTGTTCCGCGACACGACAACCCTAATTTCCAAAATTCCCATTTCTCTTATTTCCCACCTTTCTGTCGAGATCCCCCTGTCGCGGACCCACGGTCCGCGACACAAACTCTGTTCCTCGACAGGCTTGGCATCTTTTTGCCAAATTTTTATTCTCCATCTCACTCCATTAATTAATTGGACCTTTATATTAACATTTTTGAGGTTGAAATCCAATGATCTCAACCCATGATTAAATTGATATAAAGAACTTTGTTCAATTTCCATTAAAAGACTTCTCTATAAAATTAAACTCTAATGATCTAAGTATATAATCCGGACTGTAATTAATTAATTAATTATGTAATGAGCGATTATTTAGACATAATGAGTAATTATGGATTAATTTCCATAACCTTGGATGAGAAACCAATGTCTCTCATACAAGATGACCCAAAAATATTTTCGTTTGTTTATTTTGTCTTTACCCGTGTTGTGTGAAACAGCTAGTAAGAGATATAACAGACTAATGTTGGCGGGTATTCCCACACGGATAAACTAGCTCGTGGTCTGTATATTAATTAATAGATGTTATTTTGCATGGTCCGGATAGTGGTCGGTGGAAGCCTTGGCAGTTCGTCCATCCGGGATTATAATAGCTGCTCAGCTGACTCCTATCCGGATACAGTTTTCTTTTCTTTTATTTTAATTTCAAACCCGAATCTGGAACTGTAGTAATGTTAGATGATATATGCCAATGTTATCTAATAATTATTGTAGTAATGGAACATGTGGGTTTTTATCCAGTTCACAGATAGTGGAGTCTAAGATGACGGCGGCAACTGTCATTTGGGGCATTCCACTGTCTAAAAATCACTCCATCCAAATGAAAGGGAAATTGGACAGCAGATGTTTGCAGTCCACCCAATCGTTTTGCCATCTTTTTAGCCAAAGTAAATTCTTCTCATCTCCGGCTATTTCATCTCTGTGTACCAACTTCTATCTAAACCCGCCTTATATTTTGGGTTAATTTATTTTACACTTCTCTATAAATTTATGCATGATATTATTATGTAGATATTGTGGTCTAATTATTTTGGGATCCTTCCCTTGGACACAGGAGTCTCGATTTTAATCAGATGTCTCATAATAAATTTCCAACAAAAATTCCTTTATAAAATCCGGATCTGAGTAAGGGATAAATTCCACAGTTATGACTAATTCATATCCGACTGGCGGTTGATTTTGGGAAATTAGAAGCAGAGTCAGCGATTAGGTCTCACCTAGACTGAAAGGGTCTGTGATCTCATTGAGAGTCTAGTACCTGTTTAGGGAATGGTTCTCAAATTAATTATTTTCCGAAATTGCTGTGTATTGGGAATTTAGTCTTACCTATCACACCGAGATAGGATCCACTTGGATTCAAGTACAGTGTGTTAGATAATTCTAGAGGAACAATACAGAGGCCTTGGTTATTTTCTAAGATAGGGTTGAGTTCCTTTCAACTGCTATCCTCTTCTGCCAATGCCTATTTTTGAGTCCTGAGTGAGTGCATCCGGAACGTACTAATCTATTAGTTTGTTTCATTAGTTTGTATCTCATAACCACCCGGAAGGAAGTGAACACTGCGAGCGGTTTACCGAAATCCGGGAATTCTTGATCCACACCCGGTCATTCTGACTGGGGGCTTTCTTTTACTACCAGGGTCAGATTTTCAAAAACCTCCGAGTGATAGGTTTTTAAATGCTTTCTTTACCGCTTTCTTTTATCGCTTTCTTTTAAATGCTTTCGTTAGAGGCCACTCGGTTGTATTGAGAGTTGTGTAACTGCTACTAGGACTGAGAGTTAAGGGATAGTTCAGGGCTTGATTAGAATCTTTGGGTGTGACATGGGGGAATGATAGCAGTACTTGGCATCTCAATAAATGATTTGTCGGGTGTTGCTTGCCCACCACAGATAAATAACATACCTCTGCGCAGGGGCAGTTGTATATCTGTGGTATCTTAGATTTTGTTGTCTTAAGGCATGTAAATCCTTACTGTAAGTACCTGTCTGTTAAAGGGAACATAGTATAGGAAGCATGAGAGTTAGCTATCCGATGGATTATCCCAAACTTAGATCTGTGTAACAAAATGGAAGTTTAATTGTGTTTCATCTGAATCTTGTTCAATCTTTATTCTTTTCTTCCTGTCCCTTCTGTCATACTTTAAATCTGCTTTCTTAGAATAATTTTATTGCTTTCTTAGATTAAATTTAATTCGCTTTCTAGAATAATTTTATCTGCTTTATTTTAATCTGCTTTATTTTAATTGCTTTCATAACTTAGTTTAAATTCTGTCAAGTAGATGGTAGATTAACACACAAACTTGAATCGAGTAACCGAGTGGAAAATCTTAGTAAACGATGTGGGCCCTGCTTCTATCGCACATCCTCCAGTGAACGATCCGGTACTTACTATAAATACTGCAATTTTTGACTCCGTGCGCTTTCGGGGGCACAGTTTCTTAACACGAGTAGTAAAAACGTGACAACCTATAAATATATCCCTAATCCCAACTCCGCCTTCATAAATTGGTTTCATTAAATAAAATTGAAAACCGGGGTTATTATTTTTCAGAAAATACTCATATAATGGGAAATGTGTTAAAAGTTTCATGGCAGGGAATCTCATGACATGAAATTATGAAAATTATCATGGCGCAGATACCGGGGACCTTCAGTGTGACAGACTGAAGGTCAAGACTGAACTGTCTATCCTGGTTGCACCATGAAATTTGTCAAAAGTTTCATGACGGGGAGGACCACAGCGCCGTTTGAAATCAAAGCACCCCACATGAGTAATAAAAAGTGGAATATATCCTTAAACCCCTCTCCCGTGAATCATAACTCTTTTCATTCAATAAATTCAATCCTGATTTATTTTATTGAAAAACACTCGTGTTAGTGAAATTTGTCAAAAGTTTCATGGCGCCGTTGCCGGGGAGGATGCAACGTCGTTTATTAAGAGAATTACACTCCTGATTACTCATAGTTTGTTTAGTGTTAATTTAGTGTATTTATTTCAGAACAGAGAAGTACCCTCAAATCAATTAAACATTTAGAGTACCAAGACTCTAAATGTGAGGATGTTGATTTGAGGGGAAAACCTAACCAATTGGGTATTTTTGCTTGCAGGAATCATGGAGCCACCAAAATTGGTGTAAGGAGTTAAATTGGAAAAAGGAGAAGTGTAGCATTGGGGCTACACTAATTTGCAATTGTGAATTGCAAAACACGTGACACTCACGCGTTTGTCATCTCCACCACCTCCGGACCACGAAGTTCCACTGCTGCTCCATCGGCCATCCACCTCATTACCACCACTGTGCTGAGGAAACCCACTGGTGAAACAACAAATGGAGTAGCAGACCTTCGGACTACAGGTTCCCGGTTGGATTAGTTCTGTAATTGACCTAAGATTATATCCGGAATTTAAAGAAATTTAAAATCTGGAATAATTTTCACAAGCACAGAATTAGTCCAACCTAAATTTCTGCAAGTCAAAAATATATAGATATATATATTTATATATATATATACCTCTTATGCATAATATATTAAATAATTCGGGTATTAATCAATTAAATCACATTTAGAGTACTAAGACTCTAAATGTGAGGATGTTGATATTTTTGAGAAAACCTGATAACTTCTTCTATGTTTGCTTTGCAGGAAATTGTGGAACTACCAAAAAGAAAATTAAAGCTGCAAAACAGGTTCCCGGTTGGATCGATCCTGTGATTAATTGAAAGTATTCTTGGAATTTAAAGCAATTTAAAATCCGGAATAACTTTTATAAGAACAGAATTAATCCAACCTAATTTTTGCAAGTAGATTAAATTTTACATTTATGTTTAGAAAATCCAAAAATGTGATTGAACAATTTTGATGAAAATCAGAATTTTTCTTAAGTATTGGGCATCGAACAATCGCCTTGTTCGACGAGCCAAACGATCACACATAACCAAAATCGTCGAATACTTAATGGGTCTGACGAAAAAGGCTATCGGAATTATGCTCCTAGATTTTGTGTTAATATTTTCTCCCTCCCTCCCTCCTCTTTTATTTTACTTTGATTTTGATAATTTGTCCAAGTAGGAATTGATTTACTCACATTTCGAGCAAGGCTCAAAATGTGAGGATGTTGATTCCTCACTTAAATAAAAAAAAAAAGAGTGTGTTATTTTTATTTTGTTTATTTTTATTATTTTATATATTTATAAACCCAGCATAGAAAGCATGTATAAATCTGTCAGTGATTCACATATTTGATTTTGGTTTATGATTAAATTTTCAAACTTTTAAATTGGGATAATATAATTGAAGACATGCATGATATGAATTTTTGAGGTTTTGAGCTATAAAAATTTAATGATATAATCATCTTGTTGGGTAATGAATTTTCATGTTGAGAATTTAATTGAATAGATTGTAAGAATTTTTCAAAGATTAAATTTAAGAATATTGTATTGTAACGCCCCAAAAATTTAAAACCAAATTTTTGTGACGCCACTGCCGTGTTACCTCTCTTAAACTGTTGGCCAATCAATTTAAGATCAATAACACGAAGCCAGGTAAACAAAAACCAAGGAATCTCAACATCAGAATAAAAGTCCATAAAGGAAATTTCACAACATAACATACGTCCGGCTTACAAGCCTGACTCATACGACATAATTGTCTCATCTCCACCTGTCAGAGATACCAAGTACTACACCAACAGAACATAGTACACAGATCAATACCATAAACAATACGAGGAAATGATGATTAAGTCATAGCAAAACAACAGAATATCCAAGACAAGCACATAAGTCCACAACATGATAATGCATCCCTAGGTAGATCACTCATCCCCAAACCCCACATCGTGCTCAGGCTCTGCGTCCTCCTCGGGAGTATCTATACAAGAGACAATTGCAAAGGTCAGTACAAGGTACTGAGCAAGAGTAGAAAGAACCGGCATAAGAGGAAACGAGAATTTACATGATTCTATAGAAGTATATATATATATATATAGATATACCACATACATAAACAATTGTTAGGCATAACATAATAACTGAACAATATAAATAGATGAACATCACACCGTCCCATACCGGTGCTTCAACCACTGCAAGTAAGATGAATGATGGATGATGAGATGAAATGTTATGACTTAAGATGTCTATCTACCCTAAATGCAACACATAAGCATGCCTAGCGCGCATCCTAGGTACCATGGTCGGTATTCCCCCCCCATATAAGGGTCCACTCCCCTTAATGGTCGGGAGACATACCCACAGTGCCCCCGCCGCGGACACTAACAGCTGAGATCGTGGCTTACGGCAAGCGGGTCAGGCTAAGGGTCATGAGCCCTTTCTAGCCAAATACAGACTAGGATATAAATCCTTTTCAGTCTCAATGCCCAGGGTAAGATACTACTATGCCCAATCGGATACCGACTCGTAAGCATAGGGTATCCTACCCTCGTAGCATAATTTTTGATTCACAGAAATATCAATACATGCTCAGGTACAATTCACACATTACAACATAAGCAACTCACCACGAGTAAGCATAATTAAGGGGGTGCCAAGTCCCACGTATTGGCACTAACTTCGTAACCCGAAAGTATAAGCAACGCACGATTCACCCTAACCAAGGTATGGTAGATATCTTCTAATCGCAACTAAGTTCCAAATGTGAGCATAATGATCGTTAAGGCATGCTAGGAACATAAGAAAGAACAAGAAACAAGAAGGATGAAGAATCGGAAAAACGAGCAAAAGAGACATGAAGGCAGCAGAGACCGCGCGCTACCCGCGCGGTCTGGGAGTGGGGCGCGCGACGACCGCGCGCCCTGGGCACGGACGGCTGTGCCGTTCGTGTCGCGCGCTACGCGCGCGCTAGCGCGCCGGGAGCGCGCCGATGCGACAGAATCGGTGAAAATGGCGATTTCCGGCCATTCCACCGGATTTGCCCCCCATTTAAGCCTATTTCTACCCTTGCCTTGGATGTAGACGAGTCTCCAAGCTCCTCTCCTCAACTTCCAAGCTCCCAATCTACAATTCCAAGCCTACATTGCAAGAATTCAACCCAAATCATCAAAATCTCTCAATCAAACTCCAACACCAACATGCAAGTACATTTGAGTTGAAACTCAAACTTTAAGCCAACAAAACCAAGTCAAATACTTACCCCAACTTCTCAATACAAGCCTCAAACTAATATGGTGGAAATCCAAGCTCCAAATCAACACCAAAAGCAAGAACCCTTCAAACACCAAATTTTCGCCACTTTGAGAAACACCCCCAAAAACATCTCAAAAGCTCTTCAAAAACAAGATGTAAATAGTGGAAATTACTTACCAAAGCATATATAAGTAATCCCCCAACTTGATTTGAGCTCAAACTTGCCAATTTCTTCCCAAGGGCACCATTTTTCTCCCTTCCTCCACAAAAACGGGATGAGCCCTAATTTTCCAAGTGTTGGGTGCAAATGAAAGGGGTATGGCTGATTTGGGGTGTTTTGATAGTATGTGGGTCGACCCGGGTTGACAAATGGGTCGGGTCGGAAGATGGGTTAGTGGCTTGGTTACTTGCCTTGGTCAATTCTACCATTTTACACCCATTTGAGTACTTGACTCTTATTATCTTGTGAGTTGAACTCACTTATTTCCCCACTTCAATCTTCAATCACCTACAAAATAATCCACACACCAAGTCTTTTATTAATTAACCATAACTAAATTAAATTAATTATGAGTTAATTAAATCGGGGTGTTACATGTATGACATGAATGAACCATTCCATGTGAGATTTGAGCCATGAGTCATTTTTACTCATTCTTTTCTTTGATGTGTGAAAATCATTTTGATTAAAGGAAACTAGAACTTGCGATTGGGACCGATTCAAGACCATGCCATATTCCAAAAAATTGAGCATATGATCGAGGCACCTAGAAAACCAAATTTTTGGCCTTCTTTTGAAATCCAAACCCAAAAACATTTTTCCTTTAGGATTAACCAATTTTAGCCTTAAGCCTAATTTTTCTTTGAAACCCTCTATATTCTTCATAGCCTTCAAAAAGACCAAAAAATTCAAACCCAAGTGGGCAAGAATGAATTTTATCAAGGCATTACAATTTTTGATCATCAACAAAATTTCAATCGGTATTCAAAAATCCGATCAAAAAAAAAAAGAAAGAAAGAAAGAAAGAAGGAAATATGTTGAATTCGATTCAACACAAATAAATTGCAAATGACAAAGCAAATTAGACATAGTCTAATGTCATGCAATATGAAAAGAAAAGCAAAAGAAAAAGAAAAATTTTGATGATCATAAATTTTTAAATAAAAAAATATGCCAAGTTATGATAGAATTAATTCTTACCACTTCTTAGCCCAATAATTTCCTTCCCTACCAAATGTTACAACCGTATGCCCCGTTTTAACCATTGAATAAGACCTCGTGATCTCGATTTAAAGAAATGAGCCGGTGGCGAGTTGATCCAATTGCAAGCTTATGGGATAATTTAATTAAATTTGATTATGAGCGTTCGTGATTAAAACCCAAATTTGAGAGTGAGTGAAATTTCCGCTTATACTATATGTGAGGCCTCATTTCTAATTTCTGTTCATGTCATGCTTAAATTCTAGAATTAAATCAATGAATTTTTCTAAACATGATGTTCATGAAGAATTATCAATAATGACTGATTTGTATGCCTGATTTAGTGAGAAGTATCATTTCATTAAACACTGCAATCAAGAAAATTCAATACTTGTAGTTTTTTTTTTATTGTCTTATCCCAATCTAAAAAGAATGATATTTTTGAAGCCACGAAAATAGATTGAATATGCAGCGTCTATGCTCTTATGAGCACTGACTCTGACTGCTCGGGGACGATCAGTATTAAATGTGAGGATGTTGATAATGGCCAAAATTGACCATTATTTTCAATCTATTTCCGTGTCTAATACGGACATTTGATCGCATTCCGGTCTTATTTAAATAAGATAGCAGTTGAATTTAACAGATTTATGCAAGTTTGTATAAATAATAAGCTGGTATTGAAAAATACAAAAATATTGTTATTTTTATTAAATTTATATTAAAAAACCCAAAAACATGATAAAATATTAAAAATCCCACACTTGATAAATTTGGTTTGGTAATATCTGTTCGGTGGAACACGGATCCATTAAACAGAACACAAACAAAATATCAAGTGGAGCAAATATCCTTATTTTTTTTATATTTTTATATTTTATATTTTGATGTATATATTTTTAGTTTTTATGTTTATTTATTTTTATCTATGTTTTCTGCTATAATTTAAAAATTAATTGGTACACTAATCTCTTTTAATTTTAATTAATTGCAGGTGATTGGGCTCATCCCAATTTAATTCAAGTCCAGTCCAAGTATTTTCAGTCCAAATTCTCCAATTCCCATAGGCCCAACACCATCCCCTAAGCCCATCTCCATTAGCCCATTACAAATCCAGCCCAAACCGTTAGCCCAACTCTACCATCAACCTTCAACCCTAACCCTAACCTAACCTGCCGCCGGCGGCGCCGCCGCCGCCGGCCACCAGCACCCTCGTCGACCACCCTTCTCATCCCTCCTCCGCTTCCGCCACCATCCCAGTCCAACCACAGCCTCCATTTTGAAACTCCTCCACCCAATTCCATCACCACCGCCTCATCTGTCTCCGGCCACCACTGCAACCCATCATCAACACCGCCCACTCCAGATTTTCCCATTTCCACCACCATCTCAGTCAACCACCAACTCCGCCAGTCGCCTACACCACTTCCTCATCTCCGGCCATGCCAGCGCCGCCGCCGCACCTCCATCCTTACTCCGATCGCAACCCCATCTTCAACCCTCCAACTAACAGTCGTCATCCATCCTCCGCCACAGATCCGGCGGCACCCACCGCACCACTGCCGCATCTCCACCACCATTCCAAATCCACCACATCTCTGCCTGCGTCTTCGAGCTTCCAAGCCGACTCCGATGAGTCCAGCAGCATCGCCGCTGCTCTCCTCCGCCTCGCGTCGCCACTCCTTCCTCCGTCGCAGATCTCCAATTCCAGATCCGGCCTCCCTCCTCGCTCCAACAGTCGGCTACCTCCTTCACATGAAAGAAGGAAAATGGAGGGGGAAAGGAGGAGAAGAAGAAAAAATGAAGGAAAGAGAGATCGAGACAAGAAATCAGGAAGAAGAGAGAAGAAGAAAATGGAAATGGAGAAGGAGGAAGAAAACTGGAACAAGAAAATTAAAGAAAAAGAAAGAACAGAGAAGAAACGAAGGAAAAAGAAGGAAAGAGGAAGAAGGAAATGGAAAATAGAAGTAGAAGAAAAATAAGAGGGACGAACAAAGAAAATAATAATGGAGGAAGAGAAGTCTGTCGAGAATGGGGAAAGAAAATGGGAGAATTTTGAAACCTGTCGAGAGACAAAAGAACGAGACAGAGAAAATAAAAATGGAGAATTAGAGAAAAGAAAAAGAAAAAGAGATAAATTTTGTCCGGTCCCTAAACAAATCCGGGTCGAGATACCATGTTCGCGACCAGGTGTTCCGCGACTGGAAAATAGCTTAAGGACTGTGAGAGAGGCACCCCAGTCGAGATACCATGGACCGCGACCGGGTGCACCGCGACCTGGACAGAAAATGGTTAGAGACTGGGAGTATCAAGACACAAAGTCTGTCGCGGAACACTCTGTCGCGGAACAGTGGACCGCGACACATGGATCGCGACCGCGACCAGCAGTACCGCGACAGAGACAGACAGAAAAATCAAAAGCAGGTCACGTGAGCTCGTGACCACCCCCACTTTCAATTCTCACATGTCAAAACCATTGCAAGGTCCCTGGACTTCAAGTCCCGCAGGCACAACATTTTCGTCTTCTTCCTCTGGACCTCGAGCTCCCGCCCCCTCCTGTGCGCCATCCTGGTGCTAAAAATTGTGTCCTGAACCAGATTTGTTCCGAGACAGGCTCAATTGTTTAGCGACTGGTGGGCCTTGAATGGGCCTAGGACTTAATTTCACCACTCTATAAATATAACCTCCCACCCCAGTGAACAGTAGCTACACACCCATTACTGTTTAGATTAGTTTTGTTTTTCTCCTTGGGGGCACCACCGTGCTCCTAAGCAACCTTAGAATAAATGGTTTCAGGGCCATGTAATTTTCATTTTCAGTTTTAGTTAGTTAGTTTTAAGTAATAAATGGGTTTTCTAGTAGTGTAGCCACTTGTTATATTTATTTGTATTTTCAGTTTGTTATTTTTGTATTTTGGTTTGAAACATTCAACTAATGGGTGTGATTAAACCATATTTTGGTTTTTGATGTTATAAAGAAAATGTTCCACCAAAAATTTGTTATGGATCATTTCCATAATATTTATTGCTTTATTTTTGCATTTTTTGGTCACTTGACCATTTTTATTATTTTTAGTTAGGGTTTATTGCTTTATTTAGATTTAATAATAAAATGCATAAACACTTGATATTTACCCTTGATAGATTTAATGTAGGTTTTATTTTATTTTATTTTTAGTGTCAGCATAGTGTGTTTGTATTTTTGCTTTTTGCACTAGTTTAAGTCTTTTTCTTATGCTTACTTTACTGTTCTTGTTCTTTTTAGTGTTAGGTACTTTTGTTACTTTTTATTTTCTCTTTATATTGCATTAGATCTAAAAGGGGTATGGTATTGAAGTGTTTATGTATATGTAAAAATTGCATCACCCATATTGTATTGCATCACGTTGTAACCCCACGGGTTGCAACGTAATTTTCCGTTGTGATCCCACGGATCACAACGCACTCCCCCGCAATGCAATATTAGGCGTTATGCTGCCAAAATTTTTATAAAATTTTCCAAACCCCTTGGTCGAGAAGCAATCATGTCGCGGACCCACGGTCCGCGACACAACCTTTGATTAGCGACCAAGGACCCAAAAACTTGCAATTTTATTTTGGAAGGGCTCTGTCGCGGACCCATGGTCTGCGACACACTTCTTATTCCGCGACAGGAATTATGCCCTTGTTGAATTTTCCAACTTTGTGTCGCTATCCCCCTGTCGCGGATCCACGGTCCGCGACACAATTTTGTTCCGCGACACGACAACCCTAATTTCCAAAATTCCCATTTCTCTTATTTCCCACCTTTCTGTCGAGATCCCCCTGTCGCGGACCCACGGTCCGCGACACAAACTCTGTTCCTCGACAGGCTTGGCATCTTTTTGCCAAATTTTTATTCTCCATCTCACTCCATTAATTAATTGGACCTTTATATTAACATTTTTGAGGTTGAAATCCAATGATCTCAACCCATGATTAAATTGATATAAAGAACTTTGTTCAATTTCCATTAAAAGTCTATTCTATAAAATTAAACTCTAATGATCTAAGTATATAATCCGGACTGTAATTAATTAATTAATTATGGAATGAGCGATTATTTAGACATAATGAGTAATTATGGATTAATTTCCATAACCTTGGATGAGAAACCAATGTCTCTCATACAAGATGACCCAAAAATATTTTCGTTTATTTATTTTGTCTTTACCCGTATTGTGTGAAACAGCTAGTAAGAGATATAACAGACTAATGTTGGCAGGTATTCCCACACGGATATACTAGCTCGTGGTCTGTATATTAATTACTAGATGTTATTTTGCATGGTCCGGATAGTGGTCGGTGGAAGCCTTGGCGGTTCGTCCATCCGGGATTATAATAGCTGCTCAGCTGACTCCTATCCGGATACAGTTTTCTTTTCTTTATTTTAATTTCAAACCCGAATCTGGAACTGTAGTATTGTTAGATGATATATGCCAATGTTATCTAATAATTATTGTAGTAATAGAACATGTGGATTTTTATCCAGTTCACAGATAGTGGAGTCTAAGATGACGGCGGCAACTGTCATTTGGGGCATTCCACTGTCTAAAAATCACTCCATCCAAATGAAAGGGAAATTGGACAGCAGATGTTTGCAGTCCACCCAATCGTTTTGCCATCTTTTTAGCCAAACTAAATTCTTCTCATCTCCGGCTATTTCATCTCTGTGTACCAACTTCTGTCTAAACCCGCCTTATATTTTGGGTTAATTTATTTTACACTTCTCTATAAATTTATGCATGATATTAATATGTAGATATTGTGGTCTAATTATTTTGGGATCCTTCCCTTGGACACAGGAGTCTCGATTTTAATCAGATGTCTCATAATAAATTTCCAACAAAAATTCCTTTATAAAATCCGGATCTGAGTAAGGGATAAATTCCACAGTTATGACTAATTCATATCCGACTGGGGGTTGATTTTGGGAAATTAGAAGCAGAGTCAGTGATTAGGTCTCACCTAGACTGAAAGGGTCTGTGATCTCATTGAGAGTCTAGTACCTGTTTAGGGAATGGTTCTCAAATTAATTATTTTCCAAAATTGTTGTGTATTGGGAATTTAGTCTTAACTATCACACCGAGATGGGATCCACTTGGATTCAAGTACAGTGTGTTAGATAATTCTAGAGGAACAATACAGAGGCCTTGGTTATTTTCTAAGATAAGGTTGAGTTCCTTTCAACTGCTATCCTCTTCTGCCAATGCCTATTTTTGAGTCCTGAGTGAGTGCATCCAGAACGAACTAATCTATTAGTTTGTTTCATTAGTTTGTATCTCATAACCACCCGGAAGGAAGTGAACACTGCGAGCGGTTCACCGAAATCCGGGAATTCTTGATCCACACCCGGTCATTCTGACTGGGGGCTTTCTTTTACTACCAGGGTCAGACTTTCAAAAACCTCCGAGTGATAGGTTTTTAAATGCTTTCTTTACCGCTTTCTTTTATCGCTTTCTTTTAAATGCTTTCGTTAGAGGCCACTCGGTTGTATTGAGAGTTGTGTAACTGCTACTAGGACTGAGAGTTAAGGGATAGTTCAGGGCTTGATTAGAATCTTTGGGTGTGACATGGGGGAATGATAGCAGTACTTGGCATCTCAATAAATGATTTGTCGGGTGTTGCTTGTCCACCACAGATAAATAACATACCTCTGCGCAGGGGCAGTTGTATATCTGTGGTATCTTAGATTTTGTTGTCTTAAGGCATGTAAATCCTTACTGTAAGTACCTGTCTGTTAAAGGGAACATAGTATAGGAAACATGAGAGTTAGCTATCCGATGGATTATCCCAAACTAAGATCTGTGTAACAAAATGGAAGTTTAATTGTGTTTCATCTGAATCTTGTCCAATCCTTATTCTTTTCTTCCTGTCCCTTCTGTCATACTTTAAATCTGCTTTCTTAGAATAATTTTATTGCTTTCTTAGATTAAATTTGATTCGCTTTCTAGAATAATTTTATCTGCTTTATTTTAATCTGCTTTATTTTAATTGCTTTCATAACTTAGTTTAAATTCTGTCAAGTAGATGGTAGATTAACACACAAACTTGAATCGAGTAACCGAGTGGAAAATCTTAGTAAACGATGTGGGCCCTGCTTCTATCGCACATCCTCCAGTGAACGATCCGGTACTTACTATAAATACTGCAATTTTTGACTCCGTGCGCTTTCGGGGGCACAGTTTCTTAACACGAGTAATAAAAACGTGACAACCTATAAATATATCCCTAATCCCCACTCCGCCTTCATAAATTGGTTTCATTAAATAAAATTGAAAACCGGGGTTATTATTTTTCAGAAAATACTCATATAATGGGAAATGTGTTGAAAGTTTCATGGCAGGGAATCTCATGACATGAAATTATGAAAAGTATCATGGCGCAGATACCGGGGACCTTCAGTGTGACAGACTGAAGGTCAAGACTGAACTGTCTATCCTGGTTGCACCATGAAATTTGTCAAAAGTTTCATGACGGGGAGGACCACAGCGCCGTTTGAAATCAAAGCACCCCACATGAGTAATAAAAAGTGGAATATATCCTTAAACCCCTCTCCCGTGAATCATAACTCTTTTCATTCAATAAATTCAATCCTGATTTATTTTATTGAAAAACACTCGTGTTAGTGAAATTTGTCAAAAGTTTCAGGAGTCCTTTCTAATCTTTCTAAAGTTTACTTTGTAGAAGGATTGACTACTAATTTGATTTCCATAAGTCAATTATGTGATGAAAAATCCTTAGTGCTATTTGACATGAATACTTGTTATGTGTTTAAAGACTACAAGTGTATCATGTCTGGAAAAAGATCTACTAACAATTGTTATATCTTAAAGGAAACAGTAGACAGGGCTTTGATTTTGAAAGAAGATCTTACAAGCCTATGGCACAAGAGAATGGCACACTTGAATTATCAAACTCTCTACAAATTGAGCATTTCTGGAGCTGTCAAAGGGTTGCCCAAACTACAGAACAACTCCAAAATTGTCTGTGAAGGATGCTCCAAAGGAAAACAAACTAAGGCTCAACACAAACGTGTTGATGAAATTACTACAGATCACTGCCTTGAACTTATTCATATGGACTTGATGGGTCCATTAGAAGTTGAAAGCCTTAATGGCAAGAGGTATGTACTTGTGATAGTTGATGATTTTTCTAGATTCACTTTTGTTTGTTTTCTCAGGTCCAAAGATGAAGCATTTGAGTATTTTGAGTCTTTAAGCCTGAAGATCATGAATCAAAGACAAACTAAGATCAAAAGGATTAGAACTGATCATGGAAGAGAGTTTGACAACCAACAGTTCACTGAATTCTGTAATTTACATGGAATTGCTCAAGAATTCTCTGCCCCAAAGACTCCTCAACAAAATGGTATTGTTGAAAGAAAGAACAGGACTTTACAGGAGATGGCAAGGTCTATGCTTCATGATAGTACACTTCCAAAGACCTTTTGGGCAGAAGCAATCAACACAGCTTGTCATGTTGCAAATAGAGTTCTTTTGAGGCCAAAAACGAACTTCACTCCTTATCAGATATGGTATGATAAACTTCCTAATGTTAAATACTTTCATGCATTTGGTTGTCCTTGTCATGTCTACAGGGACCGAGAACAACTTAAGAAGTTTGATGCTAGATCAGAAAAAGGGTTGTTTCTAGGTTATGCTAACAACTCCAGAGCTTATAGAGTTTACTTGTCTGATAGCAAGAAGGTTATAGAATCTGTGAATGTTTTATTTGAAGATTCTTTATCTAAAGGATTATCTGAAGATGAAGATGGTCTACATTACTTTCCTATTATTGATCCACCATCAGAGGAATTACAAGAATTAACTATGGATGCTGATGAAGAAACTGGTGCAGAATTTGAATCTTTAGTTGATACTGAAGAAGAGCAACAACCATCTGATACTACTGATGTTGATAAGAGAAAAGGTCCTAGAACTTTGAAGCATCATTCTAATACTGATATTATTGGAGGAGTAGATGCACCTAGGCAGACCAGAAGCAAAAGAGTTGATTACAAGCAACTAGCTGGTATGAATTGCTTCATATCAAAGGTGGAACCCAAAAATGCTACAGAGGCTTTCAAAGATGAATACTGGATCGCTGCCATGCAGGATGAATTACTTCAATTTGAAAGAAACTCAATATGGGAGTTAGTACCACCACCTGACAACATCAACATTATTGGTACTAAATGGATCTTTAGGAATAAGAAAGATGAGCATGGTAACATAGTCAGAAACAAAGCTAGATTAGTAGCACAAGGCTATACACAAATTGAAGGTCTAGACTATGGGGAGACATATGCACCAGTGGCCAGAATGGAAGCAGTAAGAATTCTATTGTCTGTTGCATGCTATTTGGATTTCAAATTGTATCAAATGGACATCAAGACTGCTTTTCTAAATGGGAAAATAAAGGAGGAAATATATGTGGCTCAACCAGCTGGATTTGAAGACCATAAACATCCAGATTATGTTTACAGAGTCAAGGGTGCTCTATATGGTCTTAAACAAGCACCTCGAGCCTGGTATGAACGGCTGTCACAATTCCTTGTCAACAACGGCTATACCAGAGGAAATGTAGATAAGACTCTTTTCATTAAGCATTCAGATAAACACATTATAGTTGTTCAAGTATATGTTGATGACATCATTTTTGGCTCTACTTCAGAAGAACTTAGAAAAGGATTTATACATGCTATGAAAACAGAATTTGAGATGAGTATGCTTGGAGAATTGCATTATTTTCTTGGTCTACAGATCAAACAAGGAAAAGATGGGATATTCTTGTCACAAGAGAAGTATGCAACTAATATGCTAAAAAGTTCAACTTAGAAGACAGCAAAGTGGCTAGAACACCTCAAGGTTTACATGAGAAACTTTCTAAGAGTGATACCAGCAGTGATGTTGATCAAAAGCTTTATCGAAGTATGATAGGTAGTCTTCTCAGCAACCAGACCAGATATCTCTTATAGTACTGGAGTTTGTGCTAGATTTCAATCTCAACCTAAAGAGACACATCTCAAAGCAGCTAAAAGGATCATGAGATACATAAAAGGAACCATTGGACTTGGAATTTGGTATTCCAAAAGATCATCACTTGATCTAATAGGATACACAGATTCAGACTGGGCAGGAAGTTGTGATGACAGGCGATCAACAACGGGTGGATGTTTCTACCTTGGTGATAATTTGGTCAGTTGGTACTCAAGGAAACAAAATATAGTTGCTCTATCTACAGCTGAAGCAGAATACATAGCTGCTACTTGTTGTTGCTCTCAACTCATGTGGATGAAGCAAACCTTGGCAGACTATGGAGTAAATCAAGAGAAATTTGTAGTATTGTGTGATAACACAAGTGCTATAAACATCTCTAAGAATCCTGTACTTCACAATAGGAGCAAACATATTGATATCAGGTATCATTTCATTAGAGATTTGGTTGAAGATAATATTTGTGATATTCAACATGTAGGGTCGTCAGAGCAACGCGCTGACATCATAACCAAAGCCATGGAGAGAGATAAGTTTGATAGGCTTAGAACTATTCTGGGCCTAAGTTTCTATACAAACTAAATATAGTTATGTTTTTGGGCCATTTTGTTTATCTTTGTTTACTAACCTTTCAGGCCCAAGCACATTAGAGAGGGAAATCGGATAAAGACAAAGAAAAATTTGATTTGGGAGGATCTCTGATTTGATGTCTGCAGAGTGTCGTCATAACACTGTGACGACTGTAACCGTCCCTTCACCTCTGCAGCTCACGTCGCTCGAAACTGCCATCATTACTTCGCCGTTTCTCCGATTGAAGCGATCGTGGTTAAACGTTTCAACTCTCCTTTCCTCTCTTTAAATACTTTGTTCATTTCTATTCCTGCACTACTTCCTTCTCTGTGTTTTATTTTTAGTGTTGCAGCTTTCTTTCTTCTCCTTCAAATGGCATCTTCTTCCAATCCCAAATCCCCTTCAGAAACTGCTACTGATTCGTCCATACCACCAAATACTGAGTCACCTATTGATCCAGTTCAAATAGTTACATCCGTTCTTCAAGCGCTGAGTGAACAAGTTCCTTCAAGAACTCAAGCTGGAGAGTCGTCTGCTGGAAATGTTAACAACAATGCCGATGATGAACCTGCTGATGAAAATGTCACTGACGTTTTACCTCTTGAGTCCTTACCCCCTGCAGAAGGTCTTCCTGCACCGCCTGTACCTGCTCTTCCAGCACCGCAGAAAGAGAAATTTTCTGTTGATTGGGATGATGGAACAACCACTGAATATCCTCAAGGCGATGAGGACAATCTGTTCGACTCAAACGCTGCTGATGATGTTGTCACTGGAGATGACGAACAACCGAGGGACGACGAACCTGATCGAGAGGTTACTCCGGAACATCGTCCTGTTGCCCGTACCCCTGTGACTCGTTCGCGCAAAAGGAAGGATAAACAACCTGCTGTCGAGACAACACAGAAACGACCAAAGAAAGTTGGCCCCATGACTGTTAGTGATGCCCTAAACTACAGGTTTTACGACAAGGAAGCACAGAAATATGCCAAAGATCTCAACAACCGTGATTTCATACCAGAGGAGCAGTTTACTCATCCAATCTACAAGGAACTTGGATTTATGAAGTTTTTGGAAGACACAAAACTCATCTACTAGGCCACGAAACTAAAGGACTACTCTCCTGCCTTGGTTCGCGAGTTCTACGCCAACCTGCATCCTGATGTCCTGGATGGTGAATCCCCATTCGGAGGGAAGATCTACATACAAGGCAAGATTCTGGAGATTTTTCCTCAAGTTATCAATGCGTTGTTAAAGGTGCAGCTGAACAGCAACCTGGATGATGTTACGAGCTACATGCCAAACTCAAATGCCGAAGTGGCTTATGAGATTTCAAACACCAAAAGTGTTGCTTTTGGTAGGGGACAGCTTCGTGTTCAGCAGCTCACTCTCAAATACAACTGTCTCTTCCGTCTGTGTAGTTCGAACATCCTTCCAACAACCAACGCCAGTCAAGTGTCTTCTCATATGGGTAAACTCATGTTTTGCATTGAAAAATATCTAAATATGACAAACTTTGGTCTCTCTGTTCTTTCCAAGATGCTAGGTTATACCCGCGGATCCATTGGCAAGAATGACCTTCTTCCTTATCCTGCTTTGATTACCCGTTTCCTGAAAAAGAATGGGATCAAAGTTCCTAATGAAGAATGCATTCCAATCAAGCAAAACACTCCCTCTACTGACCTACGAAATATGCATAATGACATCCTCCTTGGTCCTGCTCTGTCCGGCACTGCTTTGGTCAATCACCTAAAGACTATCATTCTTCGACAGAATGAAGAGGTTTCTACTGCCATCAATGCTGGTCTCCGCATCCGGAAGCAAAACAACAACATGTTGAAGCTTCTTCCCGGCTCATTTGATCCTCCACCTACTGGAGAGGAGGATGATGAGGAGGCCTGATTCATCAAGGGGGAGTAAGTATGGTCTCTGCTGATGCTGATTGCTGACCGTGGTTATTGGGTAATCTTGACAACATTTTAAGGGGGTACTTTCTGAAACTAAAACTGATAATTTTTGATGATGTTTTGGGTCTGTAACTAATGATTTCTGATTTGCTGAATACTTTCTGAATACTTTGTGATTGCTGATGTTTGCTGATGCTTGGTTTATTTTATGGTATTGATATTACTAAATTTCTATGTCTGATTCATATGATATGATTGGTTTTAGTTAGCTGGTGTTTTACTTATGTTTTGACTTGATCTACTAATCTTTGTTGTTAGTGTGGAATTCTGAATTGTTATTCATCATACTGGTTTGAGACCTATTTTTGATGAATCAACCTCTTCATGAAATGAGGGGGAGATTGTGGGCACTAAACATTTCATGCAGGATCTTATTGGTGTCAATACAGCACACTAACAACAGGACAGTTTTTGGAATTGTCGATCAAGCCTCACCAGCTCCAGGGACTCAAAGACCAAGACGTTTTCAGTTTATAAATAGTCCATTCATTTAAGTCTTTGGGTCAGTCTTTGTATTTTACTTTTAATCTTCTACACTTTTCCAAGAGAGATTTTAGTCTTGATTAGAAGATATACTCTAGAAGTCAAAACAAGTTCTTCATGTTTAGATGATCAAGGGTTTTGTTCTGGAGTGAATTTGTGGAATTCATGTTTGTATATCTTAGATCGAGTTGTAAATTCAAGGAAGGAAACTTCTTGAATTAGAATAGGGTTCTTATTCAGGGATGTCAACAGGTTGCAAGAACTACATGATCATCAGAGTTTCTCATTAGGGAGATTAGAGATTGAGGGGGAGTCTTGTCAATTCTCTAGATCGAGTTGATAGAAACTAGTTGAGTCTTGTAGTTGTTCTTGATCTTTGTTGAAGCAATCTCGCCTGGATTGGAATCCCCCGGATGTAGGACAGGATGTCCGAACCGGGTCAACAAATAATTGTTCTTTACATTTCAGCAATTGTGTGTGTGTAATCATAGCTACGCGTTAACACCCTGCTTGTTGGGACTGTCAGAGTAAATCTGTATAACCTGATTTCAATGGAATCTCAAAAACTGACCATGTAACACCCCATATTTCATACTCTATATCAAAAAATCAAACTTGGGGTCAGAATGCTTAGGCATTCCACACAAAAAAATACCCAAAGGCCAAAGACTACAATGCACACCAAAAATAAAAAAATAAAAAATTTTAAAAAAAAATTAAAAAAAGCTATTGAACATAAGGGACATTCTATACGGCATATAATCACCAGTGTAACATAAAGTACACAATAAAGATCTAGCTAGGATTCACAATTTCACAAAACATAACAAGTGGCCTAGCGAATTTGAATCTCTGAGGCACCAGATATACGCCTTCAATAAACTGGATAAAATTTTGCACTCTCATGGAGGAAACAAAAAACACACACATATTGTCCCATAATTTAAAAAATTTCCAAAACAGTCCCACAAATATCGAAGACAAATCCGTCCAATAAGTATCATAATTTTCGCCCAACCAGTCCATGAACCCGATTTTTTGCTAATCATTGCCGAAACCGTTTCATAACTACCCTAATCATCGCCGCCCACCCCCTGCATTAGGATAGTTATGGGATGGGTTCGGCAAAAATTAGCGAAAAAACCGGGTTCAGGACGGGTTCGTCTAATTCAATTTTTGTGCGATGGTTTTGGAAATTAAAAAAACTTATGGGATTAAATGGTTTTTTTTTTTTTCCTCTCATGGATATTATAGGATTAACAAACATAAGTGCCTAACCACAGACAAGAAGAAGCACAATTTATCAGAATGTGAAAGTAGATATTAGATAAGTCCATCATGCTACATCTCATGGATCTGTTTGTGAAACTCAATAATTAGACCATACAAGAGTTATATTAGTTCACAATTCAGACTTCAGACAACCAACAGTCCTATCCAATGGGGATTAAAACAACCCCTGATCCCTTGTGCAGAGGCACACCTTCGCTATTATACAGAACAAGGTTTTAACTTTTAACAGCCTAAGGCAAAGCACAACAAAAGACATTAAATTTGAACAGAAGCATAATTTTTCTCACAGGTTAAGCTCCTAACCTCAGCTAGACAACATAAACCACATGAAGAGACTTCCCATCATTATTTAGAATTTCAAGTTCATAATTGATTAAAATCTAATATTTGAAATGGCGGTCTAACCATTTCATATTATTATTAATGATTTTGTGTCTAAAAAGACATTGTTTTGCATGAATAATACGTTGACTACTATCTCTAAAGGGTTTTTGTTTTTCTGTTTTTTTTTTCCGGAAAAAGGGGGTTTTTGTTTTTTTGTTTTTAGTTTTGAGTAAAATTAATAAGGCGTAACATTTAATTTATAAGGTATACATACATAATAGTAAACAAAAACAGGAGAAACAACAATACAAATTGAATTGAAGTAAAAAATAGTACTTCCTCCGTTTTTTTAGGTTTGCACCATTGCCAACAGGCACACATGTCGATTAACATTTTTAACGATTAATATTTTAAATTGTATACAATTAAAACTTATAGTAAGTTGATATTATAAAACTACAAGTTTAGACGAATGTAACAAGATCTCAATTGACTATGTTTTTTCTTCAATAAGTATGATAAAAATTCGAGACAAAGTTAAACTGTGAATAGGGACAAAAACCCCAGTCTTACAAACCTACAAAGACGGAGGGAGTATAAGGAATTAATTACAGTTGAGGGTAAAGTGAAGAAGAAAAATTCAAGAAAAGATATCGTCATACAATAAATAGCCAGCCAATAATTAATTACATGAAAGCAGTAAGCAAGCGGCTTCTTGAATCTTGAATTCCCCCAAATTGCATCTCCTTCAATGCATCCCTTTCCTCCGGCGTCAGAAATTCTATGAAGCCAGGATCCACTTGATTCCACGGCATTGAAACCCGATTTTGACTGCGAGCCATATCAGACATCGCCAGCTTCCGGGTCATCATAAAAACCGATCCTTGTCTTGCAGCCGGAGGTGGAAGGAGTTGTGGAATTGCGGGAGGTGGAAGGGGTTGTCGAGATCGAATTACCAGACGTCGAATGGGTTGTCGAATTGGCGGAGGTGGAAGGGGTGGTTTTGGAATTGCCGGTGATCCGCGATTGGCATCTTCAGGCGGATTGCCATTTTCAATAGGAGTGGATGATGGAGGAGTAGACAGAATTAGGGGTTGTACTTGTGGAAATGGCGGCTCCCCATCCACGGCCATGGGTGATCCTCCGCCATTGGCTTCAGGCGAAGAAATGCTTCGTTCTAGAGGACTGGATGGAGAAATGCGGCGGCGGGAATTGCCTTGACCCCCCCAACAAGATTCAGAGAAGGATGATTTTCTTTTGCGAATTGCCCGCCGCCGGGATGTGGGGACAAAAATGACGTCGTGTTGGGGGAGTCTGACTCTGATGGTTCTCCAATCAGAGAGGAGAAGAATGGCAACAGCTTCATCGTGGTAGTAACCCGTGGTATTGCAAAGATAATCAATTTCATGACCATCATTTCTGTGGCAGAACAAGGGTTTTGGACGAGAGCTTTCCATGATTAACGTCGGATGGAAAATGGGATAGAGAATGATCAGATTAGCTCATCATCTATCAGGTATTTATAAGTAACTTTAATATAATGGAAGTCCAGCTAGATTCGAGAATTTTGTTAAATATTCTTGATAATTCCCTATTTTTTAGGGAAGCTGTTTGATTCTTGACCTTCAATCAAGGTTTGTTTATTAATAAAACAATTTTTTAAAAATTACTATATGGTAATGTATTCCCATGTCACCTAACATAATCCACAAAACCCTAATTATAATTGTGTCCACTAACCGCCTAATGTAAGTATGTTCTATGATTTAATTATTGATTACGAAATAAAGTACAAGATATATTTCCAGTTCGATGTAAGCGGGTTAGGTTTATGTGCAGATTCAGAGAGCTGAATAGGTGTTTTTGCTCTTGTTGTGTGATGGTTATGTGATTTATGGATTCTTGCCTTAAATAGTATGATTTCAATTAAATATTGTACAATAAAGGCTGACAATTCATATACATCCATATATTTATTGCACCCATAGTTTTAGGAGACATTACATATATATTTCCATTAAATAATCCGGAAAGTGAATGAGTACTCTAGGAATGGAAAAATCATTTTTGGATTTATTAATTGTGGAATAAAATTATCTTTTTGTGCTAAAATGGAAAAAAAAAAAATCCTTTTGTCTCTGCTCTCATTCTCATTCTCAACTCGATCGAGCATTCCCCAATTTTCCTACACCCAGGACCCCTCCACAACCCTCTTGAAACTCCCGTTTCGATTACCAGTACCCCACCATTTTCATTTGTTCCAAATGACACAAGAAGATTTCCGGAGGACAAAATCATTTCCTCCGTTGCCGGAATTCATTTTTGCACAGTCGAAGAGACTCCCAGCCCCGGCGCACATCTTTGGACCTCCGTCGCTGATATTCCAGGTTAGGGTTCCGGCATATTCGCTTCAGTTCCCTCCACATTCCCCCAGTGTTAGTGTAGTATGTAGCAGTGCATTGTGTGTTGGATTTTTGATATAGGAGTGAAATTATTGTCCGAATACACTATTATTCGATGATTCATTGGGTAGTGGGTACTCTCATTTTTTAGGATGCAATAGGGTTATTATAGTATTAAGTTAAACTCAATAGCCTGATTGATAAAGATACAATTGATTAGATTTTTTTTCTTTAAAAAGTAATTATTTATTGAACAATGGTTATAGAAATAGAAAAGGGGGATAATCAAGAACTAGAACTAAATTACTCAAATGTAGAAATGCAGGGCATATTATCCTGTTACATCCTATGACTGAAACAATAAAAATAAAAAGAGAGAGCTACAGAAAGATGAATTATCAACAAACAAGAAACACTCATTCGACCCCAATCGTTCTATATGTTTACAAAAATCACAACCAACAAGAAACACTCATTTATTGAATTTTTATTCGTTTTTCTTCATATGATGGTTGTGCTAGTGTTTTTGGTGTGGTGTGCTTGTGTGGAATGTTATATATGCTAGTAATATATGTAACACAAGACTTTTGGTTCATATTTTGAGTACAATAATTTTAATAAATTTTTTAGGTGATGCCATTGCCATACTATATATTTTTGCAAGCTTCATAATGTCTGAATTTGTGAAATTTTTGTTTTCCATTACACACATTAATTTGCACTACACATTGACTTTTAACTACAAGTTGGTGTATGTTGGATGCATACCAGTAATTGTGTGATTGTGTGATGGTTTTACTGTATATATGTGATGATAAAGACAGTTGCACTTGCTATATTAATATTCCAATAGTGATATCAATAATGTTAATATTATTATCTTGATCATTTATGTTTTAATGCTTCCAAACTAATTTTTGAACAAGTGTGCGCTGTTGTTAGGATATACAAGTGATCATTGTTATGATAGTGTGTACTAAGGCTCATATTGAGGCGTGATTGTGATCCATGATATAATAAGCACTCCATCCAAGGGGAAGTCAAGTGTTGCCTCGAATCATCCAGAGGCCCCTGGTGAAATTCATGACTCCAGAAGCGAAAAATCGTTTTTGCTTTCCAGAACCGGCCATGGATATTGGGTGCCAACTTATAACCTACCTTCACTTTGTTTGCATCACAAGAATTCTTAACCCATGATGGTGAACGGGGAATATTTACCTTTCATGTGTGACGATATATATTAGTTAATGTGCTTTTTTTAAGCTGATACATGTGTTGGTGTTTGTTGATTGTATAATATTATTTTTTTTAATTGTGATACTCATCTGATGCATTGTGTTATGTTTTTTTATACACATTACTCCAAACAATATGTGGAGTATGTTCATGTATCACATGAGTTGGGACCATATAGGGATGAGAAGGAGCTTGCTTGTGCAAGTGCTGATTTGATTGGGTTCGAGTGCTTGGTTTATGTGAATAGTGTGATGTTTGTATATCATATGAATGATGTTTATATATTGGTTCCGTTGTGGTGTATGATCAATAAACGCGTAAATGAAAAGATTTATAATTTGGGTTAGTCGCCTCTATAAAATGATACCATGAATAATATGGTAACTACTATCCAACAAATGGTAAGTTTTGATTAACTTTTCTTCTTCTAAATCAAAGTAGACCTCAATTTATTATTATTATTATTTTTTATAAATTCTCATAACATTAGCACAATTGTCGCTTAAACACATCATACACTTCGCATAACCCTAGCACAGACATCCAACAATCTTAGCACACGATTTATACAAATATCTCGCAACTAACACATCATATGAATCATGTACCATCTCGAAATTACATTCCTTGAATTGCTCGATGTTTGAAACCCAAAGAAATTAAGACTATATTATTTCCACTGAATGATAATAGAGTCCAACGAATCGGTGGTGGTGCTTTTTAGATAAATGGAAATATAATAATGTGTCTATTAGCCTCACCAAATAATTTATATTATTTAAAACCCTGTTGGGCGATTTTTGATACAATTCCGTTAGGGTGCGATTGATGCTTTTGACTTGATGTGCTGCGGTCAATCGCAGCCATTGAATCACTTTATAAATTGATGGTTGAGATTAACTTCAAGGTTAAAATAGTAGATTTTCTATATTTAGTTGTATTAACAAACAATCGCTCAATTCTGTATGCTCTTCAACTCTACTTTTTTTTCTACGCATTTCAATACGTTCAATCGATCTTACCTTATACTCCAATTTGCTTATTTATGAAGCTATATAATATACATATTTGTTCATGAAAACGTACGTCAAATGTTTCTATATTGAGTCGCTGAATTGTTGATGAGAATGTCGCTGAATTGTTCACGGAAAGAACGTTGAATTGTTCTTGGTATTGTCGCTAAATTGTTCATAGTGGCGTCGCTGAATTAATCTTGAAAAAATTAGCATTCATGAGAACGTCGCTGAATTATTTTTGGTAACATCGCTGAAATGTATATGCCAACATCGCTAAAATGTATATGCCAACATCGCTAAAATGTATATGCCAATATCGTTGAATTCCTTTAGGTAAGGTCACTGAAATATTTTTTTTATAGCATCACCGAATTATTTTTTGGAACATCGCTGAATTGTATATGGTATCATCGCTGAATTCTTCTTGTTATTGTCGCTGAATTCATCTGAGAGTAGTCGATGAATTCCTTTAGGTAGGGTCTGAAATATTTTTTGTAGCATCATTGAATTATTTTTGGTAACATCGCTGAATGATATTCGGTAGCATCGCTAAATTGTATATGCCAACATCGCTGAAATGTATGTGCCAACATCGCTGAATTCTTCAAAGTGGTGTCGCTGAATTCTTCAATGTTGGGCCGCTGAAAATATTTTTGAGAGCATCACATAATTATTTTTGGTAGCATCGTTTCCCCTCTTTAATAAGGATTTTTGATCGTAGATATAGATTAGATTACCAAATATTTGATATGATTTACCAAATATTAGATTGATAACATACTAAATATAGGATTATATATTTGATATGATCTACCAAATATCAGAATGATATTTGGTAGCATCGCTGAATTGTATATGCCAACATCGCTGATATGTATATGCCAACATCGCTGAATTCTTCAAAGTGGTGTCGCTGAATTCTTCAATGTTGGGGCGCTGAAAATATTTTTGAGAGCATCACATAATTATTTTTGGTAGCATCGTTTTCCCTCTTTAATAAGGATTTTTGATTGTAGATATAGATTAGACTATCAAATATTTGATATGATTTACCAAATATTAGATTGATAACATACTAAATATAGGATTATATATTCCTCCGTCAAGAGTGAAGTTTGGTTTTATGACAATTATACCCTTTTGCATTTACAACCCTTGGATTTTAATTGAACGCTCAAGATCTTTGCCTTGATATGCTGTGGGATTGTGCAATCGCACCGTAACCGATCCCTTTTTGATATTTTATCAAGTTCAATGCATCACCTTACAAAGAAATCAACTCATTAAATATTAAGACCAATAACTATGGTACATAGTCATTGCAAAATATGAATGCTCAAGTGCTCCACCAGAAAAAAATTACTGGAATGCTTCCTCTGTCCTCTCATGTTGTTGCTTCTATCGGCTTTATCCCCATTAAGCTGCAAAAGTTCAATGAATAGGTTGGAGATTAGCAACCCGATTTTACAACCCAAAGATTGAATTTTTATACACAAGTAGTGGTTTTAATTTTTCTGTATATACACATATTTACACGGTGTTGCCGCTAGAGTTAATGAGTGTCGGATTATGTCCCAATTAGTGTTTTGTTGAAACGGATGAATGTACGTGACCATCAATTACACACATAAATGATTGACTCCCAATATATGGCAGACTACAATAATCCAGAAATTATAATAATGGCAAGTAAATATCGATTTCCATTTATGTTTCATCTCATCATATGGTATGTAATAATGATGGGAACCCCACTAGCACAAGTATTACTAGCAAGTAGCAAATGAAGTACCTGCTGAACATGTGTTGTTCAGCAGGCTAACCGGTCCGGATGTAAGCAAAGAAGTTGGGATTCTTCACTACTTTGTTATGATATGTCACATGCTTCAAGTATGACCATTAATTACTTAATGAATTAATATTTGTCATTGTCCAACACAAAGATTCTGTAGTGTTCAAAACATATGGGATCAAATCAAGTAACTAGATTATACGAATCTATATTTCAAGATACACTAATCCTAATTTAATGGATAAATATATTTCTAGTCTTAGCTTGGGTAAAAGTATTATTTTTTGTTTTGACAACAAGTGATACCAAAATATCTGCTGATATCCAAAATGACAATGAAGTTGTTTAAGAATCAAACGATCCACACATTCCGTTGTATTCCAAAACAATTCAATGTGCGAAGACATCTCAAATTCTCAATTGACAATGTTCACATTCGAAATAATCCCATGTCCACTCAATTAAATTGCGGAATGGGAAATCGTTTGGCTGCTGACACATTAAAAAGTGATGGATATGTGTATATATTTTTTTTTAGGAAGATAAGTTTTATTGCTTGGACACTCCCAAAAAACAATGGAAGCCTCATAAAGGATTTCACCTTACAACCATCTAACCATTAACATACATAACAGTAGAGGTGTCAATGTGGGCCGAGCCCGTTGGGCCGGCCCGCCGCACAAGGCAAAATATGTGGAGCGGACTTAAGAATTTAAGGCCCGTTTAGATGTGGGCCTAAACGGGCTTAGCCCGCGGCGGGGCAGACTTTGCGGGTTGGGCCCGCGGCGGGGCAGGCCGGCCCCGCGGGCTTTGCCCTGATTTTTTTTTTTTTACATTTTACTAGATTTTAAATATTGATTAATTTATTTGGTAAATTATTCAATGTCTAACACTACTCATTAAGTCATCAAACATAAATCAAAATTTTGGTTACACATTAAACTTCAAATTGTTATACAAATAGTCGATATCTTCTAATATTTCTCTGCTTCTTTATATTATTCATATTAGTTTTTTTAAGTATAAAATCTTTTTTATTTTATTTATTAAAAATTATGAATACTTGTAAATTGTTATAGTTTGATTGTTAATTATCTTACTTTTAAAATATAAAATCACTGCTAAAACATATTAACTTCCTAAAGACTTCGACCGTCAGACACAATATTTTTATCAACGCAGTCATTAATTATAAATTTTTTGTCTTGTCCAATACTATATTTTTAAAATATAATACGCCCATTTAATATTACAAATTAGAATAAATTCAGTTTTAAAGAATTATTCAACAAACGTACTATTAAAGTAATAATTATGCCAAAAAATACACACTTTAACTATTTATAATTTAATTTCATTTATAAATCTTTATATCTTGTTTTTAGTTTATACAATAAAAAATATTCACAATTTTATGTTTTTTACATTAAAAAATAAATTTAATAATATTTTTCTAAAAAGCCCGCGGGTCGGCCCGCAAAACCCGTAGCCCGCGTGTGGGGCAGGTCGGGCTTAGACATTTCGAGCCCACCCCGTTCAAGCCCGCAAAAATGCAGGGGCCCGCGCGGGCCGGCCCGTTTCGCCCCGCGGGCCCGTTTCGACACCTCTACATAACAGCATCTCTGAAAGCAAACAAAATAACAGACCAAATCCTACTGTAACATGGCGCATCAGACAGAAAAAATAGCAACCCTGCACCTCTCAAAACCATCATGCCTCCGGGATCTCCCATCTAACACCCCATAAATACAGACCCAATACTTTATGCCCCAAGGAATTGCAAGCCTGTCATAGAGAAGACAATAGCAGCGTCTAGTATAAATTGATCACAAAACTATGACGCTACACAGACTTTATATTAGAACCACTCTTCAATCTTCTCCTCTCCATGTGCACCTTTCCTAGCCCAAGAATCTGCACAATCATTGCATTCGCGCATTGTATGTTGCAATTGTACATTACCTCCAAACCTCAAGATCGCCAGAATAGGCACCATAAGCTCTAAATACTTCCAGGAAGCGCTACTTGGTTCTCTTATCCAACACACTGCATTTTTTGAGTCACATTCTAAAATGATCTTCGGGATAGGAAAACCTTGGTCCCTAATAATAGCCAAACACACCCTGCTAATTGCTGTAAGCTCGGCTTCATTCGAATCCGCAAAACCAATACTATCCGACAAAATAAATATTACTTTACCCTCCTCATCTCTAGATGACCCCCCCCAACCTCCGCCGGGCCGGGATTCTCCAAAGAAGAACCATCTGTGTTCACCTTCCACCATCCCTTTCCGGGACGAATCCATGCCAGACCAGGTCTGGGAGCCTTGAAGCGCCTATTACCCTGTAATTCCAGACTACCAGGGAATTTCTCATCCAACCAGGCGGCACTGACAGCATCTCCACCCGAAGCCACCTGCCACCACAGCCCAATATTTCATTTTATTTCATCAACAGCCCGGCGCCTGTCAAATTGCTCGCCCTTGAAGACCACAACATTCCTTCTCTTCCATATTGTCCACAAGATTGCATTACCTGTTAAAAGCCAAGCATCACCAGCTCCTGGCTTGGTTTGGGCACCAAGCCACCATTCCAATAACCATTGAATACTCCCTGGGATCCCCCATTTGATATTGAACCAACCAACACCTGTATACCATAGATCTAACGCCATAATGCATCTACAAAAAAGATGGTCCATCGACTCCACCTCCACTTCACAGCATGGACACAAATTATTTGAACCTATCAAACACCCTCTCCTGTCAAGAAGCTCGCGCACAGGGACTGCATTATGAAATACCTTCCAAGCAAATAGCTTTACCTTCATCGGGCATTTAATTTTCCACAAGCGCCTCCACATCCATATCCTATCTACCACTGCCAAATCCACACAGCGGTACCAACAGGATCTTATTGAGAATTGTCCATCACCTTCCTTAGTCCATCTAACCCGGTCCTTCATATACTGATTCAATTTATAACCACCAATCACTTGCATCAATTCGTTCCACAGCTCAACTTCCCAATCAAACAATGCTCTACGTAGCTCAATTTTCCATACCCACTCAAAACCACTCCACCACCCAAACTCATCAATTTTCCCATCCTTATTCAATGCGAGAACAAAAAGTCTAGGAAACATTACCTTAAGAGACTCTACTTGCATCAATTTTGTTTTGACAACGAGTGATGATACCAAAATGTCTGCTGATATCCAAAATGACAATGAAGTTGTTTAAGAACGATCCACACATTCCGTTGTATTCCAAAACAATTCAATGTGCGAAGAGATCTCAAATTCTCAATTGACAATGTTCACATTCGAAATAATCCCATGTTAAATTGCGGAATGTATGTTAAGTACGACGACACAAAATTATATTGTAATTTGTGTGTAGTGGTGGGAATATGCCAGTCGCCAGACTACACGACAAGGGCCTATGACATATCTATCAAAGGCCGGGTTTTTTTTTTTCTTTTAATAACAGGTTAAGCTCAGACTATTTTAAAAGTCTGTTTAGCTAATAAATAGGCTCAGGCCAGGCTTTATAAAAAGTCTATTACTAGTAGTAGGTCTAGCAAGCCGGCCTATTTATTATTATTGTTAGTCTGTTTATGTTTTATGTGGTATTATTATTATATTATTATTATTATTATATTATTATTATATTATTATTACATTATTATTATTATTAATAATTTGACCTTATATAGGTTTTTAAAATATTTATAAGTTTTTTTCCCGTATACAGATAGCTGTGGTTGGCGACTTGCCCAAGTATTCAAATTTATGTCTTCTGATCTTATTATTACATCTGTACACATATAAAAGAATTTTAACTTAATTTTAAGAAATGCTTAATCAGGCTTTTAAAAGTCTTTAAAACTGTCTTATATAAATAAATAGATCAGGCTTAAGCCTATCAGATAGACCTATCAAAGGTAATAGACAGACTCGGCCTTAAAAAATCAATGCAGACCTAGGTCATTCAAACCTAAGTCTAGCCCTGCCTACCCTATTTTCACCCCATTTGTGTGCATGACTCTATCTTTGATAGCACTACAACATCTCTCCTACTCAACAACTCTCCATTGCTTTGTCTTTTTTTTATTTTTATTTTTTTCCTAATCCACTTAAACCAACTACTGTTTGTGTTTTACTAATTACTTTTTTGTTTTCTTTTTAAGCTATTATTGTTGTATTGATATTTTCGCTTTTTTGGTGAAACCGGGTATCCCCAAGCCACATTGGACCCAAGACTAATCCTTCGAAGATATGCAGGGGTAATTGAGGACGCATATCCAAAACAGTTTTTTGCATACACAGGGTTCGAACTCTAGACCTTGCTTAAGCAACTAAAGCTTCTATCCACTCAAGCCAACTGCTGTTGGTTATTTTCGCTTTTTCATATTTAGTTTTTTAAAAAAAAAAAAGTTGAAAAAGTAAGTGAAATAGTGAGTGTGAGAAAAAGTAAAAGAAGATATATGATTTAGGGATGGAGTATTTTTCATTGCAGCAATTACATATTAAAATTAAAACTTCAACTAATATAACATGTCGTTATACTGTTGAAATTGAGGCAATTTTTCATAGAGCGGATTACGATTTAATTTCTTGCAACTTATATATCTATATAATAGAAGTATATACTTTGGCGGATTTAGATAGAAGGGAGCAATAGTGGTAGGTACATCACACTACTCAATTTTAAATTTAACTTTGGTGCAACTATCAAATTTAAATTTTTGCAGTGATAGCACTGTTACCAATTCTAACAAAGTTTTCTCAATTTCAATCTTATTTCCATTATTGTTTGTGATACCACCAAACAATTAAAATTTCAGATCCTCATCTATGTAAAAGTAGTAACATTTTTTTATGCACACCTTTTCCAGTCTAATTTTTTCTTAATAATATTGCAATATAAATATATATAATGGCATACCTTTATCTTTCAATATTATTTAATTTTTATTTTGTTACGTAATCCAATACTTTGTGTTAATTTGTAGAAAAAAATTTCAATATAACATAATTAATTATTTTATTGTGTACAATTAATTATACATAATCAATTATCCAAACTGGTTTCAAAATAGAAATATTACATGTTGTCTATATTGTTTCTAAAAAAATAAATTAAAAAATTATTATAAAGATATAATTTTTTTTATAATTTATTTATGTTTACTTATATTTACAAATTAATTATTTTCATATCAATATAATTTCCTTAAAATTATAATGTGTTGCACAGAAAATTCTTGTTAATTATTCAACAGGCTCTAGTTGGACTTACACAACAAGGGCCTGTTTGAAAATTAGCTGTTAACTTATTACGTGAGTAATTTGAGTAATAAATTAATTAAAATTATTTGTTTGACAGTTTTGATGCAAATTTTTTGCTTATATTAAGTTAATTCCAAAATACTACTATTTACACAGCGATTTCAAAAAAAGCTGATTGAACACTATTTTAAGTTATTTTGTGTTTTTAAGTAAGCTAATTTATCTTAAATTAACTAGAATGAGCTAATTTTATTTAATTTATTTGTCAATAAGTACTAACTTATATACTCGCAAAAACATTGTTAGTACATTCAGTATATAGAAAACCTGTGCCCCCCTCCCCCCCCCCCCCCCCCCCAAAAAAAAGTACAAAATCAACAATGGTTCATTAAAATTAAACAAATGTTTATGTTTTATGTGGTTTTATATTATTATTATTATTATTATTGATTTGATCTTTTATATGGGTTTTTAAAATATTTATAAGTTTTTCCGTATATAGATAGTTGTGGTTGGCGACTTGCCCAAGTATTCAAATTTATGCCTCTGATCTTATGATTACATCAGGACACATATAAAAGAATTTCAACTTAATTTTAAGATATGCTTAATCAGGCTTTTAAAAGTCTTAAAAACTGTCTTATTTAAATAAATAGGTCAGGCTTAAGCCTATCAGATAGAGTTATCAAAGGTAATAGGCCAGACTCGACCTTAAAAAATCGACGCATGCTTAGGTCGTTCAAACCTAAGTCTAGCCCGACCTAACCTATTTCCACCCCCATTTGTGTGCATGACTCTATCTTTGATAGCATTGCCTACATCTCGCCTACTCAACAACTCTCCATTGCTTTGTCTTCTTTTATCTTTATTTTTTTCCCCAATCCACTTAAACCAACTACTGTTGGTGTTTACTAATTACTTTTTTGTTTTCTTTTTAAGCTAATATTGTTGTATTGATATTTTCGCTTTTTTGGTGAAACCGAATATCCCCAGGCCACATTGGACCCAAGGCTAATTCTCTGAGGATCTGCAGGGGCAATTTAGGGCGTATATCCCAAAGCAGTTTTTTGTATACACAGGACTCGAACTCTAGACCTTGCGTAAGGACTAGAGCCCATATCCACTCAAGCCAACTGCTGCTGGTTATTTTCGCTTTTTCGTATTTAGTTTTTCTTAAAAATAGTTGAAAAAGTAAGAGAAATACTGAGTGTGAGAAAAAGTAAAAGAAGATATGTGATTTAGAGATGGAGTATTTTTTAATGCAGCAATTACATATTAAAATTAAAAATTCAACTAATATAACAAGTCGTTATATTGTTGAAATTGAGGCAATTTTTCATATAGCAGATTTATGATTCAATTTCTCGCAACTTATATATCTATATAATATATACTTTGGCGGACTTAGATAGAAGGGAGCAATAGTGATAGGTACATCACACTACTCAATTTTAAATTTAACTTTGGTGCAACTATCAAATTTAAATTTTTACGGTAATATCACTGTTACCAATTCTAACAATGTTTTCTCACTATTAGTTATGTTTTTTACTAACATTCTCAATTTCAATCTTATTTCCATTATTGTTTGTGACACCACCAAACAAATAAAATTTCAGATCCTTCTGCTACGTATCGCTCGCTTATTAAAGCAGCGCCATTTTTTGTGTCCGGCTTTAGGTTGCGGGTTGGCAATGGTAGCTGTAGTCTTTGGTATAGTTCTTGGCTTTGCAAAGGTCCTATAGCTCCCAGATTGCCCTTTGTGCATTTTGCTGATGTTGATCTTCGAGTTCAAGATGTGTTCCAAGCAGGCCGGTGGCATTGGGAAACATTATACACTCAGGTGCCCCAAGATATCAAGCTCGAGATCCTTGCTCATGGGCCTTTGGTGCTTCATCCGCAAGTTGCCGACGTTTGGCGATGGATTGGTACTTCGTCGGGAGAGTACACGGTTAAATCAGGATACCACTGGTTGATTACGAATCGGGGCTACCAAACTGATGCTGATGTCGCTTGGGTGTGGAAGGTGAAATTACCTGAGAAGATGAAGATGCTTTTGTGGTTGATTGCTCGAAATTCCCTCCCCACAAATGGCCTTCGATTCCGACAAGGTATGGCGGCTGCTGCCTCCTGTGCGCTATGTGGAGGTAATGATGAAACGATTGGCGATTTATTCTTCTGTTGCAATTGGGCGATTGATTGCTGGGCTCGGTTTGGTATAGACGCAGCTCATCTCTGGCCGGATGGTGAGACCGGCATGGATTTTTCTTGGCGTGTGATCTGTCATGGATGGACATACCTTCATTGGGCCATCCTATGGTGCATTTGGAGGCATAGGTGTGCTGCTTGTATACGAGGCGAAAGTATCCACATTGATAAAGTGGTGAGGGATGCTTGCCGCCTGGAGCTATCACTGTCTCGGACACATGCAGCTTGTACCCGGCTGGTTGAGCCTCGGTGGGTTCATTGGAACCACTTGCATGGGGGTGACATAATTCTCCACGTGGATGGTAGCTCATTGGGAAATCCGGGCCCGGCGGGGTTTGGGGGAGTTATTCGTACTCATGATGGTGGTTGGATTGAGGGTTTTGCAGGGTCGATTGGTCTTGGCACTAATATTACTGCGGAGCTCCATGGAATCCTAAATGGCATGCAACGCTTACCTCACTTGGGCGTGGAGAATGCTTGCTGCTACTCGGATTCACTTGAAGCCTTGCGTCTTATTCGTCATGGTGTGGATCAAGGGCATTGGCTTCGTGCGCTGGTTTTGAGCATTTCAGAGTTGTGCATGTCTCATCCAGGGATTAGGTGGACTCACATCCTCAGGAAAGGGAATGCGGTGGCAGATGTGTTGGCGAAGAAAGGGGCTCGAGAGTTGGAGTTTTTTACGACGTGGGCTTTTCCTCCGGATGACGTCCTGTCCGCTATAGCAGCTGATCGAATGGGTGTCTGGTTCCCCGTGTTTAGTATGATTGTGTGGCGCTTGTGCCTTTTGTTTTTGCTTTAACTATTTCATTTTTTCTCCTTTGCCGACGCTTAAATGCGTCCCTATTTACCCAAAAAAAATTAAAATTTCAGATCCTCATCTATGTAATAGTAGTAACATTTTTTTATGCGCACCAGTCTAATTTTTTCTTAATAATATTGCAATATAAATATGTATAATGGCATACCTTTATTTTTGAATATTATTTAATTTTTATTTTGTTACGTAATCCAATACTTTGTGTTAATTTGTAGAAAAAAAATTCAATATAACATAATTAATTATTTTATTGTGTATAATTAATTATACATAATCAGTTATCCAAACTAGTTTCAAAATAGAAATATTACATGTTATCTATATTGTTTATAAAAAATAAATTAAAATTATTATAAAAGATATAGTTTTTTTTATAATTTATTTATGTTTACTTATATTTACAAATTAATTATTTTCATGTCAATATAATTTCCTCAAAATTATAATGTTGCGCAGAATAATTCTTGTTAATTATTCAACAAGCTCTAGTTGGACTTACACAACAAAGGTCTGTTTGAAAATTAGTTGTTAACTGATTACGTGAGTAATTTGAGTAATAAATTAGTTAAAATTATTTGTTTGACAGTTTTGAGGCAAAGTTTTTGCCTACAATAAGTTAGTTCCAAAATGCTGCTATTTGCATCGATTTAAAAAAAGCTGATTGAACACTATATATTTTAAGTTATTTTGTGTTTATAAGTAATTAAGCTAATTTATCTTAAATTGACTAGTACTAAGCTAATTTCATTAATTTATTTGTCAATAAGTACTAACTTATATATTCGCAAAAACATTGTAGAAAACCTTTGCCCCCCCCCCCCCCCAAAAAAAAAAAAAAAAAAATCTGTACAGAACCAACAATGGTTCATTAAAATTAAACAAATGTTTCAAATAAGATTCAACATGCTTTCATAATGCATCCACACACTGCTCATGATTCATGTCTACTCTTATTAGGTAAAATACACATTTGATGCATTACAAAAATCTTGGAGATGAATTAGTGTAAAATACACATTTGAGTTTAGTGTAAATTGTTGGAGATAAATTAGTGTTTGATGTGACATGTACTGTAAAATGAGTGTGAATTTGGTGCTGGCTATTGGAGATGGTATGAAAGATTTAGCCGCCCTACTGTTGCACACAAGGCGATAAAAGGCTTCGTTAGCAACCGTCCACGAATGAGAGGATGAATCTCTTTTCATTCTTCTACTTGTTGGAGGATAAAATATGGAGGAAGGGATATTTTGGTGTGTAAATATTTGTGGACGTATGGTTTTATATTTGAGAGGTTAGAGGCTAAGTGTTAATATGGAACTTGAAAGGTTTGAAAGAAGAGAAAGATGCTTGAGAAAGTTTTATTACAACTCAACTCACTTGTTCTTCTTGTTGTGTTTTTTTACAAAATGATCCATGCCACCACCTATTTATACTAGGCATGGATAATTCTAGATAAATCTAGCAAATATTACATTACAATAATTCTTAAATATTTTCTTGATCATTCCTACACATCTCTAGAATTCTCTATCAATTTCTATCATATTCTCTTCCTCTTTATTCTTCTAGAATTTTCATACTATTATCTTAAAGTCTTCTTCTAGAATTATCTATTACAAAATTAAGTTTAACATTCTAACACCCCCTCTTAAACTTGATTTTGCATTCCAAGCGAGCTCCTGAGTCTTGCAAACACTTCATACTTGAGGGGTTTAGTGAAAATGTCGGCGACTTGATCTTTTGACTTCACATACTCCACTTGGACTTCTTTCTTCGCAATGCAGTCTCTAATGTAGTGGAACCGAGTGTCAATGTGCTTACTCCGATTATGAAATACTGGATTCTTTGCTAATGCAATCGCTGACTTATTGTCCACATAAATCCTTGTGGGCTCCTCTTGTGGCCATCCAAGCTCTTTTAATAAACTCCTTAGCCAGATAGCATGACAAACACTCGAAGTGGCAGCTACATACTCAGCTTCACACGTAGATAATGTCACAATTGGTTGCTTCTTTGACATCCAAGTGAATGCAGTACCTCCCATGAAGAATACGAACCCACTTGTACTCTTTCGATCATCATTGTCTCCAGCCCAATCGCTATCACTATAGCCAACAAGCTGATAATTATTAGTACTTGAATAAAGTAGGCCATAGTTGAGTGTACCTTTGAGATATCTGAGAATTCTTTTTGCTGCCTTCAAGTGTGTAGTGGTTGGATTTTCCATAAAGCGACTCACAAACCCTGTAGCATATAGAATATCTGGCCTTGTGCAGGTTAAGTACCTTAAGCTTCCAACCAAGCTCTTGAACATTGTTGGATCTATCTTTTCTCCTTCATCATGCTTGGATAATTTATTTCCACTGACCATTGGAGTGTTTGTTGGCTTGCAGTTCTCCATCTTGAACTTCTTAAGAATCTCCTTCGTATAGCCTTCTTGTGCAAGGAAGACTCCATGCTCAAGTTGCTTAACCTCCACACCGAGGTAGTACGCCATCAGCCCGATGTCAGTCATATCAAATTCTTTGGTCATAGCCTTCTTGAATTCTTCAAACAACTTTGGGTTGTTTCCGGTGAAGATAAGATCGTCTACATACAAACAAACAATTAAGATATCATCACCTTTAACTTTGACGTAAAGGGCATGCTCATGTGGGCATTTTGTGAAACCATTATCCTCCAAATACTTGTCAATTCTGCTGTTCCATGCCCTTGGTGCTTGCTTTAACCCGTATAGAGCTTTTTTCAACTTCAAGACTTTGTCTTCTTGCCCTTTCACCTCATAGCCTGGTGGCTGCTTGATGTAGATCTCTTTGTCAATCACTCCATTCAAAAAGGCTGACTTGACATCCATCTGGTAGATTTTCCATCTATTCTGGGCTGCAAGAGAAATTATTAGTCTTATAGTTTCAAGGCGAGCCACGGGAGCAAATACCTCATCATAGTCAATTCCGGCTCTTTGACTATATCCTTTAGCAACGAGCCTTGCTTTGTATCTCTCAATTTCTCCCTTAGAGTTCTTTTTTGCCTTAAACACCCATTTGACTCCAATTGCTTTGTGATTTCTTGGCAATGTTGCTAGCTCCCATGTATTATTCTTCTCTATGGATTTGATCTCCTCATCCATTGCCTTTCTCCACTTTTTGCTTTGTGCTGCCTCATCAAAGGTTAATGGTTCACAATCAGCAAATAAGCAGAAAAGTGTGAGATCTTCTAACCTTTCAGTGTCATCATAGATCTCATTGAGGCTCCTCACTCGTGATGTAGTTCTCTCATTCAAAAACGATGGTGGCGAGTCTCCAGCTTCTTGCGTTGGTGAAGCAGGTGGAGTCACTGGCTCTTCCTGAACTTCTTCTACTTGCTCAACTTCTTCTTGGTCTCCGAGTTGTGGAATAATGAAATTGTAATTATTGATGTTGGATCCAAAATCCCATGCTTCTTCCTCATCAAACTCCACATCTCGACTTATGACAGTTTTCTTTGTATCAGGATTAAATAACTTGTAGCCTTTAGAGTTAGAGTCATACCCGATGAATATGTATGGCTCACTCTTGTCGTCGAGCTTTCTTCTTGTCTCGTCTGCCACGTGAGCATATGCTTTGCTCCCGAATACTCTTAGATGAGCGATTCCGGGCTTTCTCCCACTCCATGCTTCTTGTGGAGTCTTTCCCCATACACTTCGAGTTGGAGATCGATTGGATAGGTACACTGCGCATGCCACTGCTTCTGCCCAAAATTCTTTTGAAAGATTCTTCGTCTTCAACATGCTGCGCGCCATCTCCACTATGGTTCTATTCTTCCTCTCTGCTACACCATTTTGTTGAGGAGATCTTGGAACAGTGAGAGGCCTCCGGATCCCGTTTGCTTCACAATACGCCATGAACTCATTGGATGTGAATTCACCACCTCGGTCGGTTCTCATGGATTTGATTTCTAGTCCGCTCTCCTTTTCAACGGCAGCTTTAAATTTCTTGAAGGCTTCAAATACTTCTGATTTATGCTTCAAGAAATACACCCATGTTTTTCTAGAGAAATCATCAATGAAGAGCAGGAAATAATTGTTGTTACCTAGAGAACTTGGCTTGATCGGTCCACAAACATCGGCGTGGATTAACTCCAACGGCTTTTTAGCTCGCGAGGTTGACTCCTTTGGGAATGACCTTCTAGCTTGCTTCCCAAGTATACATCCTTCGCATAGTTGGTCGGGATGCTTGATGGATGGTAATCCTCTTACCATTTCCTTCCTTGATAACAACTCTAATCCTCCAAAATTTAAGTGCCCAAACCGTAGATGCCATAACCAAGACTTATCCTTAACGCAAGCTTTAAGGCATTTTGCTACATCATTCCGAATATTTAGTAGAAACATCCTATTCTTCGACATTGGCACCTTCGCTATCAAATTATTTTCCTTATCTCTTATTGAAAGGTTATAATCCTTCAAGTGAATATCATAACCTTTCTCTAAGAGTTGTCCCAAACTCAATATATTATTTTTCATGTTGGGCACATAATAGACATTCGAGATGAAATCATGACCACCATTTTTTAAGCGAATCAAAATTTTTCCTTTTCCTTGAACTGGAATTTTTGATTCATCACCAAAGGAGACATTGCCACTTACCGATTCATCCAACTCCACGAACATGCTCCTTTTGCCGCACATGTGGTTGCTTGCTCCCGTATCGAGGTACCAAGTATCATCTTGCCTTTCATTTTCTCCTTTGTATGCCAAGAGCACACTTGCATTTTCTTCCTTCTTGCTCTCAACGAAGTTGGCCTTCTCTTGAACCTTTTGTTTTTCTTTCCAACACTCGGAAGCATAATGCCCAAATCTATTACAATTATAGCATTTTATAGAAGATTTATCATACCTCGACTTCGGGTTACTCCTTCCATGACCAAATTCTTTTCTTTCTCCACTATTTGCATAGCCCCCTCTTGCTTGTCCTCGTCCTCTTCCTCGTCCACGTCCACGTTCTCGAATTTGTCCACGACCTCTCCCAAAACGATCATCACTTGGGCCTTCATCATTCTCTTTTGGCCTCACTTGCAATTTTAATAATTGCTCAACTATGTCTTGCTTTCTTTTATGTTTTTCTTCATATGCTTGTAGTGACCCCATCAAGAGATCAATAGTCATCTCCTCCAAATTTTTAGTTTCTTCAATAGTCACCACAATATGCTCAAATTTGGGAGTTAGTGAACGCAATATCTTTTCCATTATTCTAACATCCTCCAATTTTTCACCATTTCTTTTCATTTGGTTCGATACCGTCAAAACTCTAGTAAAATAATCCGAAACGGACTCGGACTCTTTCATTTGTAGGGACTCAAATTCACCACGCAAAGTTTGGAGGCGTACCTTCTTAACTTGATCGGCTCCTTTGCATGATACTTGAAGCTTCTCCCATGCTTCCTTAGCGGTGGTTGCACTTGAGATCTTCTCAAAATCATCTTCTCCCAATGCTTGGTAGATGAGATAGAGAGCCTTCTTGTCCCTCTTCTTTACATCTCGTAGCCGATCCTTTTGTTGTTGGGATAGTGATGCCTCATCTTGTGGTTGTTCGTAACCACTCTCTACAATCTCCCAAACATCATGAGCACCTAAAAGTGCCTTCATCTTGATACTCCAATTATCAAAGTTGATCTTATTAAGTAAAGGGACTTGGAAAGATTGTAGGTTGTTAGCCATCTTTCACAGGAGGAGGACCTTATGGCTCTGATACCACTTTGTTGGAGGATAAAATATGGAGGAAGGGATATTTTGGTGTGTAAATATTTGTGGACGTATGGTTTTATATTTGAGAGGTTAGAGGCTAAGTGTTAATATGGAACTTGAAAGGTTTGAAAGAAGAGAAAGATGCTTGAGAAAGTTTTATTACAACTCAACTCACTTGTTCTTCTTGTTGTGTTTTTTTACAAAATGATCCATGCCACCACCTATTTATACTAGGCATGGATAATTCTAGATAAATCTAGCAAATATTACATTACAATAATTCTTAAATATTTTCTTGATCATTCCTACACATCTCTAGAATTCTCTATCAATTTCTATCATATTCTCTTCCTCTTTATTCTTCTAGAATTTTCATACTATTATCTTAAAGTCTTCTTCTAGAATTATCTATTACAAAATTAAGTTTAACATTCTAACACTACTAGTGTATAGTGACATTGCACATATGTTAATTTTAGGTAACGGATCAAGTATTTTCCGACTCGATTATAATATAAATTATATACATATATGCATATATAATATATACATATAAATATATATTATATATTTATATGTAGTTTTATTTATATAAATATTTATTTATAAATAATGTACGATTGCGGTATCCGATCCGTTTACGCATAGATAATCCGTATATCATAATCCTATCCGATGTTTTATTTTTAGGTAATTGAACAGGATAAAAGTAATTAAGATTTTTGGGTAGTGCAGTGAAGGTGGTTAACCCGTAACCTCCCGAACCGTTTACATCTCTATATGAGAGCATAGTTAGTATTTAGTGTAGGATGTATATTAGTGTTTAAAATAAGAGTAGATTATGAATTTATGTGATTGATTGTAATGAGTTTAAATTTTTAATTGATTTATTTATGTGTAATGTGATGTTTTTAAGTACTAAATTATTAATGTTAGTAGGTTTCAAATTTTAATATATTTATTTATTGGTGCGATGCGGTGAGGTAGGTTTGATAATTAATATTTAATTATTTTCTAGATGGAAATCAGACAAAAATATTGGGACGAAAAAAAATTGAGATATAAATAATGAGACGGAATGAGTATTATTTATTTCAATTTCATAAAATAAGAAAAATAATCAGAAAACTAAACTACGCCATCAGAAAGAGACACTTTCACTTTTAGGCCATCGATTGGGGTCTTAAACGCGCGCACATCACACGGCGCGTATAATTGCGGCCATTTGGCTTAAAAATTGAACCCCAAATTCTTCTAATAGCTCATTTCGTTAAATCAAAATATGATCGTCCAACGATGGGTCTAGCTGGTGGAATTCTTCGAAATGATAAGGGAGCCTGGCTTGGCGGCACTAGGACCAAAGACAACTTTCCTGCTGCCCTTCATGCTGAAATCTATGCTATCCTCCTTACCATGCAGATGGCCTGGTCCATAAGTGTTCCTAAGTTGATTGTGGAATCTGATAGCCACAATGCATTAGGGCTTCTCCAATCTGATAATCGTGCTATTGGAAAGCTTCACCTGTGGATTGCAAAAATCAAAGACATGATGTCTTGGTGCTGGGACGTCCAATTTTCTCTTGCCCCCGGGAATGCAATGCAGCGGCCGATTATTTTCTTAAAGGCCTTCCTTTAATTGGTGGTGTTCAATATTTTGTTAGACCACATGAGTTTATGTTCGATATTCTTGATTCTGACATTGTTGGTCTGTATCACACTAGACAGATCCTTGCTTAATAATATGGTTTCGGCCCTCCTTCTTTCCCGAAAAAAAAATATGATCGTCCAAAAGTGGAATCACCTCATTCTCTTGGCTTATTTAATTCGTTATTATCTCTTGCTTTAATTTATACGATAGGATATAACTTTGTGGGAAACACAATGTAGCTATTATTATAATCTGGAAATTAAGCTCACTCACTATGTAGCAACACAAAAACGAGCTAAAACATCAAACATTGTTTAGCAGTATGTAGTATTTCATATCATACTATATATCACGATTCACGATGAACAAATTCATTCATATAACCTTCAATGACGACAGCCATGCATGCTATGATGAGTCCTAGAGATTTCCTCTTTGAAGAATGATTACGACCTCATTGTCTTCATTGCGATCCGCGAAGATGTCGAGGGGCAGACCCTTTTTGTAGCCCTGCTCCTCCACAATGGTATTCCAGGGTTTTCCGATTGCATGGATTTTCGTACGTTTCCCTGATATTGTCTCCCTCAAATGCGATATGTATGTATGTCCATCAGCAATGACTTGAATAGGAAGAAACCCTTCGTCCCTATTATCGCGCATCAATCCAATCTCGTCCTCCGTGAAAAAGCCTTCAATAACACCAGCAGTGATTTTATTACTAGGCATTGACAGTCGGCTTTGCTGGCGTGATACATCCGTCTCCGTCAGAACCCTCGTCATTAGAAAAATTCGTTCTCGTCGTCTTTCAGCCGGAGCCGCCGGAGGTGGTGGAGGGGGTTGTGGAATTGCCGGATCAGGTGGATGGAGTGGTCGAATTACCAGACGTGGACGGGGTTGTGGAATTGCCGGAGGTGGAGGGGGTTGTGGAATTGCCGGAGGTGGAGGGGGTTGTGGAATTGCCGGCTCAGGTGGACGGCGTGGTCGAATTACCTGACGTGGACGGGGTTGTGGAATTGCCGGAGGTGGAGGGGGGTGTGGAATTGCCGGCTCTCTAACCACGGCGGCCACCGGTGATCCGCGATTGGCTTCCTCAGGCGGATTGTCATTTTCAATAGGAGGAGAGGATGGAGGCGTAGGCGGATTTAGGGGTTGTACTTGTGGACGGCGTATGCGTAGGCCTGGGCGGATTGGTTCCCAGGCCATCGGGGCATCAGGCGAAGAAATGCTTCGTTCGTTGTAGAGGAGTAGACGGAGATCGGCGGCGGCGGCGGGAATTGCCTTAATTCTTCTTCTTGATTCAGGCGGTTAATTAAAGGGAGGGAGCAAAAGTAAATAACTGTATCTTTGTTATTGAATGAATGAATGTGTTCAGTAGTAAAGGGGTAAAATTCAATGGGCTAATGCAGTATAAATAGGTAAGGTTCCAAAACGTTCCAAAAGCAGCTGCTGCCAATTATAATGGTGAGAGTGCTGCTGCCAGTTCTTGAAGCTAAGGTTCCATATATGCGCCTACTGCAGCTCTTTTGCCAAATAGGAAAAGGTTAATTTGTAGTAAAATGTTTGTTCCTTTAAATTTAACAAAAGTTAATTGGAAAAAAGGTAAAATAGTTCCGTTTTCTTTTCCAAAAATCTAAATCAAGTTATTTTTCTATTTTATTGTTAAAACAGTCCGCTACAAATACTAATTATGTTCAAATCAGTCCATTTTTCACTAATTATGCCCTAATTGCTGATGTGGCAACGGATTAAATTTAAAACATGACAGGTGGGCATAATATTAGTCCATTTTTTTTATCTTTTGCCAATTCAGTTATAAACTTTTATTTTGTTCCATTTAGTCATCTACTCAAATCAGTCATTTTATATTAATTGGCCTCCAACCTTTCAAATTATTTCATTTCAGGCCCAGAACCTTAAATTTTTATTACTATTAGTCAATTTATCAAATAAATGCCCAACATACTTCCGTAAATAAGATTAAACACCAAACATCATACATTGTGTTTGACTGCCTTGTTACCGGGTCTTCCAAGCTCCCAGATTTTACGGACTCCCTCCAACCACCCGACCGCAACCGATGGTTCATTGGTTCTGGTTTCCTTCAGCAACAATCAGCATAATCCTACTTTGTTTCCTACCTTAGAACGTAGCATGATTTGAGTAAATGATTTAATTTTAATTTTTGGGTAAATGATTTAATTTTACGTTTTGGAAGGTTATGGATGCAGAAAGCATGGACAATAAAATTCAGACTATTCTTTAATATTTTTAATAATATTTGAATAATACTTTTACTAGTTTTTCAATAAAATCAATGCTTCCTTTATCCATAACCTTTCAAAAATTAAAATTAAATCATTTACTTAAACCTTGCTACGTCCTAAGATAGGAAACAAAGTATGATTGTGCTGACTGTTGCTGAATGAAACATGAACCAATGAACTATCGGTTGCGTTCGGGTGGTTGCAGGGAGTCCGTAAGATCCCGGAGCTTGGAAGACCCGATAACAAAAAAGTCAAATTAATGTATGAGGTTTGGCGTTTAATATTATTTAAGGAAGTATTTTAGCCATTTATTTGATAAATGGTCTAATAATAATAAAAATTTAAGTTTCTATGCCTGAAATGAAATAATTTGATAGGATGTAGACCAATTATTAATATAAAGAAGACCGATTTGGGTAGAGGACTAAATGGAACAAAATAAAAGTTTAGGACTGAATTGACAAAAGATAAAAGAAAAATGACTAATATTATGCCCACGTGTCAGGTCAAAATTTAAACCCTTGTCACGTCAGCAATTAGGACATAATTAGTGAACAATGGACTGATTTGGACATAATTAGCATTTGTAGCGGACTATTTTGATAATAAAATGGAAAAAAAATGATTGATTTAAATTTTTTGAACAGAAAATGCATGGAACTATTTAACTTTTCTTCCAAAGTTAATTTATTTATGACAATCAAAATTTTGTATGATCGTAATTACTTCTATTAGAGTACTATTTATTCCTTTAAATTTAAATTCATTTATTTGTTTAATTTGGATTATGTTCAATTTTATAGTACTATTTTGTTGAACACCTATACATGTTAATAATTTTATACTACTATTGATTAATGTACTTTGAATTAAACAATATGATTAGATATTAAATTTTAAAATTTTTATTCTTTCTATAGTGTTAATTTAATTCGAAGAAGCTTCGCCAAAAAAAAAAAAAACAATTAATTCGAAGAAGACGATAATGGATTGGAGGGAATTTGTTTATCAACCGTTTTATTTGAAATTTATAGTTCACAATTTTATATTGGAAAAAAAACTCATATGGTTCCATAATTTTAAAAAATTTCTAAAACAGTCCACAAATATCGAATTAGACGAATTCGTCCCATAACTACTCTAATCATGCCGAACCCGTTCGTGAACCCAGTTTTTCGCTAATCGTTGCCGAACGCATCCCTCCATTAGGGAAGTTATGGGACGGGTTCGGCGATGATTAGCAAAAAAACTGGTTCATGGACGGGTTCGGCGATGTTAGGGAAGTTATGGAACGGATTCGTGTAATTCGATATTTGTGGGACTGTTTTGGAAATTGAAAAAAACTTATGGGACTAAATGGAATTTTTTTCTTTCATTTTCTATTTGATATTTCTAGTTCACTGTTGAATTAAAAAATAATGTACTTTTGACATAATTAATGTTATACTAATTAAGATGAAAATAATTTTATTCATCTTTCTCACTCGTCATTCACCCATTCATTATAATTATCTATTTTTCACTGTGAAATTTCTAAAATCTGATTGGATATTTAGATTCGTTGCATTGTTTAGATAGATTTTCAGAGGGGAAAAATGCCATATGGTGCCATAATTTAAAAAAATTTCCCAAACCGTCCATTAATTATTGAATTAACTTAATCCGCCCCATAAGTCTCTTAATCCTAGCCAAAACGATCCCAACAACTCTTAATTGGAAGATTAGGATGGTCCATGGTGGATTAGAGTGGTCAATGCTATATGAACCGGGTTCAATTCACCCACTCACCCTCACCCTCAATAATTAGAAAACCCTCCCCCTGCTATCACTCCCGCACACCCTCTCCCGCCCCAGCCACTCCGCCACCCAACCTCCGCCACCACCGACCATCCAGCGCCGCCGTCTCTCCCCTGGCCATCTCCTGCCAGTGCCGCTGCCTCTGCCAATGCCACTCCGTGATTCGCACCACCGCCAGCAACCACTGCCGTCAACCACCGCCAACAAATGGGTATTTGGGTATTGAAATTCCTATATCCAATTTCTGATCTCCATTACTAATTGGGTATTTGGTTATTGAAATTCCTATCTCCATTTTTTGATCTTCATTACTAATTTCGAATTCCTATTTCCGCCAGTAAGCATCGTCGTCCCCTCTCTCAATTGCTTGTTTACAATTGTTGAGATTAGGAATTTGGGTATCGAAATTTGGGATTCTTGAGAGTTTGTTCAATTGTGGATATTAGTGGGACGGTGGGGGGGGGAGAGGGGGAGAAGAGAGAGGGGGAGAGAGAGAGTGAGAGAGAGAGAGAGTGACGCGAGCCACAAGGAGAGGCGGCGGCGCTGGCTGGGTGGTGGTGGCGGAGGTTGTGTGGCGGAGTGGCTGCGGCGAGAGAGGGTGAGCGGTAGAGGTAGCAGGGGAGGGGGTGAGCTCACCCAGTTCATATAGCATTGGTCACTCTAATCCACCATTAACCACTCTAATCCTGCAGTTAAGAGCTGTTGGGATCATTTTGGCTAGGAGTATGAGACTTATGGGACAGATTAAGTTAATTCAATAATTAATGGACCGTTAAAAGGCTCCACTTCTTTTACAATAGTACTAGCCACTCCATGGGTAAACGGATACCGCAATCCTACATTATTTATAAATAAATATTTATATAAATAAAACTATATATAAATATATAATACTCCATCCGTCCCACGAAGTTTGACACCTATTCTTTTTTTGGGTGTCCCACGAAGTTTGACATCTTTCCATTTTTTAGATAAATTAAATTAATATAAGCTTTATTAGAATTTTAATTATTGTCAAATCCCATTAAAATTAATCACTTTTACCATTCTACACAAATTCCAATACAATTTTACTTTTCTACACAAAGTCCCTTGTATTTCTTTAATTCTTAATATTTTAAAATTGGTACAGATAAAAATTGTATAAAATATATATTCTAAAACTACACGATTAGACGATTCTAACAAGATCATAATTGATTATTTTTCTCTAATTACATCATAACGATAACATTAAGTCAAAATTAAATAATAAATAGTATCAAAATTTATTAAAATCTTTAAGTACAAACACTCACACTACTTTAACTACTAAACCCCACTACCTAAATTACCGTGCCCAAAATAAAGGTGTCAAACTTCGCGGGACAGAGGGAGTATATATTTATATGTATATAATATATATGCATATATGTATATAATTTATATGATAATCGGGTCGGAAAATACTTGATCCGTTACATAATAATAACATATATGCAATGTCACTATACACTAGAAGAAGAATGAAAAGAGATTCATCCTCTCATTCGTGGACAGTTGCTAACGAAGCCTTTTATCGCCTTGTGTGCAACAGTAGGGCGGCTAAATCTTTCATTGCCTTGTATCAAGATTTTTGTAATGCGTCAAATGTGTATATTACCTAATAAGAGTAGACATGAATCATGAGCAGTGTGTGGATGCATTATGAAAGCATGTTGAATCTTTTTCAGCTGGTTTTGCGTGGTTGGATGTTATTTAAACATTTGTTTAATTTTAATGAACCATTGTTGATTTTGTACTGTTTTTTTTTTTTTTTTTGGGGGGGGGGGGGGGGGGGGCGGGGGGCGGGGGGCATAGGTTTTCTATATACTTTTTTTTGGGTAAAAGGCGCAAGGCGTCGGCAAAGAGATACAAAGCTAAAAAATACTACAGCAAGGGAGACAAAGAAAGAGAGAAAAAACAAAAAGTAACACAAGGCCAAACCGGCCTAAAAGTGAGGGAACCAAATTCCTATCGAGTCTGCTACAAGACAAGAACGGATATCATCAGGAGGAAACGCCCAAGTAGTGAAGAACTCAACCGCCTTTGCCCCACGCCTAGCCAAGGCATAGGCCACCATGTTCCCCTCCCGAAGAAGGTGAAACCAATGATATCCAGAATGAGACTGTAGAAAATCCCTGATGGTCCTCACCAAAGGGTATAGCAAATGATCACCAGAAACCCCGCCAGTAATCAAACGCAGCGCCTCAGCCGAATCGGAAAGCAAACCGCAGAGGAGATCCCACGACGGTGAAGGGCCAGCATACCCTGCCAAATACCTTGTAACTCCACCACTATTATGGCAGCCACCCCTAGGAAAAATAACCCATATGGTCCCTTAACTTTGCCGGATTTCGCAATCAGTCCCACAACTTTTGAATTAACACAATCCGTCCACTAAGTTTCTTAATTTTAGCACAATCCGTCCCATATACTCAATTTGCCTCCATTTGTACTCAATTTGCCTCCATTTGCACTCCCATTTCCCATACCGTCCCATACAAATGGAGTACAAATAGAGGCAAATTGAGTACAAATGGAGGCAAATTGAGTATATGGGACGGATTGTGCTAAAATTAAGAAACTTAGTGGACGGATTGTGTTAATTCAAAAGTTGTGGGACTGATTGCGAAATCCGGCAAAGTTAAGGGACCATATGGGTTATTTTTCCGCCACCCCCACATATCCCGAAAACCCTTCAACCCATCGGCCATCTCCAGTTCGAATAACCCCACCAAAACCAGCCGGCCCTGGGTTCCCCAATGAACTACCGTCGACATGCAGTAACACCCCCATATGCTGCCTCGGATTCCAGGAGATCAGCCTGAGGCTCTTAGAAGTAAGCTGCCGACCACATGCATAATCGAAGGTCATGCCGAGGTGTTTAGCTTCCCTGAATGTACTAACAATGTTTTTGCGATTATATAAGTTAGTACTTATTGACAAATAAATTAAACAAAATTAGCTCATTCTAGTCAATTTAAGAAAAATTAGCTTACTTAAAAACACAAAATAACTTAAAATAGTGTTCAATCAGCTTTTTTTGAAATCGCTGCAAATAGCAGTATTTTGGAATTAACTTAATATAAGCAAAAAATTTACCTCAAAACTGTCAAACAAATAATTTTAATTAATTTATTACTCAAATTACTCACGTAATCAGTTAACAGCTAATTTTCAAACAGGCCCTTGTTGTGTAAGTCCAACTAGAGCTTGTTAAATAATTAACAAGAATTTTTTGTGCAACACATTATAATTTTAAGGAAATTATATTGATATGAAATAATTAATTTGTAAATATAAGTAAACATAAATAAATTAAAAAAAATTATATCTTTTATAATAATTTTTAATTTATTTTTTTAGAAACAATATAGATAACATGTAATATTTCTATTTTGAAACCAGTTTGGATAATTGATTATGTATAATTAATTATACACAATAAAATAATTAATTATGTTATATTGAATTTTTTTTCTACAAATTAACACAAAGTATTGGATTACGTAACAAAATAAAAATTAAATAATATTGAAAGATAAAGGTATGCCATTATATATATTTATATTGCAATATTATTAAGAAAAAAATTAGACTGGAAAAGGTGTGCATAAAAAAAATGTTACTACTTTTACATAGATGAGGATCTGAAATTTTAATTGTTTGGTGGTGTCACAAACAATAATGGAAATAAGATTGAAATTGAGAATGTTAATCAAAAACATAGTAACTAATATTGAGAAAACTTTGTTAGAATTGGTAACAGTGGTATCACTGCAAAAATTTAAATTTGATAGTTGCACCAAAGTTAAATTTAAAATTGAGTAGTGTGATGTACCTACCACTACTGCTCCCTTCTATCTAAATCCGCCAAAGTATATATTATATAGATATATAAGTTGCGAGAAATTAGATCGTAATCCGCTCTATGAAAAATTGCCTCATTTTCAACAATATAACGACTTGTTATATTAGTTGAAGTTTTAATTTTAATATGTAATTGCTGCAATGAAAAATACTCTATCCCTAAATCACATATCTTCTTTTACTTTTTCTCACACTCACTATTTCACTTACTGTTTCAACTTTTTTTTTAAAAAAAAAAACTACATATGAAAAAGCGAAAATAACCAACAGCAGTTGGCTTGAGTGGATAGAAGCTCTAGTTGCTTAAGCAAGGTCTAGGGTTCGAGCCCTGTGTATGCAAAAAACTGCTTTAGGATATGCGCCCTCAATTACCCCTGCATATCTTAGAGGGATTAGTCTTGGGTCCAATGTGGCTTGGGGATACCCGGTTTCACAAAAAAGCGAAAATATCAATACAACAATAATAGCTTAAAAAGGAAACAAAAAAGTAATTAGTAAAACACAAACAGTAGTTGGTTTAAGTGGATTGGAGAAAAAAATAAAAATAAAAAAAAGCCAAAGAAATGGAGAGTTGTTGAGTAGGAGAGATGTTGGTAGTGCTATCAAAGATAGAGTCATGCACACAAATGGGGTGAATAGGTTAGGCAGGGCTAGACTTAGGTTTGAACGACCTAGGTCTGCATTGATTTTTTAAGGCCGAGTCTGTCTATTACCTTTGATAGGTCTATCTGATAGGCTTAAGCCTGATCTATCTATTTATCCCCAAATGGAAACCCTCACCCCGCTGCTCCCCTCTCCCCCCACCCTCTCTCGCCTCCAACCATTCCACCACCCAAGCTCTGCCACCGCCGCCCACCCATCGTCGCCATGCCGCCGCCTCTCCCTCGGCCCTCTCATCGCGGCTCGCGCCTGTCTCTTTCCCTCCCTCGCTGCCCCTCTCTTAAACTCGTCGCCACTCGCCCGCCGCCTCTCCTTCTGCCGCCGCCCCCTCTAGATCTCATCTCCAGCCTATTAACGCCCTAGAAGCGCCGCCGCCGCACCAAAAAGCCACCACCCAACCACACCCGTTGTTCCCTCTCTCTCTCGTCGCCTCACCCCTTCCTGTCGGCCCTTTTCTCTCTCGCCTCTGCCACCTTCCACGCCGGCCACCGCCCTTTCGTGCCGCTGCCAGCGCCCACTCCGCTACTTGCACAACCGCGCTTCCTCTAATTCCTATTTCCTCCATTACTAATTTCCAATTTCTTATCTCTAGTATGAATTCTTTTATGTTTCAGTTGCTTCTTTACAGTTTATGCGATTAAGGTTTGGGTATTGAAATTTGGGATTCTTGAGAGAGTGTCCAATTGTGGATATTAGTGGGTGTTTTAGATCAGATTCTTGATTTTCCGATTTGTGTGTTTCCGATTGTCCAATTTGGGATGTTGGGTGTTTTAGATTATTGATTTTCCGATTTGGGTGCGGAGGTGAGGGGGACACCAGTGTAGAGTAATGTCGCCGGAGATGGTGGCCGACGGGAAACAGGGAGCAATATTTGGGCGCTGGTGTGTGTTTGGAGTCTAAGATGAGCTTAGGTTGTCTAGCATAGAGGTCCTCCGGCGGCATGGCTACGCTGCTGATGATGATTGGAGGTCGGGGAAGCAATAAATCGGTTCAAGTTCTATTGACCACACTAATCCACCGTTGACCACGCAAATCGCGTGCCACGTCAGCTTCTGGTGCAATTAAGAGGCATTTGGGATCGATTTGGCTAGGATTAAAAAATTATGGGACGTATTAAGCTAATTCAATTTTTAAGGGATGTTTTCGGAAATTTTTGAAAAATATGGGACGATTTGGGTTTTTTTCCCGACTAATAATAATAATAAATAGGCCGGTTTGCTAGGCCTACTACTAGTAATAGACTTTTTATAAAGCCTGACCTGAGCCTATTTATCAGCTAAACAGACTTTTAAAATAGTCTGAGTCTAACCTGTTATAAAAAAAAAACCTGGCCTTTGATAGATATGTCATAGGCCCTTGTCGTGTAGTCTGGCATATTCCCACCACTACACACAAATTACAATATAATTTTGTGTCGGAGTACTTAACATACATTCCGCACAATCCGGTTTCTGTAATGGCAAAACAATTGCTAGCAGGTACAAGCAGCGCTAAAAAATGATGTGTAGCCCTTTGTAAAGTGATGTATAAACCTTATAAAGTGATGTAAAGATGGTAGTTTATTTTTTTATTAGTTTTTGTTTCATAACCTCCATCCATCAGTTTTTTATACTCACACATCATTTTATATACACATACCCATCGGATGAATACGCACAAGATCTGGTTCCTGTTGATTGGTCTATTGCGCCGGTACCGCAGAGGGCTTTGGAGACAGCAGAATCGGTGAGAGAGGATGTTTTTGAGGATGGTGCGGAGGGGGAGTCGGGTATAGAATTGACAGGATCTGGGTTGAAAAAGGGCAAAATCTAGAGGTTTGGGAGGCGGAGGAAGGTGTTTTTGATGCAATGGTGGCTGCTGAGTTTAAGTTGGTTGAGGATGCGATGACGAAGGTCCTGAGTGGGAGATTGGGGCTGAGTAGGAGGGGACGACCAAAGGGCAGATTGGCCAAGGGTAAGGGGCGTGGGGGGAGGGTCGGCCGTCAGGCAGGATGTGACAAAAGAGTAATGGTTTTGCTGAGCTCCAATTTTCTACTTTTCGGATGGGAGACGGAGTTAGATTGGTGGATATGGTGGAGGTTCGAGAGACGTTGGATTTGGCTGAGAAATTAGGATTGGGGTGTTTGTTTGATAGCGAGGTGAATTGATGGGGGAGCAGTAGGGGGTGAGTGGTGGGAATTGTTGTGGATACTGGTATTTATGAAGATTATTTCATGTAATTTGAGGGGTTTGAATGGTGGGATTAGACGTAGGGCGGTTGTCCGATTGTGTAAGAAGGAGAGGCCGTCTATGTTATGCTTACAAGAGACGAAGATGGGCGTTGTTAATGAGAGATTAGTGTATAGGCTATGGGGGTCGCGGGGGTGCTCGTTTTGTTATCAAGATGCGGATGGTTTCGCGGGTTGTTTATTGGTTATTTGGGAAGCTGGGCTCGGATGCTTTAATGTAGTTGAGCGTGATCACAATTTTATTTGGGTTAGAGATCGGTTTAATGATATAAGGGGAGATTTGAATATTTTATGTATTCATGCGCCAAATGATAGGAGAATGCGGGCTGAATTTTGGAATTCTTTCTCTTTGAAGTGTGATACTTCAAACGACGAATTATGGTGTTTTGTTGGAGATTTTAACGCGGTGTGCGGGATGGAAGAGAGGATTGGGGTGAGTGAGGACAGTGGGTCGACAAGGGATTTTAGGGGTTGCATTGATCAAATGGGGTTAGTGGATTTGCCTATGGAGGGGGGGGTGGGGGGGTTCACTTGGTTTGGGATGGGAGGGCGAGCATGTAGTAGACTTGATAGATTTTTGTTATCACCGGGGTAGTTGTGTTTGGATGGGGTGGTGGTTCAAAGAAAATGTGATTCGGTCCTCTCGGACCACATTCCGGTTTGCTTGGAGTTTGGTGAGAAATCATGGGGGCCCAAGCCGTTTAGATTTTAAAACTATTGGATGGATATTAAAGGGTTCTCGGACATTGTTAAGGAGGTGTGGGAGGATGTTAGCATCGACAGGGGGTGTAAGTTGATTGGGAGATTAAAAAAATTAAAAGGGAAGATCAGGGAATGGGACGGGTATGGCGGGTCGGATTTGGAGAGCAAAATGCAGAAACTGACTAAGGAAGTAGGGGAGATTGAGGCTAGATTCCAGGGGGCTTCTATAAGGGAAGAGGACAGGGTTGAGTGGATGAATAAAAATTGTGAGCTAAAGAAGTTGTTGTTGGCCGATGAACGGAGGTGGTACCAAAAATCACGGATTCAATGGCTTAAGGAGGGTGATCTTAACACCAAGTTCTTTCATGCAGCGACAGCTATGCATAGAAGGAAAAGTTTTATTGGGGCGTTAACAGTGGAGGGTGTATCGTTTGTAAATCCAGGTGAGGTGAAGGCAATTGTTCTAGAGCACTTCCAGAATATGTTTGCTCGGCAGGAGGGGGTGTTAGGGGAGGAGGATAGGAGCTGGCTGGGCAGGGGATTTATGGATGAGGAGGTCAGGGAGGTCGTGCGGTGTTGTGATGGTAACAAAGCCCTGGGTCCAGACAGCTTCAATATGAGTTTTTTCAAAAGGTACTGGGATGTTGTTAAAGGCGATGTGATGCAAATATTTAGAGGATTGGAAGAGGGGGGTAAGCTGCCTAAGGGTTTGGGGAGCTCTTTTATCACATTGATACCTAAAGTAAATAATCCCTCAGGCATAGGAGATTTCCGGCCAATTTCACTCATTGGTAGTATTTATAAGATTGTAGCTAAAACGCTGGCGAACAAACTTAAGATGGTTCTCGACAGAGTTGTTGGTCAAGCCCAAATGGCTTTCGTCAAGGGCAAACAAATATTAGATAGTGTGTTGAAAGCTTCTGAGGTCATCCACTCTACTAAGACAGCGGGGCAGGAGGGTTTTATATTAAATTGGATTTTGCGAAGGCATACGATAATATTTCGTGGGAGGCCTTATTCCGGGTTTTAAGGGCTATGAGGTTTGAGGAAAAGTGGGTTGGGTGGATCCAAGAGTGTGTATGCTCAGCCACGGCAGCAGTGATTATTAATGGGTCCCCTACGGATTTTTTCAAGTTGCATAAGGGGTTTAGACAAGGGGATCCGCTTTCGCCATACCTCTTTGTCTTGGTCGTTGAAATTCTTAATAAGCTAATTGAGAAGGCGGCTGAATCTGGAATTTTTGATGGTCTGGAAGTCAGTGGTAGTGGTCCGGTAATCACACACCTTCAATATACCGACGATACCATTTTATTTTGCAAAGGGAATGTCCAACAGGTTGTAGTGATCAAAAGGATTCTGCGGTGTTTTTCATTAGCAACGAGGTTACAGATCAATTTTGGAAAAAGTAATATATACGGTATCAATTGTTCGATTGATTTGGTGCAGGCAGCAGCTTCAGTGCTTGGGTGTGGGGTGGGGGTGTGGCCTATGAAATATTTGGGGATTCCTATTGGGGGTAGGATTAACGGTGTGGAGGTGTGGCAACCGGTTTTGGATATGGTGGAGAGAAGATTGGAGGGGTGGAAGGGGAGAATATTGTCACAAGCGGGAAGAATGTGCTTGATTAAATCGGTGTTAGATAGTTTGCCCGTGTATTTCTTATCTATTTTTAAAATTCCGAAAACTGTGGTGGATCGACTCGAAAAAATAAAGAGACGCTTCTTGTGGAATGAATGGGATGGGAGGAGAAAGATTCATTTGGTTGGATGGGATCGCATTTGCTCTCATATGGAGGATGGGGGTTTGAATATTTGGAATATCCATGACTTTAATGATGCTCTTCTTCTCAAATGGAGGTGGAGGTTTGGGGAAGAAGAGGCACTTTGGAAGGAGGTAATAAACTCAAAATATTATGGAGGGCAAACTCCCTTGATTCCAGTTGTGAAGAGAGGAGCTTCGATATGGGGAAAAAATTGTGAAAGTTGGAGTTGTATGCGTCTGGATAGCTCGGATGGAGGCTTCAGAGCTCAAGTGGGAGATGGAGGCAGAATTAGATTCTGGCTAGACGCTTGGGTTGAGGTGGGCGAGTCTCTTAAGGTAATGTTTCCTAGACTTTTTGTTCTCGCATTGAATAAGGATGGGAAAATTGATGAGTTTGGGTGGTGGAGTGGTTTTGAGTGGGTATGGAAAATTGAGCTACGTAGAGCATTGTTTGATTGGGAAGTTGAGCTGTGGAACGAATTGATGCAAGTGATTGGTGGTTATAAATTGAATCGGTATATGAAGGACCGGGTTAGATGGACTAAGGAAGGTGATGGACAATTCTCAATAATATCCTGCTGGTATCGCTGTGTGGATTTGGCAGTGGTAGATAGGATATGGATGTGGAGGCGCTTGTGGAAAATTAAATGCCCGATGAAGGTAAAGCTATTTGCTTGGAAGGTATTTCATAATGCAGTCCCTGTGCGCGAGCTTCTTGACAGGAGAGGGTGTTTGATAGGTTCAAATAATTTGTGTCCATGTTGTGAAGTGGAGGTGGAGTCGATGGACCATCTTTTTTGTAGATGCATTATGGCGTTAGATCTATGGTATACAGGTGTTGGTTGGTTCAATATCAAATGGGGGATCCCAGGGAGTATTCAATGGTTACTGGAATGGTGGCTTGGTGCCCAAACCAAGCCAGGAGCTGGTGATGCTTGGCTTTTAACAGGTATTGCAATCTTGTGGACAATATGGAAGAGAAGGAATGTTGTGGTCTTCAAGGGCGAGCAATTTGACAGGCGCCGGGCTGTTGATGAAATAAAATGGAATATTGGGCTGTGGTGGCAGGTGGCTTCGGGTGGAGATGCTGTCAGTGCCGCCTGGTTGGATGAGAAATTCTCTGGTAATCTGGAATTACAGGGTAATAGGCGCTTCAAGGCTCCCAGACCTGGTCTGGCATGGATTCGTCCCGGAAAGGGATGGTAGAAGGTAAACACAGATGGTTCTTCTTTGGGGAATCCCGGCCCGGCGGGGGTTGGGGGGGGTCATCTAGAGATGAGGAGGGTAAAGTAATATTTATTTTGTCGGATTGTATTGGTTTAGTGGATTCGAATGGAGCCGAGCTTACAGCAATTAGCAGGGTGTGTTTGGCTATTATTAGGGACCAAGGTTTTCCTATCCCGAAGATCATTTTAGAATGTGACTCAAAAAATGCAGTGTGTTGGATAAGAGAGCCAAGTAGCGCTTCCTGGAAGTATTCAGAGCTTATGGTGCCTATTCTGGCGATCTTGAGGTTTGGAGGTAATGTACAATTGCAACATACAATGCGCGAATGCAATGATTGTGCAGATTCTTGGGCTAGGAAAGGTGCACATGGAGAGGAGAAGATTGAAGAGTGGTTCTAATATAAAGTCTGTGTAGCGTCATATTTTTGTGATCAATTTATACTAGACGCTGCTATTGTCTTCTCTATGACAGGCTTGCAATTCGTTGGGGCATAAAGTATTGGGTCTGTATTTATGGGGTGTTAGATGGGAGATCCCGGAGGCATTATGGTTTTGAGAGGTGCAGGGTTGCTATTTTTTCTGTCTGATGCGCCATGTTACAGTAGGATTTGGTCTGTTATTTTGTTTGCTTTCAGAGATGCTGTTATGTAGAGGTGTCGAAACGGGCCCACGGGGCGAAACGGCCGGCCCGCGCGGGCCCCCGCATTTTTGCGGGCCTAAACGGGGCGGGCTCGAAATGTCTAGGCCCGACCTGCCCCACACGCGGGCTACGGGTTATGCGGCCCGGCCCGCGGGCTTTTTAGAAAAATATTATTAAATTTATTTTTTAATGTAAAAAACATAAAATTGTGAATATTTTTTATTGTATAAACTAAAAACAAGATATAAAGATTTATAAATGAAATTAAAATTATAAATAGTTAAAGTGTGTATTTTTTGGCATAATTTATTTACTTTAATAGTACGTTTGTTGAATAATTCTTTAAAACTGAATTTATTCTAATTTGTAATATTAAATGGGTGTATTATATTTTAAAAATATAGTATTGGACAAGACAAAAAATTTATAATTAATGACTGCGTTGATAAAAATATTGTGTCTGACGGTCGAAGTCTTTAGGAAGTTAATCTGTTTTAGCAGTGATTTTATATTTTAAAAGTAAGATAATTAACAATCAAACTATAACAATTTACAAGTATTCATAATTTTTAATAAATAAAATAAAAAAGATTTTATACTTAAAAAAACTAATATGAATAATATAAAGAAGCAGAGAAATATTAGAAGATATCGACTATTTGTATAACAATTTGAAGTTTAATGTGTAACCAAAATTTTGATTTATGTTTGATGACTTAATGAGTTAGTGTTAGACATTGAATAATTTACCAAATAAATTAATCAATATTCAAAATCTAGTAAAATGTAAAAAAAAAAAAAAATCAGGGCAAATACCGCGGGGCCGGCCCGCCCCGCCGCAGGCTAAGCCCGTTTAGGCCCACATCTAAACGGGCCTTAAATTCTTAAGCCCGCTCCACATATTTTGCCTTGCGGGGCGGGCCGGCCCAACGGGCTCGGCCCACATTGACACCTCTACTGTTATGTATGTTAATGGTTAGATGGTTGTAAGGTGAAATCCTTTATGAGGCTTCCATTGTTTTTTGGGAGTGTCCAAGCAATAAAACTTATCTTCCTCAAAAAAAAAAAATATACACATATCCATCACTTTTGAATGTGCCAGCACCTACAGGCCGCCAGCACCCAAACGATTTCCCATTCCGCAATTTAATTAAGTGGACATGGGATTATTTCGAATGTGAACATTGTCAATTGAGAATTTGAGATGTCTTCGAACATTGAATTGTTTTGGAATACAACGGAATGTGTGGATCGTTTGATTCTTAAACAACTTCATTGTCATTTTGGATATCTGCAGACATTTTGGTATCACTTGTTGTCAAAACAAAAAATAATACTTTTACCCAAGCTAAGACAAGAAATATATTTATCCATTAAATTAGGATTAGTGTATCTTGAAATATAGATTCGTATAATCTAGTTACTTGATTTGATCCCATATGTTTTGAACACTACAGAATCTTTGTGTTGGACAATGACAAATATTAATTCATTAAGTAATTAATGGTCATACTTAGCATGTGACATATCATAACAAAGTAGTGAAGAATCCCAACTTCTTTGCTTACATCGAACTGGAAATATATCTTGTACTTTATTTCGTAATCAATAATTAAATCATAGAACATACTTACATTAGGCGGTTAGTGGACACAATTATAATTAGGGTTTTGTGGATTATGTTAGGTGACATGGGAATACATTACCATATAATTTTTAAAAAATTGTTTTATTAATAAACAAACCTTGATTGAAGGTCAAGAATCAAACAGCTTCCCTAAAAAATAGGGAATTATCAAGAATATTTAACAAAATTCTTGAATCTAGCTGGACTTCCATTATGGAGTATTAAAGTTACTTATAAATACCTGATAGATGATGAGCTAATCTGATCATTCTCTATCCCATTTTCCATCCGACGTTGTTAATCATAGAAAGCTCTCATCCAAAACCCTTGTTCTGCCACAGAAATGATGGTCATGAAATTGATTATCTTTGCAATACCAGGGGTTACTACCACGATGAAGTTGTTGCCATTCTTCTCCTCTCTGATTGGAGAACCATCAGAGTCAGACTCCCCCATCACGACGTCGTTTTTGTCCCCACATCCCGGCGGCGGGCGATTCGCAAACGAAAATCATCCTTCTCTGAATCTTGTTAGGGGGGTCAAGGCAATTCCCGCCGCCGCATTTCTCCATCCAGTCCTCTAGAACGAAGCATTTCTTCGCCTGAAGCCAATGGCGGAGGATCACCCATGGCCGTAGATGGGGAGCCGCCATTTCCACAAGTACAACCCCTAATTCCGCCTACTCCTCCATCATCCACTCCTATTGAAAATGGCAATCCGCCTGAAGATGCCAATCACGGATCACCGGCAATTCCACAACCACCCCTTCCACCTCCGGCAATTCGACAACCCATTCGACGTCTGGTAATTCGATCTCGACAACCCCTTCCACCTCCGGCAATTCCACAACTCCTTCCACCTCCGGCTGCAAGACAAGGATCGGTTTTTATGATGACCCGGAAGCTGGCGATGTCTGATATGGCTCGCAGTCAAAATCGGGTTTCAATGCCGTGGAATCAAGTGGATCCTGGCTTCATAGAATTTCTGACGCCGGAGGAAAGGGATGCATTGAAGGAGATGCGAGTATTAGTCCCGATTGAACTGATTATCAGGCAAGACTCCGGAGCCGAAACAACATACTCGGCGCATATAAAGTCGACGGAGTCTGGAAAGACAACACACAGTTATGCAATAGCGCAGCCATGGAATAAGGTGAAAGATGATAATCCGTGGATGCAAGTGGGCGTAGACATTGATATCTTTGCAAATCGCGGCGCCCAGAATCGGCTCCGCATCATCATGCGGAAACATGTACAAAACGCATAATCATATGCAATTTGGGGGAATCCAAGATTCAAGAAGCCGCTTGCTTATTGCTTTCATGTAATTAATTAATGGCTGGCTATTTATTGTATGACGATGACGATATTTTTTCTTCAATTTTTCTTCTTCAATTTACCCTCAACTGTAATTCATTCCTTATACTCCCTCCGTCTTGTCTTTGTAGGTTTGTAACATTGGGGTTTTTGTCCCTATTCACAGTTTAACTTTGTCTCGAATTTTTATCATACTTATTGAAGAAAAAACATAGTCAATTGAGATCTTGTTACATTCGTCTAAACTTGTAGTTTTATAATATCAACTTACTATAAGTTTTAATTGTATACAATTTAAAATATTAATCGTTAAAAATGTCAATCGACATGCGTGCCTGTTGCCAATGGTGCAAACCTAAAAAACGGAGGAAGTACTATTTTTCACTTCAATTCAATTTGTATTGTTGTTTCTCCTGTTTTTGTTTACTATTATGTATGTATACCTTATATAAATTAAATGTTACACCTTATTCATTTTAGGGCAAATTATTTATTAGTGCCATTTTGGCACTTTCAATTTGTTAAATGGTACCATTTGACTTTTTCTTACTTTTTAGTACCATTAGGTAAATTTTTATAAATTTTTACTGTAAAAACTTACAGTTTTACTATATATGTTATATATTTTTACAATGTTTAAAAGAAAAAAATAACCGTTATTCATACCCACACCAATCTGCGCTCCAGACCTGATCGAAACAAAATATCCGAACAGAAGATCGGAACAGAAGATCGGAGCAGAAGGAAGAACGCTCCCGAAGTGATCGAACCACACCAATATGCGCTCACACTATATGAAGCCAAGAATCTTTTTCTGTAATTAAGATTCCGCTGTCCGCGACCTCACTGTCAATTCAGTCGTTCTCTCCACTAAGGTATGCAATTTTCTTTTGTTTGTTCTTCAGATGCTTCTTCGATTCGCTTCAAGATTTTGGGTAAAATACTTGCTTTGATTGTTTTCGTGTGGTGTGTGCAACGTATATATACGTTCCAATCAATGTGCATTGAATGATGTTAAAAAAGAATTGGAACCCATAACTGATTCAGGAAGATTCTTGGTTTCGTTTGGGGAAAATACACAACTGAATCAGGTGCAGGAGGGCCGAGTGTTGCTGTTTCAGAAATCATAAGTAAGTTGCTTTGTCGAAATTACTCTTTACTGTTAACTGTATCTATGGATACTTCATTGGCTCCCTGCTTATTGTCCTTGGATTTAGTAATTTCAGTTGTAAGAGAATTGACTCTTGATTCTTGAATATCGCCTATGCCCTGATGGGGTGTTGTCCGAGTAACTCTAAAGGGATGTAAGTTCTGGAAGCTTAGAGTTACCTGAGTTGTTTTTCTTGGTTATCTAATAAAGAGCAGCGACCAATTCTTTAATTCCCAGTACTATTTCAATTCTTTAAATGGTTTTCCGAGTAACTCTAAAGGGATTCTATGTATCATTTGGTTTTCTTACCTTGGGTATGGTGTTTGAACAAGTGTTGTATAAATTTTTGGTTTTCTGGAGGTTAGAACAGGAGCAGCACAAGTAGAAGGTGGAATTCATGGTCTTGTCTCGTACGAGAAGAAATCCTTCTAAATTTTTGTGGTGTCTTCTGTTTAAGAGCCATGTGTGTCTTTGTTATCATGTATTTGTTGGACGGGATTTTCAATGACTTTCAAAACAGGTTCAGCTAGCAAATAGTTCTGCTGGTTAAAGGTATTATGGGGGGCTAAGCTTGACCACTGACTTTCATAATGGACTTCATTCTGTGTTCTGCCTTCCCATAATATCTTATGACTGATTGGAATTGTTTGTTTCTTCTATTTTGTTTTACTACTTTGAGGGATTCTTTGCATTCCCCCCTTCGGAAATTAAAGCTTCTTTCTCTCAAAAAAAAAACAAGTGTTGTATAGATGCTCCATTAGTGTGCATAGCATAGATGCTCCATTAGTGTTGTATTTATTAGCTAAGAAATCTCTCTATCCGACGTTCTCTTTATTTGAGCATGCAAGGAATAGTTGATATAGTAGCATCCTCGATCTTACCTTCACTATCTTTCCAGAGATGTCCCGATATAGTAACAACATATGTGTGTTCTCATAACAGTACTTGTGCAGTTTTGTATTTGATGTGTTTCTCGTATTTTTTTTATTATTATTTATAAAGATCTAACATTGAAGAAGCCAATCACACACACAATTGCTTTTATAACATTAAGTTGAATTTGACACTACTGATATATTTTCATATCAAGCATAAGGTTCTGGGTTTTTGTGTTGTTTTTCCATTATGTGACTGAATTGAGTTAGATATGCATTCTTGCACATTGAATGTTATTGATTCGGGAAGAAAAATACATGTAACTGCAAGGCAATCTTCACTTGAATAAATTAAAATAAGATGTATCGTGATCAAGATCATAATTTCGACTTACTTGCCTGAAGTGGAGCACTTGGTTGTCAAGTTGAATATTTGGTGAAAAATTAGAATAGTTTGTGTTTTTTTTATTCCATGCTTTTGCCGACTAACATGTATGTGAAATTCTTTAAATAATGATGCATGTATTAATCTTTGTGTGGGGTTGGATTGAGTCCTATTTAAGTAATTGTAACAACAAAGAATAGTTCTTATGCCATTTTGGTTATTTTTATTTGTTAAATAGATTGCACTTAAATTTATTTTAGAATATAGCAACGTGTTATATTATCAATCGATTAATTGGTAGAACTGGATAAACATATCCGTTATATTATTACGTTTTACTGTTTTGCCTGATCTTATTTTAATTATCAATGGTGTAGAATCATAATAGAAAAGAGTGAATTTGAAAAATGGGGTCAAGCAGTGAACGTGATGGATGCGACGATAGTCTAATGTTGGCATGTAGACATGGTGAAGAGTTGCATATATTGAAAGTGCGCAAAGATACAACATTAAGTGGGTTATACTCCCAACTCTCTAAAAGATGGAGTGAAATTAATGAGCCTTCAACAGTAGTGAAGTACCTTGTTCCAGGAATGCAGTTACATGTTTTGTTGTGTAGTGATGAAGATGTCACCACGATGTGTGAAGTGCATGCTAACTTCAAAAGTCGAATGTGCGACATGATTGCAAGGCAACGGGATCCACCAACGTGTCGCAATGGACCGAGGTAACTGGGTCATAAATCTTTTAGTTACACTTGTTCACATCTTCATACCTTACTGTATAATATGACGGATTCACCGGTACCTTTCACTGGGTTGACCTGCTTAATTTCACATTTGATGCATTATTAAAGAGATACCATTTACTGTATTTGCCTAATATTTTGTACTTGTAGGATTGACGATGGATTGGTTGCGAAATCCAATGACTATGCCACAAAGTTAATAGACGAAAGCACAGTCGATGCCTATGCTCGTGGGATCCGTGGTCAGGGTCAAATGTTTACCGATGCAAAAAAGTTCCGGAAAACTTTGAAAAACTATTGCATTGCAATTTGGCGGTCGTTTAGATATAAGAAGAATACAGATAAAAGAATTATTGTCGCGTGCAGTGAGGAAACATGCAAGTGGCGTATACACGCTTCATACCATGATGGAGATGCGTCATTCGGGATTCGAAAGTGTGACTTAACACACACATGTGGGGTTGACAATTTAAAAACTCGAGGTCACCCAAAGGCAGATTCTTCTTGGGTCAAAGCTGTAGTTAAAGATAAATTGATGCGCGATCCATTATACAAGCCATGTGATGCTGTAGATGATATTAGAGCGAAGTATGGAGTAGATGTAAATTACCACGTGGTATGGTATGGAAAAGAGAAGGCAATGAATGAGATATATGGCGATGATGAGAAGTGTTTTGATAAGCTAAGGTGGTACTGTGAGGCTCTAAAACAGACAAATCCAGGGAGCATGGCAGATCTCGAAATCAAGCCCATCACAAATCAATTTCTCCGAGTATTTATATGCCTAGGGGCCTCTATATATGGGTTTGTGCGGGGTTGTAGACCCATAGTGTTCCTCGATGGCACACATATAACATCAAAGTGGAAAGGACATTTGTTGGTGTACGCAAATATGGAATAGATGTCGTAGAAATAAAGGCTTGGGCCCGGAATACAAAATTAAATTATTAATTGTTCTTCAGTTTAAGCGTAGAATTGTCTGAGTATCACCAAAATAAACATAGATCAGTTTAATGTATTAAATATTTTTTAGCAGTACATAGTGATACTAAGAAAGTATTATGCCATATCTCAAGGTTCTGTAAGAGATATGGGAATATGTATGTCACTTTAGTGTTATGTAACTAATCCTAATTAAGAAAACAAAAAACTTAGGCGATATATTGTAAATGAATTTATTGTTGTTTTAAAATTTTGCTCACAGCACCATTGGATTTGTCCGGCCTTTCCTATATCTTGTGACCTTGCTTAGACATTTAAATATTGCTGGCAACAAATGACAAATTGGTTCTGTTAATTATGAATTGTAGTTGGAGTCAAAATACCTTGCAAGAATGTTTCCATCTAAGAATACATTGTTTCAATGGACCCAACACAAGTCCTTTTTTAATCCAATATACAGTAGGGGGACTTCAAGATTCGCAGGGCCATTGTCGCCCTATAGTGCTTTATATCTATTTCATCAGCATAACGCCAAAACTCAGTTGTATTGTGCATGTAGGCCTCTGCCCACAAGCACACGAACACACCGCAGTCTTCTGAACCTGGTAATTGTTTTCTACAATATCGAACAGGGGTCATCTCCTTCTTTGGGTTCCACCCAAAGTATGCCAACAATCCAAACATGAATTGATTCTGTTCATGAGCAAATTCAATGTCATTAACACAAAACTCCTTTTAAATATATAATAGAAGTAAATGAAGGGAATGCTAGAATACTTATTGCACGGTCCCTCGCGGTCTTCGAATGTGCTGCAGCAAGTGAGTTTCTAGAGATGAAACATTGATTTTCCACATCGAACACCAACAAGTGCCAGTGTAGAATTGGGTTATCATGGAGAGGCAATAATATATACCATATCCCAGTGGCAAGACCCGGTCTCAATTGTGTCAACTCAAGTCTGCTGCACATAGGCATTCTCTCCAAAAAAGTGGGGTAGTCAGTTGTTGGCTTTTTACCAATCATACTTAAAATGGATGCCTGTGTACCATGAAATCTAATATCAACAACCAAATAAATTAAACTATCTATAACAAAATGTCGTGAGTGCATGAGAATCTCACCATAGTCATTGTGCTCACATAGGCGATACTAGAGTGTAACTCATTTGATACAGTAGAGTGGCCCGACACCAATAAGTCAAGGTACCCATTTATAACACTGCCAGATAATGATTTGTTGGTCAATAAATCATGGAAGTCCGCTGGCGATATCCATGTGATACCCTTTGTCCACATTGATGGCCTGGTTCAAAATCAAAAATTCATTGTTATGTATAATTACATATATATATATATATCAAACTTTGTACAAGAAGCAAGTTCAAGATACATAACACGCAAGAGCACTGACATGTGTCACTGAATCGATTAAATAGACATCTATTTAGTAAAATGGAGCAATGGTATACCTGTTGGAGTGATTCACTAGGAAATATGTATCAATCAAATGTCGCTCTTCTACTGTAATCTTGTCTCTCCCACAATACTCCGTTCGCTTGGTACACATGCTCGTAACAAATTCTTTCTCAACGTCCACCACCTCCTTCATGTCATCATCAACCTCAATCTAATAATGTAACGTAATTCATTAAACACCCGAACATAACAAATAACATGATAATTTCCCAATTGTTACCAAATCGACGAACCTGAAAAATAAAAATTCAAAGAAGAAAAATAACAAAACAAAACAAAACATTTATGTCACCATTATTACAGGCTTTTCATTTCGTACGTCCTGTTCAACTTCCTCTAATGGTATGCTCTGCTTGGACCTCCTCTTGTAATGTACTTTGATGTCTCTAGTAGTTTTACTTTCTATTTTTTTTTGTGAACGTGACAGGTGTTCCCAAATCAGATTCTGTTTGCCTAAATTCTTGTTCTGCCCTTGTTTGAACACGATGTACAAGGGATGAGAGAGCTATGTGATGATCCATCTTTGTTCGAATGTCTTGTATGCTTGTAAACACCATAGACAACCTTACATACATTATGCCAAAAATAATTCATGCAATAAGTCATAACTTGATCACTCCATTAACTACCTTCATCGTGGTCCATGAAAGTTCCCAATAATGAGTTCTCACCAACTGATGGTTCTGCGTATTCCGTATCACTGTGTCTTCCAAAATCGGTTGCCATGGGCAATTGATGCTTCTCTTTTGCTACTGGTGGTAAGGGCCACTGATAATCCGGTACATGTATTTCCAATAAACGGTGAATTTTTTACATACCCATACCAAAAAATGAGTATGCTAATCTATAAAAAACACACAAATCAACTTATTCATACCTGTCCCTTCAAACAAATAGTAGTGACAAATTTTTCTTCGTCGGGCAAGCGCTGGAAAGCTTCCACATCCTCATTGGTTATCAATTTTAAAGTTTTCTTGAATACATGTGCATTGGTTTTCACCTCTGGCCAACGTGTAAAATGTGGCACACTCGGTCTGCGAGATGGACTTGAAATGGATGGCACTCGTTCGTAGAACCATGCCTGAAATATGTGGCCAATTATATTCTGTTTGAGTCAATAAAGGGAACGCCATTATGAACTTAATTATGCATAACAAACGTACCAATAAACCAATGGTGAAGCCACAAATGTATGTCTTGTTTTTCCTCTCTACGAACAAGGACATAGACTCGAACAAATACAAGTACGCCGCTTTACCCCAAGCGTAATATCCAATTAACTCTAAATCATCCGAGTAGTGTAATAGAAATGGTGGCGTACGATTGTTCCCAGATGGAAATAATAAACAATTGAAAACATACAGAATGAATAGTCGTTGTAAATCTTTCACCTCTTCATCCTCTTCGCATCCTTTGTATATGCCAACCCTTTTGCTCAACTCGTTCTCTATATTCTTCCGGGTTACACTTTCATTGTTCCCATTAAAAATTCTTGACACGGTGTCTGATGGTAGGCATAGGTGTCGATGTACATGGAGCCCTACATTGTGCAGCCCGGCAATGCATGAGAACTCACTCGATGATAACACAATCGAGATTTCTCCATGAAGGACAAACGCTCTTGTATGTGGGTTAAAGCATGAAAGTAGTTCGTGGAGCTTCGAAGGACTGCTATTCTCCATGCTTATCTTGATCATATGGGCGAATGGGGTATTGTAGAGGGCTTGTTTTTGGACCGCTGTCATTTCATTGTCTAATTTATTCATAACCTCTCTAAACTTTTGCGCGGAACAACGAGTGGTGATAGTTGACGTTGCTTTTTTAGGAGGCATTTTGACCTATATTATAAATCAATAGCACTATGAGTTCATAGTGGTACTCTCACAAGTTTATAACAGTACTTGAACTAGGTATATAACAGTACTTTCCCTATATGCATAACAGTACTTGAACTAGGTCTATAACAGTACTTTCACTATATTTACAACAGTACTTGAACTAGGCCTACAACAGTACTTTGACTATATACGTAACAATACTTGAAACAAGTCTATAACAGTTCTTTAACTATATACATAACAACACTTGAAACAATTTCGTAAGGGTACTTGATGGTCCTAATTGTAGATTCAAGAAGGTTTGTGGGGCTTAAGTGATTGCAGCCAGCCTGGCCCTACAAGTAATTCAACTAGGTACTACCTCCCTCCATTTATTGATGAAAATGAACCAGGTACTACAGATATTAAAAGTTTCCGACTACATAGACGAAGGCTTTCTAAATTTTTCCTAAAAGCAATTTTCGAGGGAAGAAGCAGAGATACTCAAGGGTAACACCAAACGCATTACTATGGAAGTCCACAACGTAATAATGATAATCTAACTCATCTCGGTGTACATCAAAGCATCATTATTCAACATACTTGACATGTGTATTTACTACAAGGTGTAATAATTATTTCATGCAACTGTAACTGGGCTAATACGAAAATACTACAAGTGAAACATGTCCTATATCTTCTTAATTTATTTTAAGCATGAGGAAGCATGTGTGTTGAGTTAACTAACTCCTAAGCAAATGCTCTTTCCGGTAGTCCTTGGTAGACTTCACGTAGTTAGTAAGCGAAGCACTCCAAATAAAATTCATAATAACTAGTCCTAGTGCACCTTGTCACATGATAACTGAAACTTTTGACAGATTTCTATAACACGAGTAATTTTCTGAAATATCAGGTTGAATTTATTGAATGAAAAGAGTTATGATTTAGGGAAGGGGTTTAAGGATATATTAAGATTTCCCTTTTTATTACTCACGTGGGGTGTTTTGATTTCAAATGGCGTTGTGGTCCTTCCCGCCATGAAACTTTTGACAAATATCACGGTGCAACTGGGATTGACCTTCAGTCTGTCACCCTGAAAGTCCCTGGTATCTGCACCATGATGCTTCTCTTAATTTCATGTCAAGAAGATACCTGCCATGAAACTTTTGAGCATCTTCCCACTACATGAGTATTTTCTAAAATGTTGTATTTTTATTTACTCGTGTTAAGAAACTGTGCCCCCGAAAGCGCACGGAGTCAAAAATTGCAATAATTTATAGTAAGTACCGGATCGTTCACTGGAGGATGTGCGATGGAAGCAGGGCCCACGTCGTTTACTAAAATTTTCCACTCGGTTACTCGATTCAAGTTTTGCAAGGGTTTCTAATAACTACTTGACATAATTTAAATCCAGATCATGAAATCAGTAAAAATTATTCTATAAAGCATGATAAACTAGATCGAAGAAAGCAATTAAATCTATCCTAAGAAAGCGGTTAAAATTATGCTACACTATCTAGAAATCAGATTTAAATATGACAGAAGGGACAGGGAGGAAAGAATAAAGATTGGACAAGATTCAGATGAAACACAATTAAACTTCCATTTTAATACACAGATCTTAGCTTGGGATAATCCTCTAGTTAGCTAACTCTCATGCTTTCTACACCATGTTTCCTTTAACAGACAGGTACTTACGGTGAGAATTTACACGCTCTTAAGACAACAATTTCTAAGATACCATAAACTCTTAACTCCCCTTGCAATGCCTTGCAAAAGTATGTTAATTATTTACGGTGGATGAGCAACACCTGTCAAATCATTAGTTGACATGCCAAGTACTGCTATCATTCCCCCATGTCACACCCAAAGTTTCAAATCAAGCCCCGAACCATTCCATAACTCTCAAACCTTTTAACAGATGGACAGCCCCTAATTCTTCCGAGTGACCTCTATGAAAGCATTTTAAAGGAAAGCAGTAAGAAAGCTGTAAAGAAAGCGTTTAAATCTATCACTCGGAAGCGTTAAAAACGTCTCTTTCCGTTAGTATAAAAGAGCCCCTGGTCTTGGTGACCAGATGCAGATCAAGAACCCCCGAGATATCAATAAGCCACAAGGCTTACAACATCTGGGTAGTTATGAGATACAAACTAAATGAAACAGATCCATAAATGAACCTATTCCGTATGTACTCATTCAAGACTCAATTCTAGACTTTGGCAGAAGAAGATAGTAGTCGAAGGAATACTCAACCCTACCTTAGAAATTCACCAAGGCCTATATGTTGTTCCTCTAGTATTATTTATCACATCTCATCTACACCCAAGTGGATATTGACTTAATGCGATATCTAATATCAGATTTCCAACACACAGCAATTTCGAGAAGCAAATGAATATTTGAAAATCATTCCCTAGACAGGTACTAAACTCTCAATTAAAACACAGATCCTTTCAGTCTAGATGAGACCTAATCGCTGACTCTGCTTCTAAGCTCTCAAAATCAACCCCCAGTAGAATGTGAATTAGTCATAACTGTTGAATTTATCCCCTACTCAGATCCGGATTTTATAAAGGAATTTTTGTTGGAAATTTACTATGCAGCATCTGATTTAAATCAAGACTTCTGTGTCCAAGGGGAAGGATCCCCAAAATAATGATATGACCGCAACATCTACATAATAGTATCATGCATACAAGTATATGAAAAGGAAAATAAAATACCCCAAAATATATGGTGGGGTTAGACAGAGTGCGATACACAAAGGTGGATTAGCCTGAGATAAGAAGAAATCGGCTAAAAAGGGTGCCAGGGATAGCTGGGGTTTTCCGGACTGCAAACATCTGCTATCCGGTTCCCAATTATCCCAGATGACTGATTTTTAGACAGAAAGAATTCCAAACGACGGTGACCGCCGTCATTCAGTTTTCTCTTGTCTGTGAGGGGAAGAAAAACCCACATGTTTTCTTGCTGTAATATTTCTCAAATGATGTTGGTCGACATCATTTGATAGTATTGCAACTTGAATTCAGGTTTGAAATTAAGATAAAGAAGAGAAAAACTGTATCTGATTAGGAATTGGCTGAGTGACTAATTGAAACTCTTAGTGAAGAGAACGCTCGCCGGAGCTTCCACCAACCACTAACCAGATCATGCAAAATAACAGATAATGATTGACACACAGAAGACGGGTTAATCGATATCCCTGTGAAGGGACCTTTCACCAACATTAATCTGTGGTGTTTCTCATTATCCGTTCATACACACAATGAAAGAGAAAACATGAAAGTAAGAAAATGTTTTTGGTATTGTGTGGGTGTTAAGCACACAAGAAAAAGACACTAATGGGTTGAAATGTGTAATGGATAAAAGTTAGATGAAATGGGCCTAGGCCCAATACACCCATGCAACTTACACAAATCATGAAAGAAAATATTTATGGAGTTTTCAAAATAACAGGATAGTTCAATTCGAATTATTGGGGTAATTCGAATTGAGAATGCATGAAGAATAAAGTATGACCTTACCCAATTATTCATTGCCAGAAATTGGAGCATCATCTAATTCGAATTATTGACCAATTCGAATCAATTCGAATTGGACAACTCGAATTGGCAAAGTCCTTTTCTTGCTCAAATTAACTAAGGCATTTACCTCAAGGGGAAGATGAATTCGAATTGTCCAGCAATTCGAATTAATTCGAATTGGACAATTCGAATTGGTTGGGGAAAGAAAAAATAAACTAAGGCATGAGGGGATGGCAATGGATACAATGTGGTTTTCAAGCCAATTCGAATTGTGCATTAATTCGAATTAATTCGAATTGGTTGGAAACCACATGAAGAAAGTAGTTGTTGTTTTTGCAATTCGAACCTCTTGGGCAATTCGAGATAATTCGAGTTGCCTCAATTCGAATTGCACGTTTTCAAACAACATGAATGTTTTGTTCTCACAAGTATGGGTTACGTGTACACTGTGCGAGTAATGATGGGTTTAGATTTACCAAATCCCTCTTCTCACATCAATGTCACTTCACAGCCACCCTATTGAGATTTTAAAAATAAAAACAAACACATGTCCAGTGGGTATTGGCAGGATTCAACCCTATTTCTACAAACAAAGGATTCAAAGACTAAAAATCCTAAAACTTCTAAATACCTAAGAACTATATGCATAATGTCAAGAACACTTATGTTATCTAAGGCATCTAGAAAACAGAAACGAGGCAGAAAAATAAGGCATGAAAGTAAATCCTAACAAACCCTAAAAACATCTAAAACCTAAGAACACTTAGTTGGAGTTCTAAGGCACAAAATCAAACCAAAAACCCACCAAACATGCATTTATTACGTTTGAATGTCAACTAGAACATAATAAATGTAACCTAGTTGAAACAAACAAACATTCTAAGCATTTATTTCTAAAGAAAGCATTAAAGAGTGCCAAAACACATGAATAACACCATTTCTGGAAATTTTTCTTGTATTGACACTTTGCAAGCAAAATAAAGAACCCAAAACCATCATTAACTTGAAGGTAGGGTTTATTCTAACTAAAAAGCTTGTAAAAAAATCTGGAAATGGCTACTCTAATGGTTGCACAAACTGCTTCTAAATTACACTAAGATCAAAGCATGTAAAAACTATGCTACTTGCAAGAAAATAAACTAAACTACACTAAACTACCTACCTAACCCTTAAGGGGTGTGGAACCTCCTGCTGTTCTTTTTGTCCCAAGCTGCTTTTTGGCAATTTTTTCCTTCTTTTTTTTTCTCTGTTGTGGAAGGTCTGCTTTTATAGACAAATTTCGAAACCCTAGGCCCACCAGTGTTGTGCTCATGCTCCACAACTTCAATTCGGATGAGTTTTTCAGTGAAGTTCGAATTATCTCAACCAATTCGAATTAATTCGAATTGTGAGATCTCTTCCTTGAGCTGGAAATGTGGCCTTCAGTCATCAATTCGAATTATTGTGAAGAATTCGAATTGGTCTTTTCTCGAATTGGATGAGGGTTTCTGCTTGGCCTTCTTGCATTTGTGGCAATTCGAATTGTTTGTGCTAATTCGAATTAATTCGAACTAGACAATTCGAATTGCACTTCTTCTTCTTGCCTTTGGGTTCCTTCTCTTCATTACCTAATTCGAATTAATTCGAATTGAACAATTCGAATTAGGCTTCTGCATCCCTTCCCAACACTTAACTATTTCTTTGTTCTCTTCAGCAATTCGAATTGTATGCAATTCGAATTAACTCGAATTGCACAATTCGAATTGTTCTTCAACACTTAACCAAAATTTCAGTTGTGGGATTTTCAATCTTTTTCCCATCTTTTGGATTTTTTGTGGGCTCTTTTATTCTTTTGCCCATTTTTCTTCCTTTTTTCATTTCTTTTTCCTTTTTTTCCATGTTTTTGGATTTTTCTAACACAAATGCAATCAAAAGTTGTACATTTTGTGTCTTTTTATTACCAGCTCAATGTTCTTACAAACTTGCATTAATCTGTCAAATTCAACTGCTTTCTTATTAAAATAAGATAGAGATGCGATCAAAATGTCCGTCTCAGACACAGAAATAGATTGGAAATAATGGTCAATTTTGGCCATTATCAATAACACCAAATAAAAGTGATCCCCCAATTCACCACATCAAGTACAATCATAATAAAATAACAACTAATAGAAATCGAAATGCCTTTTAGGTAGGATGGGAGATATACATAATTAATAATGAACAAAAATATATAAATTAATAAATAAAAAATGCTAAATATGTAGTGGACAAGCAGGGAGGGTAAAAAACAATAAAGCAAAAGACCAAAATGATGGTTCTGTTAGATCAGAGGATAACTTCCCTGTTTTTATTGTCTTTGTTTCGTGGTTTCAAGTTCTTGATTTTCTACCACCTATGTTACATGGAAATTCAATAATTGTTATATCTTTGCAATCCCAAAAACAGGGGAGAAAATGCACATTTCGAAGACAGCGCTTATGTTACAGTTCAATCAACGTAATGGTAATTTGAGATATAATCAAATTTACCGTATGCTAGACACTTATTTAGATAAGTAATTCTGGAATCCCACAAACGATATCTCATAATTAATTTCAGTTACAGAAAAGGAGTACTAATTAATGGGTGGGAGATGGCTCCTAATTCATAAGGCATGTGGTGGCTTGGCTGTGGCTTTCTTTTTACAACATATAATGACAATTCGCCAGCAGTGCCTATAAGAAGACTTTTTTTTACCACACGTGGGAATTTTATTATTATTTTGGTTGTCTTTTATGTTACAATGGAATCCAGGGATCTTTATCACATATTGTCCATTCTTCCAATGTCAGAAAACATCTATCTCATTGCATATCTGTCACACTTCGAATATATAATATTGAGAATTTGAGATATTTAATATAGAGTGGTCTGTGAAGAAATAATGAGAGTACAATCTTAGTGCAATTCATTTAGAGGTTTTAATCCCTTACAAAAACAATAGCATGAAATCACATACTTGAAGATGAAGCAATAACTTGATTATCATATATCCTATTACTTGATCATCATCGAAAAGATTGCATGATTGAAAATGTATGTAAACCTGATTGGACAGATGAACAAGTACTACCAGTTTCCAATGGTAAATAAGATCTGGTTATTTTCTTCCATGAGAACTGGAATATACTTCAAATAATAAGCTAGGAACACCAGTCTTCAAGCCATGCATAGGATAAGGCACTCAAATGAAACATAAGCACCGCATCTAGGTCTTAAAAACTGACGGGGCCACTTCATCACTTAAAGGCTTCAAATCAAAACTCCCTTATCATCGAAATCAAAGATAAAAACAAACAAAACAACAAAGATTGAATTGGTGTGTAGAGAGGTCCTTACGCTGAATGAAGAGAAATTCCGAAAAACTTTCTATGAAGATGTTTTGCTTTTTGGTACTTGGCGCCCAACGAAAACAAATTTTTACAAAGATGCAGCCAAAACAAAGGCTGCTGGCAGTTAACAAATGAGGGGAAGATCAAACAAGGATGAGGCTGAACAATATTCCAAACAGAGTTGTGATTTTCTCGACTGTACTAGTTTTAGCTCTTTGCAATTAGGTTTTAAGATTGTGAATTCAACTGTATATAGCTCTGCACACTTGTTTAGGAACAAGAATCCCAGTTGTTCGACAGATGAATCCCATTCCTTGTTGTGGCGTTCTTGTTAAGATTTGGCAACATAAAACTAGAAAGATTTAAAAAGTTAGACGTTTTATTTTGGCTTTCTTGTTAAGATTTACAAATTTAAATATTTAGAAACATAGAACTACAAAGATTTAACAAGTTTTTGAATGATTGAGATCTTATTTGAAAAGAGGTAAAAAAACAAGTTTAAAAGATTTACCTAATGGTACTAAAAAGTAAGAAAAAGTCAAATGGTACCATTTAACAAATTGAAAGTGCCAAAATGGCACTAATAAATAATTTGCCCTTAATTTTAATCAAAACTAAAAACAAAAAAACAAAAACCCCCTTTTTTCCGGGAAAAAACAAAAAAACAAAAACCCTTTAGAGATAGTAGTCAACGTATTATTCATGCAAAACAATGTCTTTTTAGACACAAAATCATTAATAATAATATGAAATGGTTAGACCGCCATTTCAAATATTAGATTTTAATCAATTATGAACTTGAAATTCTAAATAATAATGGGAAGTCTCTTCATGTTGTTTATGTTGTCTAGCTGAGGCTAGGAGCTTAACCTGTGAGAAAAATGATGCTTGTGTTCAAATTTAATGTGTTTTGTTGTGCTTTGCCTTAGGCTGTTAAAAGTTAAAACCTTGTTCTGTATAATAGCGAAGGTGTGCCTCTGCACAAGGGATAAATTATTGGACAATATGTGTTTTTCTTTTTTCCTCCATGAGAGTGCAAAATTTTATCCAGTTTATTGAAGGCGTATATCTGGTGCCTCAGAGATTCAAATTCGCTAGGCCACTTGTTATGTTTTGTGAAATTGTGAATCCTAGCTAGATCTTTATTGTGTACTTTATATTACACTGGTGATTTTATGCCGTATAGAATGTCCCTTATGTTCAATAGCTTTAAAAAAAAAAAATTATTTTTATTTTTATTTTATTTTTTTTTTTTTGGTGTGCATTGTAGTCTTTGGCCTTTGGTATTTTTTTTGTGGAATGCCTAAGCATTCTGACCCCAAGTTTGATTTTTTGATATAGAGTATGAAATATGGGGTGTTACATGGTGAGTTTTTGAGATTCCATTGAAATCAGGTCATACAGATTTACTCCATAGTCCATACTTTGCACATACTTAACTCTATTTTTGGCTGCGTTTTGCAACAGACGCTAGCGATTTATGTTTAGCTTTCAAAATTTAAATTTAAAGCTATTTTTCACCATTAATTTCAAACTTCAAACTCCAGACGCTAAACTCTAATTATTTCCCAAACATATAAAGTAAGTTATTCCGTTGTTGGATTACAAGTATGTTGGCGTCCTATTATGGATAGGTTATAATAAAAAGTAACTTATATCAGTTAGACACCATATGATATTGTAAATATTGTGGTTTCGAATGATAGACATTGTTTATCTTAGTTGAAAGTTATTTAACTCAAGGATTTGCAGTATTTGTTGTTACGGATGAATGGAATTAATAGTAGTCATGGTGGATCGACGACATTATTTACATTATTGCACATTTTATTGATTATGCTAAGTGCTGGAAAAAATAACAAATTGGTCCTTAAAGTTTCAAAATTCACCAAAATATTCCTCTTTATTTCAATTGGAAAAATTAGTCCTCTAGGTTGATTTTTTCTCCAATTTAGTCATTTTGACATAATATATTTATTTAACATGTAATAAAGGATAATGAAGCCATTACTATGAGCCCCACAATCCTTAGTTAAATGGGTCAACTCATAACCCTTAGTTTTGTTTGAATAAAATAAATTTTTGATAAATGATTATTTTGTTTGAATAAAATTAGTTTTTAATATAAAAAAAAAAAAAAAAAAAAAAAAAAAAAAAAACTGCACATGAGCATGAAAGAATTTCATGAAGCAGATTACTTTTTATGACAAAGGATGGAGGGTGAAGAATGGTAGTATAGGCGTATAGGCGAAAAACTGCACATGTTGAGTGTCTTTGGTGATGCTATTGCTTGCTTAATGATGCTGCTTGCTGCTCTAGGACAGTAGTTGATGCTGCTACATGGTGTCTGCAACTTGATGGGGCTGAGAAGACTTTGCCAAGTTTTGGTTTGGATGTGTTTTGTTGATTGTTGTATTTTGTTAAATTCTTTTTGTTGCTGGAGTTTTGTCGCTCCTTGCTTCTTTGGAGGTTGGGTCCGTGGATGTTGAATTGTACTCTTTCTTGGATATGGAGTTCTATAAAACTTATTTTTCCTCAAAAAAAAAATTAGTTTTTAATAAAAGGTAATTTTATTTAAATAAAATAGTATTTTTTTAATAAAATGAGTTTTGATAAATGTGTTTGTGGGTTGACCCATTTAATTAAAGATTATAGAACCGATATTAATGACTTAATTATTTTTCATTAGATATTAATTTGGTTTATTATTTCCAAAGGACCAAATTGGAAAAAAAAAACATCAAACTTAAGGGACCAATTTTTCCAATTCAAACGAAGAAGACCATTTTGATAAATTTTAAAACTTAAAGAACTAACATGTTACTTTTTCCTGCTAAGTGCTATATGAATTTTTATACATGGTTGGTTACTTGGTTAGAAAGTTTTAAAGAGAGTTGGCAAATTTGATTTCACTGCAATGTAACTATACACTAGAAGAAGAATGAAAAGAGATTCATCCTCTCATTTGTTGAGCGAGGGTTGCTAACGAAAGCCTTTTATCGCCTTGTGTGCAACAGTTGGGGGAAAAAGCCACATGGTCCCATAATTTTAAAAAATTTCCCAAACCGTCCATTAATTATTGAATTAACTTAATCCGTCTCATAAGTCTCTTAATCCTAGTCAAAACGATCCCAACAACTCTTAGTTGCACGATTAGGGTGGTCAATGGTGGATTAGAGTGGTCAATGGTATATGACGCGGGTTCAATTCACCCGCTCACCCTCATCCTCAATAATTAGAATACCATCCCCCGCTATCACTCCCGCACACCTTCTCTCGCCCCAGCCACTCCGCCACCCAACCTCCATCACCGCCGCCGCCTCTCCCCCGGCCATCTCGTGGCTCGCGTCTCTCTCTCTCTCTCTCTCTCTCTCTCTCTCTCTCTCTCTCTCTCTCGTAAGCCCATCGCCACTCGCCCGCTGCTCCTCTTTCTTCCGCCGTCCTACCAGCACTGCCGATGCACCTCCTGCCATTGCCGCTGCCAACGCCCACTCCGTAATTCGCACCACTGCCATCAACAACCGCTAGCAAATGGGTATCTGGGTATTGAAATTCCTATATCCAATTTCTGATCTCCATTACTAATTGGGTATTTGGTTATTGAAATTCCTATCTCCAATTTCTGATCTCCATTACTAATTTCGAATTCCTATTTCCGCCAGCAACCACCGTCGTCCCCTCTCTCAATTGCTCGTTTACAATTGTTGAGATTAGGAATTTGGGTATTGAAATTTGGGATTCTTGACAGTTTGTTCAAATGTGGATACTAGTGGGACGGTGAGGGGGAGAGAGAGAGAGAGAGAGAGAGAGAGAGAGAGAGAGAGAGAGACGCGAGCCAAAAGGAGAGGCGACGGTGCTGGCTGGGCGGTGGTGGCGGAGTGGCTGGGTTGAGAGAGGGTGAGCGGGAGAGGTAGCAAGGGGAGGCGGTGAGCTCACCCGGTTCATATAGCATTGGCCACTCTAATCCATCATTAACCACCCTAATCCTGCAATTAAGAGTTGTTGTGATCATTTTGGCGAGGATTAAGAGATTTTTGGGACGGATTAAGTTAATTCAATAATTAATGGACTGTTTGGGAATTTTTTTCAAATTATGGGACCATATGAGTTTTTTTTTCCGATTTTCATATAAAGAGCGTTCAAATCCGAGTTCATTTGAGCAAATTAGAGCCATTTGAATAAAATTTCCATTGATAGATATTAGTATCAAATTCAACAGCCAGTCAATCACCATTAGACTAACGAAGTGATTGGCATATATTACTATTTATTCAATTTATATATAATCTGTGGGATTGAGATTGCTATGTGGGATTGATTATTCATTATTGTGCTTTACAACAAGGGATATTATATAATCTGGGAATTAAGCTCACTATGGGTGAAAACGGGACGGGTACGGGCGGATAGTACTCATCCCGTATCCTATCCCATATTTTTTTGTCGAATATGGAATCGGATACGAATAGGCCGAATACAAATACGAATTTGAATATTTCGGGAAACGGATTCGAGACGGATTCGGATTTTAACTCGGATAATCTTATAATTACTAAAATTAATTTTTTTTATAATTTTCAGTGAAATCGGAATATACTACTACGTAAGCTAAACAAAATTTTTAAATTTTCCAAGATCATTAGTTATTTCGTTCAAAATATCTAAATAACATCACTACAAGATGTTACATACTACAGTTTTGATGCAAAGAACCTAATGAGTAGTTGAGTTGATTGATATGATTTGATTTAATAAATTACATATGGCTTTCAAGCTTTTGATTATTTATACATATAGTATTACTTATTTATTTTATAGTTAATATACTATATTATATTATACATATAAAAATATATATAAATTTTCGGATATTCGGATAGAAAATACGGATAATATCCGCATTATATTCGGATTTTTCGGATACGGGCGGATATTTACAATCCCATATCATGTCCTGTATCCGCCCGATATAAAAATTCGAATTCGGATTCGAATATAATCGAATACGGCGTCGGATCGGACGAATATTATCTGCCTCACTTTCACCCCTAAAGCTCACTATATAGAAAGCAACATAAAAACGAGACAGACATCAAACATGGTTTTTCACTTTTTCTCATAACGATCAACAATTCATATATACATATATAATTTCAATAACAGCCAAGCCATGGTAGCTCGCATATATTCATATATTATCGTATATATATAAGTAAAGTAAGTCAGAGATCTCCTCTTCGAAGAATGATTACGACCTCATTGTCTCGATTGCGATCTGCGAAGATGTGGAGGGGCAAACCCGTTCGGTAGCGGTGCTCCTCCACAATGGTATTCCAGGGTTTTCCGATTGCATAGATTTTTGTACCTTTCCCTGATATCGTCTCTCTCAAATGTGATGTGTGTGTTGTTTCAGTAGGAGAACCAGCTTGATCAGCAATGACTTTAATAGGAAGAAACCCGTTGTTTCTATTATCGCGCATCAATCCCATCTCGTCCTCTGTGAGAAACCCTTCAATTGCACCAGGAGTGATTTTACTACTTGGCATGGACAGTCGGTTTTGGTGGCGTGATAGATCCGTCTCCGTCAGAACCCTCGTCATTAGAAAAATCGATCCTTGTCTAGCGGCCGGAGCCGGAGGTGGAAGGGGTCGTCGAATTGCCCGAGGTGGAAGGAGTTGTCGAATTGCCGGAGGTGGAAGGGGTGGTTGTGGAATTGCCGGTGATCCGCGATTGGCATCTTCAGGCGGATTGCCATTTTCAATAGGAGTGGATGATGGAGGAGTAGGCGGAATTAGGGGTTGTACTTGTGGAAATGGCGGCTCCCCATCCACGGCCATGGGTGATCCTCCACGATTGGCTTCAGGCGAAGAAATGCTTCCTTCTAGAGGAGTGGATGGAGAAATGCGGCGGCGGGAATTGCCTTGACCCCCCCAACAAGATTCAGAGAAGGATGATTTTCGTTTGCGAATTGCCCGCCGCCGGGATGTGGGGACAAAAACGACGTCGTGTTGGGGGAGTCTGACTCTGATGGTTCTCCAATCAGAGAGGAGAAGAATGGCAACAGCTTCATCGTGGAAGTAACCCGTGGTGTTGCAAAGATAATCAATTTCATGACCATCATTTCTGTGGCAGAACAAGGGTTTTAGACGAGAGCTTTCCATGATTAACAACTTCGGATCGATGGAAAATGGGATAGAGAATGATCGGATTAGCTCATCATCAGGTATTTATAAGTAACTTTGATCAGATAATGGAAGTCAAGCTAGATTCAAGAATTTTGTTAAATATTCTTGATTCTTATCTATTTTTCAGGCCAAGCTGTTTGATTCTTGATCTTCAATCAAGGTTTGTTTTATTAAATAAGGTCATTTTTCAAAAATTATATGGTAATATATACCCATGTCACCTGAACATAATCCATAAACCCTAATTATAATTGTATCACTAACCGCCTAATGTAAGTATGTTCTAAGATTTAATTATTGATTACTAAATAAATTACAAGATTTACATATTTCCAGTTCGATGTAAGCAAAGAAGCTTCGCTACTTTGTTATGATATGTTACGTGCTTTAAGTATGATCATTAATTAGTTTATGAATATGTGTCATTGTCTAACACAAAGATCCTGTAGTGTTCAAAACAACTGGATAGATCAAATCAATTAACTAGATTATATGAATCTTTTTGGGGTACACTACATTATATGAATTGATATTTCAAGATACACTAATCCTAATTTAACGGGGAAATAAATTTTAGTGTTTGGGATAACAATATGTTTTGTTTTGACATAATTTTGTTTGATGAGAAATATTTTTAGCTTCCTTTTGAACAACTTATTCATCTTTCAAATATTTTAATTTTTTGAACAAAATCACCACCTGCATGGGGTTATACGAGCAAATAAATCTATGACGAACAAACAATACAACATTTAATATTAGTCTATTACAATATCCAAAGACATCTCAATTCATAATATTCTTCCACTACACATAATATTACCGGTTCGGTTTTCGTGCAACTGCACACAAATTCTGTAGGTGCTCCATGATGAGTAATGCTTTAAAAATGATGGCATTAAAAAATAGAACAAATCATAGGCATTATTTATGAAGGTGTATGTTGGAGGATAAAATATGGAGGAAGGGATATTTTGGTGTGTAAATATTTGTGGACGTATGGTTTTATATTTGAGAGGTTAGAGGCTAAGTGTTAATATGGAACTTGAAAGGTTTGAAAGAAGAGAAGGATGCTTGAGAAAGTTTTATTACAACTCAACTCACTTGTTCTTCTTGTTGTGTTATTACAAAATGATACATGATCTACCTATTTATACTACTTCATGGTATAATCTCTATTATTCTAGAGAATTCTACACTAGTTCCTTCCTAATAAATCTAGATAATACTTCTTATTTGATCACATGTTTGTTTCTAGATTTTTCTTACATCCACATGGTTCTACATCTTTCTTTATCCATAATCTCTACTTCTCTAGAATCATCTATTATAAAATTAAGTTTATTACTTCAACACCCCCTCTTAAACTTGATTTTGCATTCCAAGCGAGCTTCTGAGTCTTGCGAACACTTCATACTTGAGGGGTTTAGTGAAAATGTCGGCGACTTGATCTTGTGACTTCACATGCTCCACTTGGACTTCTTTCTTCGCAATGCAGTCTCTAATGTAGTGGAACCGAGTGTCGATGTGCTTACTCCGATTATGAAATACTGGATTCTTTGCTAATGCAATCGCTGACTTATTGTCCACATAAATCCTTGTGGGCTCCTCTTGTGGCCATCCAAGCTCTTTTAATAAACTCCTTAGCCAAATAGCATGACAAACACTCGAAGTGGCAGCTACATACTCAGCTTCACACGTAGATAATGTCACAATTGGTTGCTTCTTTGACATCCAAGTGAATGCAGTACCTCCCATGAAGAATACGAACCCACTTGTACTCTTTCGATCATCATTGTCTCCAGCCCAATCGCTATCACTATAGCCAACAAGCTGATAATTATTAGTACTTGAATAAAGTAGGCCATAGTTGAGTGTACCTTTGAGATATCTGAGAATTCTTTTTGCTGCCTTCAAGTGTGTAGTGGTTGGATTCTCCATAAAGCGACTCACAAACCCTGTAGCATATAGAATATCTGGCCTTGTGCAGGTTAAGTACCTTAAGCTTCCAACCAAGCTCTTGAACATTGTTGGATCTATCTTTTCTCCTTCATCATGCTTGGATAATTTATTTCCACTGACCATTGGAGTGTTTGTTGGCTTGCAGTTCTCCATCTTGAACTTCTTAAGAATCTCCTTCGTATAGCCTTCTTGTGCAAGGAAGACTCCATGTTCAAGTTGCTTAACCTCCACACCGAGGTAGTACGCCATCAGCCCGATGTCAGTCATATCAAATTCTTTGGTCATAGCCTTCTTGAATTCTTCAAACAACTTTGGGTTGTTTCCGGTGAAGATAAGATCGTCTACATACAAACAAACAATTAAGATATCATCACCTTTAACTTTGACGTAAAGGGCATGCTCATGTGGGCATTTTGTGAAACCATTATCCTCCAAATACTTGTCAATTCTGCTGTTCCATGCCCTTGGTGCTTGCTTTAACCCGTATAGAGCTTTTTTCAACTTCAAGACTTTGTCTTCTTGCCCTTTCACCTCATAGCCTGGTGGCTGCCTTATGTAGATCTCTTTGTCAATAACTCCATTCAAGAAGGCTGACTTGACATCCATCTGGTAGATTTTCCATCTATTCTGGGCTGCAAGAGAAATTATTAGTCTTATAGTTTCAAGGCGAGCCACGGGAGCAAATACCTCATCATAGTCAATTCCGGCTCTTTGACTATATCCTTTAGCAACGAGCCTTGCTTTGTATCTCTCAATTTCTCCCTTGGAGTTCTTTTTTGCCTTAAACACCCATTTGACTCCAATTGCTTTGTAATTTCTTGGCAATGTTGCTAGCTCCCATGTATTATTCTTCTCTATGGATTTGATCTCCTCATCCATTGCCTTTCTCCACTTTTTGCTTTGTGCTGCCTCATCAAAGGTTAATGGTTCACAATCAGCAAATAAGCAGAAAAGTGTGAGATCTTCTAACCTTTCAGTGTCATCATAGATCTCATTGAGGCTCCTCACTCGTGATGTAGTTCTCTCATTCAAAAACGATGGTGGCGAGTCTTCAGCTTCTTGCGTTGGTGAAGCAGGTGGAGTCACTGGCTCTTCCTGAACTTCTTCTACTTGCTCAACTTCTTCTTGGTCTCCGAGTTGTGGAATAATGAAATTGTAATTATTGATGTTGGATCCAAAATCCCATGCTCCTTCCTCATCAAACTCCACATCTCGACTTATGACAGTTTTCTTTGTATCAGGATTAAATAACTTGTAGCCTTTAGAGTTAGAGTCATACCCGATGAATATGTATGGCTCACTCTTGTCGTCGAGCTTTCTTCTTGTCTCGTCTGCCACGTGAGCATATGCTTTGCTCCCGAATACTCTTAGATGAGCGATTCCGGGCTTTCTCCCACTCCATGCTTCTTGTGGAGTCTTTCCCCATACACTTCGAGTTGGAGATCGATTGGATAGGTACACCGCGCATGCCACTGCTTCTGCCCAAAATTCTTTTGGAAGATTCTTCGTCTTCAACATGCTGCGCGCCATCTCCACTATGGTTCTATTCTTCCTCTCTGCTACACCATTTTGCTGAGGAGATCTTGGAACAGTGAGAGGCCTCCGGATCCCGTTTGCTTCACAATACGCCATGAACTCATTGGATGTGAATTCACCACCTCGGTCGGTTCTCATGGATTTGATTTCTAGTCCGCTCTCCTTTTCAACGACAGCTTTAAATTTCTTGAAGGCTTCAAATACTTCTGATTTATGCTTCAAGAAATACAACCAAGTTTTTCTAGAGAAATCATCAATGAAGAGCAGGAAATAATTGTTGTTACCTAGAGAACTTGGCTTGATCGGTCCACAAACATCTGCGTGGATTAACTCCAACGGCTTTTTAGCTCGCGAGGTTGACTCCTTTGGGAATGGCCTTCTAGCTTGCTTCCCAAGTATACATCCTTCGCATAGTTGGTCGGGATGCTTGATGGATGGTAATCCTCTTACCATTTCCTTCCTTGATAACAACTCTAATCCTCCAAAATTTAAGTGCCCAAACCGTAGATGCCATAACCAAGACTTATCCTTAACGCAAGCTTTAAGGCATTTTGCTACATCATTCCGAATATTTAGTAGAAACATCCTATTCTTCGACATTGGCACCTTCGCTATCAAATTATTTTCCTTATCTCTTATTGAAAGGTTATAATCCTTCAAGTGAATATCATAACCTTTCTCTAAGAGTTGTCCCAAACTCAATATATTATTTTTCATGTTGGGCACATAATAGACATTCGAGATGAAATCATGACCACCATTTTTTAAGCGAATCAAAATTTTTCCTTTTCCTTGAACTGGAATTTTTGATTCATCACCAAAGGAGACATTGCCACTTACCGATTCATCCAACTCCACGAACATGCTCCTTTTGCCGCACATATGGTTGCTTGCTCCCGTATCGAGGTACCAAGTATCATCTTGCCTTTCATTTTCTCCTTTGTATGCCAAGAGCACACTTGCATTTTCTTCCTTCTTGCTCTCAACGAAGTTGGCCTTCTCTTGAACCTTTTGTTTTTCTTTCCAACACTCGGAAGCATAATGCCCAAATCTATTACAATTATAGCATTTTATAGAAGATTTATCATACCTCGACTTCGGGTTACTCCTTCCATGACCAAATTCTTTTCTTTCTCCACTATTTGCATAGCCCCCTCTTGCTTGTCCTCGTCCTCTTCCTCGTCCACGTCCACGTTCTCGACTTTGTCCACGACCTCTCCCAAAACGATCATCACTTGGGCCTTCATCATTCTCTTTTGGCCTCACTTGCAATTTTAATAATTGCTCAACTATGTCTTGCTTTCTTTTATGTTTTTCTTCATATGCTTGTAGTGACCCCATCAAGAGATCAATAGTCATCTCCTCCAAATTTTTAGTTTCTTCAATAGTCACCACAATATGCTCAAATTTTGGAGTTAGTGAACGCAATATCTTTTCCATTATTCTAACATCCTCCAATTTTTCACCATTTCTTTTCATTTGGTTTGAAACCGTCAAAACTCTAGTAAAATAATCCGAAACGGACTCGGACTCTTTCATTTGTAGGGACTCAAATTCACCACGCAAAGTTTGGAGGCGTACCTTCTTAACTTGATCGGCTCCTTTGCATGATACTTGAAGCTTCTCCCATGCTTCCTTAGCGGTGGTTGCACTTGAGATCTTCTCAAAATCATCTTCTCCCAATGCTTGGTAGATGAGATAGAGAGCCTTCTTGTCCCTCTTCTTTACATCTCGTAGCCGATCCTTTTGTTGTTGGGATAGTGATGCCTCATCTTGTGGTTGTTCATAACCACTCTCTACAATCTCCCAAACATCATGAGCACCTAAAAGTGCCTTCATCTTGATACTCCAATTATCAAAGTTGATCTTATTAAGTAAAGGGACTTGGAAAGATTGTAGATTGTTAGCCATCTTTCACAGGAGGAGGACCTTATGGCTTTGATACCACTTTGTTGGAGGATAAAATATGGAGGAAGGGATATTTTGGTGTGTAAATATTTGTGGACGTATGGTTTTATATTTGAGAGGTTAGAGGCTAAGTGTTAATATGGAACTTGAAAGGTTTGAAAGAAGAGAAGGATGCTTGAGAAAGTTTTATTACAACTCAACTCACTTGTTCTTCTTGTTGTGTTATTACAAAATGATACATGATCTACCTATTTATACTACTTCATGGTATAATCTCTATTATTCTAGAGAATTCTACACTAGTTCCTTCCTAATAAATCTAGATAATACTTCTTATTTGATCACATGTTTGTTTCTAGATTTTTCTTACATCCACATGGTTCTACATCTTTCTTTATCCATAATCTCTACTTCTCTAGAATCATCTATTATAAAATTAAGTTTATTACTTCAACAGGTGTATACATCATTTTTGTGTTATATATCATTTATTTGACTTGAGCCATCATAGAATGGAACAAATCATTAGACATCATTTATAGAGATGTATACATCATTTAAAAAATTAACTTATTAAAGTTACTTATAAATACCTGATAGATGATGAGCTAATCTGATCATTCTCTATCCCATTTTCCATCCGACGTTGTTAATCATGGAAAGCTCTCGTCCAAAACCCTTGTTCTGCCACAGAAATGTTGGTCATGAAATTGATTATCTTTGCAATACCACGGGTTACTACCACGATGAAGCTGTTGCCATTCTTCTCCTCTCTGATTGGAGAACCATCAGAGGCAGACTCCCCCATCACGACGTCGTTTTTGTCCCCACATCCCGGCGGCGGGCGATTCGCAAACGAAAATCATCCTTCTCTGAATCTTGTTGGGGGGGTCAAGGCAATTCCCGCCGCCGCATTTCTCCATCCAGTCCTCTAGAACGAAGCATTTCTTCGCCTGAAGCCAATGGCGGAGGATCACCCATGGCCGTGGATGGGGAGCCGCCATTTCCACAAGTACAACCCCTAATTCCGCCTACTCCTCCATCATCCACTCCTATTGAAAATGGCAATCCGCCTGAAGATGCCAATCGCGGATCACCGGCAGTTCCACAACCACCCCTTCCACCTCCGGCAATTCGACAACCCATTCGACGTCTGGTAATTCGATCTCGACAACCCCTTCCACCTCCCGCAATTCCACAACTCCTTCCACCTCCGGCTGCAAGACAAGGATCGGTTTTTATGATGACCCGGAAGCTGGCGATGTCTGATATGGCTCGCAGTCAAAATCGGGTTTCAATGCCGTGGAATCAAGTGGATCCTGGCTTCATAGAATTTCTGACGCCGGAGGAAAGGGATGCATTGAAGGAGATGCAATTTGGGGGAATTCAAGATTCAAGAAGCCGCTTGCTTACTGCTTTCATGTAATTAATTATTGGCTGGCTATTTATTGTATGACGATATCTTTTCTTGAATTTTTCTTCTTCACTTTACCCTCAACTGTAATTAATTCCTTATACTCCCTCCGTCTTTGTAGGTTTGTAAGACTGGGGTTTTTGTCCCTATTCACAGTTTAACTTTGTCTCGAATTTTTATCATACTTATTGAAGAAAAAACATAGTCAATTGAGATCTTGTTACATTCGTCTAAACTTGTAGTTTTATAATATCAACTTACTATAAGTTTTAATTGTATACAATTTAAAATATTAATCGTTAAAAATGTTAATCGACATGTGTGCCTGTTGGCAATGGTGCAAACCTAAAAAAACGGAGGAAGTACTATTTTTTACTTCAATTCAATTTGTATTGTTGTTTCTCCTGTTTTTGTTTACTATTATGTATGTATACCTTATAAATTAAATGTTACGCCTTATTAATTTTACTCAAAACTAAAAACAAAAAAACAAAAACCCCCTTTTTCCGGAAAAAAAAAACAGAAAAACAAAAACCCTTTAGAGATAGTAGTCAACGTATTATTCATGCAAAACAATGTCTTTTTAGACACAAAATCATTAATAATAATATGAAATGGTTAGACCGCCATTTCAAATATTAGATTTTAATCAATTATGAACTTGAAATTCTAAATAATGATGGGAAGTCTCTTCATGTGGTTTATGTTGTCTAGCTGAGGTTAGGAGCTTAACCTGTGAGAAAAATTATGCTTCTGTTCAAATTTAATGTCTTTTGTTGTGCTTTGCCTTAGGCTGTTAAAAGTTAAAACCTTGTTCTGTATAATAGCGAAGGTGTGCCTCTGCACAAGGGATCAGGGGTTGTTTTAATCCCCATTGGATAGGACTGTTGGTTGTCTGAAGTCTGAATTGTGAACTAATATAACTCTTGTATGGTCTAATTATTGAGTTTCACAAACAGATGAGATGTAGCATGATCGACTTATCTAATATCTACTTTCACATTCTGATAAATTGTGCTTCTCCTTGTCTATGCTTAGGCACTTATGTTTGTTAATCGTATAATATCCATGAGAGGAAAAAAAAAAAAAAAAAAAAAAAAAAACCCATTTAATCCCATAAGTTTTTTAATTTCCAAAACCATCCCACAAAAATTGAATTAGACGAACCCGTCCTGAACACGATTTTTTTGCTAATTTTCGCTGAACTCGTTCCATAACTATCATAATGCAGGGTGGATTCGGTGATGATTAGGGTAATTCAAAGTACATTAATCAATAGTATAAAATTATTAACATGTATAGGTGTTCAACAAAAATAGTTATAAAATTTAACATAATCCAAATTAAACAAATAAATTAATTTTAATTTAAAGGAATAAATATAATAATTACGATCATATAAAATTTTGAATGTCATATATAAACTAACTTTTGTTAACAAAATTTAAAGGAATAAACATTTTACTACCAATTAACCTTTTCCTATTTGGCAAAAGACCTGCGGTAGCACTCTCACCATTATAATTGGCAGCAGCTGCTTTAGGAACGTTTTGGAACCTTACCTATTTAGACTGCAGCCCATTGAATTTTTCCCTTTACTGAACACATTCATTCATTTAATAACAAAGCTACAGTTATTTACATTTGCTCCCTTTATTAACCCTGAATAAAGAAGAATTAAGGCAAATATTTTTGTTTCTGTCTGATGGTGTATTTTAGTTTTTTTATTATTTTTATTATTTTATAGAATTAAAATAAATAATACTCATTCCGTCCCATTATTTATATCTCAATTTTTTTCGTCCCAATATTTTTTGTCTCATTTCCGTTTAGAAAATAATTAAATATTAATTATCAAACATACCTCACCACATCGCATCAATAAATAAATATATTAAAATTTATATCTCAATTTTTTTCGTCCCAATATTGATTACTAAATAAAATACAGGATTTACATATTTCCAGTTCGATGTAAGCAAAGAAGTTGGGATTCTTCGCTACTTTGTTATGATATGTTACGTGCTTCAAGTATGATCATTAATTAGTTTATGAATATGTGTCATTGTCTAACACAAAGATCCTGTAGTGTTCAAAACAACTGGATAGATCAAATCCATTAACTAGATTTTATGAATTTTTTTGGGGTACACTAAATTATATGAATTGATATTTCAAGATACACTAATCCTAATTTAACGGGAAAATAAATTTTTAGTGTTTGGAATAACAATATGTACTGTTTTAACATAATTTTGTTTCATGAGAAATATTTTTAGCTTCCTTTTGAACAATTTATTCATCTTTCAAATATTTTAATTTTTTGAACAAAATCACCACCTGCATGGGGTTATACGAGTGAATAAATTTATGAAGAACAAACAATGCAACATCTAATATTAGTGTATTACAATGTCCAAAAACATCTCAATTCATAATATTCTTCCAGAGGTAATAAGTAATATCGGCCGCCAGAAGGAGTCATTTCCACTTTTGGGCCATGATATTTTGATTTAGGGAAATAGGCCATTAGAAGGATTTCGGGCCTGAATTTAGACCATTGGGCTAGAATTCGTGTCGTGATGGTTTAAAAGTGGAAATGACTCATTCTGATGGCCTATTTTAGTTTTTCTGGATTATTTTTTTATTTTAGGTAATTAAAATAAATAATACTCATTCCGTGCCATTATTTATATCCTACTTTCTTTTTTTCTTGTTCCAACATTTTTATTTTATTTCTATTTTAAAAATAATTAAATATTAGTTGTCAAACCTACCCATCACATAGCACTAATAAATAAATATATTAAACTTTCAAACTCATTACCATTTATATTCCAATCCAACTTACAACCATATATCAGTAAATCACACATAAATAAATAAATTAAAATTATAAATTCATTACAATCACATTATATAAATTCTTAAGTTACATTTTATATAATGTGATTGTGATAAAAGGTATCTTAAGAATTTATATAATGTGATTATAATGAGTTTACAATTTTAATTTATTGATTTATATGTGATTTACTGATATGTGGTTGTTGGATGAATTGGAATTATTAATGGTAGTGGATTTGAAAGTTTAATATATTTATTTATTAATGTGATGTGATAGATAAGTTTGACGATTAATATTTAATTATTTTTAAAATGAAAATGGAATAAAAATGTTGGAACAAGAAAAAAAAAAGTAGGACATAAATAATGGTATAGAATGAGTATTATTTATTTGAATTACATAAAATAAAAAATAATTGAAAAAAAATCAAAATAGCCCACCAGAAGGGGTAATTTCCACTTTAGGCCATCGGGGCCCGAATTCCAGCCCAATGGCCTAAATTCAGGCCCGGAATCATTCTAATGGCTCATTTCCCTAAATTAAAATATGGTGGCCCAAAAATAGAAATTACTCATTCTGTTGGCCTATTTTAGTTATTATCTCTATTCTTCCACTACACATAATATTATTGCATCACACGCGAAACATCTCTTTAACATCTCTTTATCACACACGCAGTCTGTATGTCTAGGCACATTCACATGATGATCCGTACGCTCTCATATCGTCTTAATAAAATGCTGACTGAATGATAAGCACTCATACACAAAACCAGGTGGTGTAGTATTAATTACAACACTTCAACCTTTAATTGTAATAGCTAGTCTTAATTGTAAAATGTTTCATGCACGGATATATATACACTAAATCACATTTTTCCACTTTTCCATCTAATTTAAATACTTTATATACTCAACACATACACATAACATACTCTCTCCATCTCGTCTATTTTTTAACACTACTTTCTCTTTTCTTTTCTTTTTTTGAATCAGCCACTGCCTCTATCCAAATATAATGTTAGGTAATTAGCTAATTCGTGGATAACACATTTTTATGCATTACAAAAAAAATATTGTGGGATGAGGACTTAGCTCAAGTGGTTAAGTCCCTTGACTTCCAACAGAAGGTTGGAGGTTCGATTCCCCACCGGCCCCCTATCCCTCCCTTTTATTCCCCTTTGTAATTGTATGGCATGGGCTCCCACCACTCATTTCCAGGCCTTGAATGACTCCTCCAAAAAAAATAAAAAATATTGTTATAGGTAATTAGCATTTTTTTTCTTCTTTTTTTTTCCAATTGGATAGTTACAGTGCAATGGAAAAATAATTCATATTTTTTTTTAAAATATTATTTAAACGTCAAGAAGGGATATGACTTGAGTCCCCAAATATAAAACTAGAAGTCATACAAAAAATAATCTATCTACTATTAATTTTAGTTTACAAAAAAGATAATAAAAAGATAACAAGATAGTAAGATGTTTTAAATTTAGGTTCACTATTAAATCCAATTCTATAAAGTTTCACCAATTTTATCAAAAATATATTATATGGGGATGAGGACTTAGCCCAAGTGGTTAAGTCCCGCGATTTCCAACGGAAGGTTGGAGGTTCGATTCCCCACCGGCCTCCTATCCCTCCCTTTTATTTCCCTTTGTAATTTGTGTGGCATGGGCTCCCACTACCCCTTTCCTAACCTGTATAGGTTGTTCAGCAAAAAAAAATATAGTATATATTATATGCAGTTGCTGATAGATTATATTGAAGTTGTTTTAATAAAAGTTAATTTATATGACATTCTCCTCCCTATTACTTGGAAAAAAAAACAAAAAAAAAACACAAAAAACAAAAACAAAAAAACAAAAGAAAAAAACTAATTTATATGACATTCAAACTTTTTATTTTTTTTTCCAGTAAAAAAGAAGGGCCCAAGCTGGTATTATTATTCAATAAATTACCATGTTTGATAAACCCCTATATATAGAATCGGATATCAAAATATCCTTAATACGGTCCGGGGGGTATGGGCAATATTCTAATCATTAGGTGGAATACTATACTACCACGAATAAAAGAGTCGAGGACCCCATTTACTTCCGTTGGGACGAGCGAGCTTCAGGCGAATAATATCCCAATCCCAGGCCAGTGTTTCATAATCGGAAAAAAATGTTAAATACGTCCGTTTTTTTTTTCTCCCAAAAATTCAAATCAATCATTTTTTTATTTTATTACCAAAACAATCCGCTACAAATATTAATTATGTCTAAACCAGTCCATTATTCACTAATTATGCTCTAATTGCTGATGTGGCAAGGGTTTAAATTTAAACCTGACACGTGGGCATAATATTAGTCATTTTTCTTTTATCTGTAGCAAACTCGGCTCCCAAGATTGCTATAAATAGGGGATCATTTTGGCAATTGAACACACCCCAGCAGAGCAAAAGAAAATGCCTGTAAAATATTTCTTGAGAGCAAGAGAGAGTCTAGCCTTTTTTTAGGTTTTTGTGAGTCTCCCTTGTCGAGTGAATTTTGTCTGTCAGGAAATTATTTCCAAAACCCTTTTGTAATATTTTTCCCTCATAGTAAAATAATAATTCGGTGGGGCCCGGAGGACGTAGGCAAATTTGTACCGAACCTTGTTAAATCTTGGTGTTCTCTTTATTGTTTAATTAATAGCTCTATTATTCGGGTATAATTTTGGTGGAAACTAACCCGATTTTCACAACAATTGGTATCATAGCCTTTGTTGCATAGTATGCTCTGTGGTCGCAGCTAAGCTGATCTTCCACATCAGAAACGCATCTCGGTTGAGCGTTTGTGAGCTATTAATTAAACTTTGAAGCAGAAATGGCGGATATGTCCAGTGAAACGTCAACTTTAGATTCGAAGCCGTTGGTGACATCGTCATCACGGACGATGGTTTCAAATGCCAAATTTGATGTCGAAAAATTCGTCGGTACCAATAATTTTGGTATGTGGCAGTGCGAGGTGTTGGACATCTTGTACCAGCAGGAGCTGGATGGGGCACTTGAAGAAACAAACCAGATGGTGTTGATGATAAAGATTGGACGAGGATCAACCGTCTTGCGTGTGGTACAATTCGGCTATGTCTCTCAAAGGAGCAGAAGTATCCGCTTATGAGAGAGACGATGGCGCACAGACTGTGGAAAGAACTGGAGGATAAATTCATGAAAAAGAGCACGGAGAACAAGCTCTACATGAAGACGAAACTGTATCGATTCCAGTATTTGCCCGGTACCACGATGAATGAACACATAACATGATTCGATTATTTGGTCATCGATTTATTGAATCTCGACGAGAAGATAGATGACATTGACAAGGCGCTGATACTGTTAGCTTCACTCCCCGATGAATACGAGCATATAATTGTTAGTATGCTGACTGGAAAGGAAACAATTTCCTTTAAAGAAGTTACCACTGCCTTATATTCTAACGAGATCAGAAAAAAGGATAAGTTAGAACACAGGAGTTCGACTGGTGAAGCCCATACCGTTCGGGGTCGTAGCCACAAGTACAAGCCGGACAGAAGAGGCAGATCCCAGTCAAGAGGCAGAGTGTCAAAAGACGAATGTATCTTTTGTCACGAGAACGGACATTGGAAGAGAGATTGTCCGAAGCTGCAAAAGAAAAAGGGGAAAGCGGTAGCAGAGGCTTGTGTTGCTGATAGTGATGAGACAGAGTATTCTTTCGCTTGTGTCTCATCGGTAACGTGCACTGACAACTGTTGCTAGACTCAGGATGCTCATTCCACATGTGTTCCAGGAAGGAGTGGTTTGTCAACTTTGAAAGTGTTGACGGTGGAGTTGTCTACCTAGCCAACAATGGATATTTCCAGATAGCTGGAGTTAGCTCAGTATATCTAAAGAACCACGATGGAACAACCAAGGTGCTGACGGAAGTTCGGTACATACCAAAATTTGCTAAGAATCTCATATCTGTGGGACTCTTGGAAGCTAAAGGCCACTCCATCAACATTCAGAATGGGATTATGAAAGTGATCTCGGGAGCACTTGTCGTCATGAAAGGTATAAGGAAAAATAACTTATACCACTTCCAGGGCAATACAGTGGTTGGCATTGTAGCAGCAGTATCAGAAGCAGACAAGGAAGAGGAGATGACCAAGCTATGGCATATGAGGCTTGGGCATGCTGGGGAAAAATCCTTGCAGACTCTGGCAAAGCAAGGATTATTAAAGGGTGCAAAATGAAGCATTTGGGAAATTCCTCGCTTGGAAGAAAATGATGGAGAACCAGACCGGGAGGAAGATTAAAGTGCTTCGATCTGATAACGGCACAGAATATCGAAATGACCTTTTTTTCGATTTGTGCAAGAAGGAAGGTATTTCCCGACATTTCACTGTGTGGGACACGCCACAACAGAATGGGGTGGCTGAACGGATGAACCGAACCTTGTGGAGAAAGTTCGGTGTATGTTGTCCAATGCTAATTTGGGCAAGCAGTTCTGGGCTGAAGCGGTGAGATATGCGAGCCATCTAATCAATCGACTACCATCAACTGCACTTAAAGGTAAGGCACCTTTGGAGGCATGGTTTGGCAAACCTGCAAATGATTATGATTCTTTACGTGTGTTTCGGTTCCGCTGCTTATTATCACGTGAAAGAATCAAAGCTGGATCCGAGAGCAAGAAAAGTTGTTTTCGTAGGGATATCTTCTGGAGTAAAAGGATATCGCCTATGGTGCCCGGAGATGAAAAATGTGATCTTTAGCAGAAATGTTACCTTCAACGAATCGATAATGTTGAAGAAGGTAACCAAGCAGCAGCCGGATAGTACTCCCCAGCAGGTGAAGCATTATCCTCAACAGGTGGAGTTTCAGACATCTACAACCAGAGAGGTAGATGGTCAACTAATAGAAGACGATGGTCCAAGTACCGAAGAAGAGCCCAGAGAAAGTGAGGTTTTAACCCAAGAACCTCATGAGCAACAAGACTTACCAATTGCAATTATGAGGCCAAGAAGAGAAACTCAGAGACCTGCTCGATTCGAAAACATGTTGGCCTATGCACTTCCTGTTATTGAAGAAGGTATACCACAAACTTTTCTTGATGCAAAAATTAGTCCGGAAAAAGAAAAGTGGAAGAAAGCCATGGACGAGGAAATGCATTCCCTTGAAGCAAATCACACGTGGAAGCTAGCTAAACTCTCAGAGGAAAAGAAGGCAATTGGTTGCAAGTGGGTCTATGCTCAGAAAGAGGGATTTCCAGAAAAGAATGAAGTTCGCTACAAGGCAAGATTGGTAGCTAAAGGCTATGCTCAAAAAGAGGGAATTGACTACAATGAGGTATTTTCCCCTGTTGTAAAACATTCATCCATTCGTATTTTGTTGGCCTTGGTAGCACAGTTTGACTTAGAACTAGTTCAAATGGATGTCAAGACGACATTCTTACATGGTGATTTGGAGGAGGAAATCTACATGACCCAACCAGAAGGATTTGAAGTTGCAGGAAAAAAAGATTGGGTTTGCAAGTTGAACAAATCGCTTTATGGATTGAAACAATCACCAAGGCAATGGTATAAGCGATTTGATCAATTTATGATTGGCCAGAAGTACACCAGAAGCAGTTTTGATCATTGCGTATATTTTCGTAAGCTACATGATGGATCTTTCATTTATCTTCTTCTATATGTAGATGACATGTTAATTGCTTCGAAACATAGAGGAGAGATAAACAGGTTGAAATCCCAACTCAGCAAGGAGTTTGAAATGAAAGATCTCGGTGAAGCTAAGAAAATTCTCGGTATGGAAATAATGAGAGACGGGAAGAGGGGCACTCTGAGTTTGACTCAGAAACAATATCTGAAGAAAATATTGCAGCGGTTTGGCATGACAAACAAAACCAAACCTGTAAGTACACCGTTTGCTCCTCATTTCAAACTTAGTGCTTCACAGTGCCCGAAGACGAAAGAGGAACGATAATACATGTCAAAGGTTCCTTATTCAAATGCGGTGGGTAGCTTGATGTATGCAATGGTGTGTACAAGGCCTGACATTTCACATGCAGTTGGAGTAGTGAGCAGGTATATGCATGATCCTAGTAAAGATCATTGCCAAGCTGTGAAATGGATTCTAAGGTATATCTTGAAAACCTTAGATATTGGGTTGATATTTGAGAAGACTAATGTTACTGGTCAACATATAGTTTGGTACTGTGATTCAGATTATGCAGGAGATCTGGATAAACGTCGATCAACTATTGGATACGTATTTACTCTTGCCAACGCACCAGTTAGTTGGAAGTCTACCTTACAGTCAACCGTTGCTTTATCAACAACGGAGGCAGAATACATGGCCATTACAGAAGCTGTTAAGGAAGCCATTTGGTTACAGGGATTGCTGGATGACTTAGGAGTTGGTCAGAAACATGTAACAGTGTTTTGTGACAGTCAAAGTGCCATTCATCTAGCAAAGAACCAGGTGTATCATGCTAGAACCAAGCACATCGACGTACAGTACCATTTTGTGCGGGAAATAATTGAAGAAGGTGGAGTCAAGGTACAAAAGATCAAGACCACCGAGAATCCTGCAGACATGTTGACGAAGGTTGTAACAGGTATCAAGTTCGAACATTGTTTGAACTTGATAAATGTCTCAAGAGATTGAAGTTGACACTGAAAAGTGCAGTTGGAGGTCCTACCGAATTTCGTGACAAGAGGATCTTGAAGGAGATAATGTGATTGAAATTTGGGACGCACCAAGGTGGAGATTTGTTAGGTGGTGCCGTCCCTATTGACTTAAATGTGAAATTGATGTTGGAGCTTCCACCTTTGTGTGCCATCCTGTAGCAAACTCGGCTCCCAAGATTGCTATAAATAGGGGATCATTTTGGCAATTGAACACACCCCAGCAGAGCAAAAGAAAATGCCTGTAAAATATTTCTTGAGAGCAAGAGAGAGTCTAGCCTTTTTTTAGGTTTTTGTGAGTCTCCCTTGTCGAGTGAGTTTTGTCTGTCAGGAAATTATTTCCAAAACCTTTTTGTAATATTTTCCCTCATAGTAAAATAATAATTCGGTGGGGCCCGGAGGACGTAGGCAAATTTGTGCCGAACCTCGTTAAATCTTGGTGTGCTCTTTATTGTTTAATTAATAGCTCTATTATTCGGGTATAATTTTGGTGGAAACTAACCCGATTTTCACAACAAATCCGGTACAAATATTAATTATGTCTAAACCAGTCAATTATTCACTAATTATGCTCTAATTGCTGATGTGGCAAGGATTTAAATTTAAACCTGACACGTGGGCATAATATTAGTCATTTTTCTTTTATCTTTTGTCAATTCAGTCCTAAACTTTTGGTTTGTTCCACTTAGTCCTCTACCCAAATCAGTCATTTTTATATTAATTGGCATCCAACCTATAAAATTATTTCATTTCAGGCCCAGAACCTTAAATTTTTATTATTATTAGTCCATTTATCAAATAAATGTCCAACATACTTTCGTAAATAAAATTAAACACCAAACCTCATACATTGGGTTTGACTGCCTTGTTACCGGGTCTTCCAAGCTCCGGGATTTTACGGACCCCCTCCAACCACCCGACCGCATACGATGGTTCATTGGTTCTGGTTTCCTTTAGCAACAATCAGCACAATCCTACTTTATTTCCTACCTTAGGACGTAGCAAGGTTTGAGTAAATGATTTAATTTTAATTTTTGGAAGGTTATGGATACAAGAAGCCTTGATTTTATTGAAAAAATAATAAAAATATTATTAAAATATTATTAAAAATATTAAAAAAAAAATAGCCTGAATTTTATTGTCCAGGCTTCTAGCATCCATAACCTTCCAAAAAGTAAAATTAAATCATTTACCCAAAAATTAGAATTAAATCATTTACTCAAAACCTTGCTACATCCTAGGGTAGGAAACAAAGTGGGATTATGCTGATTGTTGCTGAAGGAAACCAGAACCAATGAACCATCGGTTGCGGTCGGGTGGTTGGAGGGGGTCCGTAAAATCCCGGAGCTTGGAAGACCCGGTAACAAGGCAGTCAAACCCAATGTATGAGGTTTGGTGTTTAATTTTATTTACGGAAGTATGTTGGGCATTTATTTGATAAATGGACTAATAATAATAAAAATTTAAGGTTTTGGGCCTGAAATGAAATAATTTGATAGGTTGGATGCCAATTAATATAAAAATGACTGATTTGGGTAGAGGACTAAATGGAACAAAACATAAATTTAGGACTGAATTGTCAAAAGATAAAAGAAAAATGACTAATATTATGACTACGTGTCAGGTTTAATTTAAACCGTTGCCACGTCAGCAATTAGAGCATAATTAGTGAACAATGGATTGATTTGGACATAATTAGCATTTGTAGCGGACTGTTTTAATAATAAAATAAAAAAAGGATTGATTTGGATTTTTGGAAAAGAAAACAGACGTACTTAACTTTTTTTTCCTTCCATAATCCATCTTGATTCTGGAAAATTACCCACTCTTTTTTTTTTTTTTTTAATGGACATCTCCAATCCAGTTTCCTCGAGGATCTCGAATCACTCCTCCTTGAATTAGGGGTGTGCATTGGTCGGTTCGGTTAACCGAACCGAACCAAACTTCAAAACCGAATTAAAAACCGAATTTTTTCTAAAAACCAAAACCGAACCAAAATTACTGAAAACCGAAATAACCGAACCGAAATATTTCGGTTCGGTTATACCGGTTAACCGAACCGAACCGAATTGTTTTTCTAAAAAATAAAATAATTTTTGATCAAAACATTTCTATTACCAATTTTAAATCTGTAAATTCGCCATGTCAAACAAAAATATCATATCTACATATAACTATGAGTGCATAATAATAAACCATTCCAAATTGCAATGTTCAAATTACACACAAATGAAATGACAAAATAAAGAAACAGTCACTGAATAGTTCAAATACGAAACAATATAAAAGTCTCAAAACTCTCAACAGTAGTTGTCACTTCTCATCCACACAAACAATCACCGAATAGCGGTATTATTTTGTGTTTATTATATAATGGCATAATGCATTTTATATATTTTTTAAATATATAATTTAAAATTTCGGTTCGGTTCGGTTAACCGAATTGTAGATTTTTAAAAACCAAAAACCGAACCGAAAACCGAAATTTTGGATTTTCAAAACCAAAAACCAAACCGAAATCCAAAAACCGAACCAAATTGCAAAACTCGGTTCGGTTCGGTCGGTTTGTTCGGTTTCGACCGAAATTTGCACACCCCTACCTTGAATCTCTTAAAACACGTACACTACCATGACAGTTAGTTCACTTGACGCCTAAGTTCCTCCTTGGCCGATGTAAAATAGTCTTTAATAGGACAAGACTTAGCCAAAACGTTCCAGAAGCAGGAAACCCCAATCTTTTCCAACCCCCTCTCATTGAATTAAGGTGGGCAATCACGAATTGCAAGCACACTAGTACTTCAATTCATGTCGCATTTCCAACAAGCCGCTGAATGTCCAAAGCCCCTACCTTCGCATCCTTTCTTCGCCAGTCCATATATATATATACAGTCAGTCATGGTAACAAACATAACCATAAAAAGACCCTACCTAACCCTCTGTCCAGCAAAATAAAAATCTGTATTAATCCAGTATTTATCAGTCCGAAATTCCATTACCGGTTTTCCATCCAGCAAGTGGTGCGGATCGAACTTGTTCCAGACTGCTGCAAGCTAAGGTCTTTTGCCAGATAGGAAAAGGTTTGTGTGTGATCGTAAAATCTTTATTCCTTTAAATTTAAAATAATTTTATTTCTCTATTTTGGATTGTATGTATTCAATTTTATATAATTATTATTGATCTCTGACTTCAGCTTCTTTAAAAAATATATATATTATTAAATTAAATTAACAACAGGAGAAACAACAATACAAGTTGAATTAAATTAATTAATTAACAAGAGTTGGGAATTGAAGTTGAAGGTAAACTGAACAAGAAAAATTCAAGGAAGAATATGAATTCACTAATCATAATTAATGGAAATGGTTTGGGTGCTGGCGGCCTGTAGGTGTTGGCACATTCAAAAGTGATGGATATGTGTATATGAAATGATGTGTGAGTATAAAAAAGTGATGGATAGAGGTTATGAACCAAAAACTAATAAAAAAAATAAACTACCATTATACATCACTAAGGCTTATACATCACTTTACAAAAGCTACACATCATCTTTAGTGCTGCATGCACCTGCTGGCAATTGTTATATCATTACAGAAGCCGGATTGATAATTAATCAGTCATTTGATTCTTACTCCCTATTTTTAGTTAAAGGACGACATTTCCCATTCACTAATCATAATTAATCAGTCATTTGATTCTTACTCCCTATTTTTAGTTAAAGGACGACATTTCCCAATCGAAATTGTGTGTTAAAAATAATTTGCCGAAATTTCCCAGACGAAATTGTGATAATAGGATAGTTAAAGGATTGTTTTGATAATTAGCAAAATTAAAGAACAAAATTGATAATTATAGCGGATGTTTTTGGTTCTTATTCCCTATTTCTAGCGTATACATTTTTTTTTTTTGGCTTAACATACAGATAGAGAGCCGGTGGGGAATCGAACCTTCAACATTCTGTTGGAAATCAAGGGACTTAACCACTTGGGTTAAATCTCATCTCATCTGCTGTATACAAATTGAACAATAAAATAAATTTTATATTTGAATTTTTAAAATGTTTTCATGTATATAAATTGGTATAACTTTTTTTTTTTCGGTGGAAGATCCAATCATAGAGGCATCCGTACCAAATTCAACGTTGAGTCAATCACCATTAGACTAACGAATTAGTGATTGATAGCATATAACTATTTATTCAATTTATATATATTTAGGGTATGATATATATGAAGTTGTCCTTGGCACCACAATATAAAGAAGAGATCTTGTGACCTGTGGGAAACACAATATAGCTATTATTATAATCTGGAAATTAAGCTCACTCACTATATGTAGCAACACAAAAACGAGCCAACACATCAAACATTGTTTAGCAGTAGTATCTCATATCATATCATATCACGACGATGAACAAATTCATTCATATAAACATCAATGACAGTCAGAGATTTCCTCTTTGAAGAATGATTAAGACCTGATCACTGTCTTCATTGCGATCCGCGAAGATGTCGAGGGGAAGACCCTTTTTGTAGCCCTGCTCCTTCACAATCATATTCCAGGGTTTTCCGATTGCATAGGTTTTTTGACCTTTCCTCTCCCTCCAATGCGATATGTATGTCGAATCCTGATCATCGGCAATGACGACTGTAATAGGAAGATATCCTTCGTCCCTACCGCGCATCAATTCAATCTCCTCCTCTGTGAGAAAGCCTTTAATAGCACCGGGTGTGATTTTCTTAATAGGCATTGACAGACGGTTTTGGCGGTGTGATACATCCGTCTCCGTCAGAACCCTCGTCATTAGAAAAATCGATCCTGGTCTTTCAGCTGGAGCCGGACGTGGAGGGGGTTGTCGAATTATCAGACGTGGAAGAAGGTGTTGTCGAATTTCCGGAGGTGGTGAAGGGGGTTGTGGAATTGCCGGCACTCTAATCACGGCGGCCACCGGTGATCCGCGATTGGCATCTTCAGGCGGATTGCCATTTTCAATAGGAGTGGATGATGGAGGCGTAGGCGGAATTAGGGGTTGTGCTTGTGGACTGCGTAGGCGTAGGCGGATTGGTTCCATCGGGGCTTCAGGCGAAGAAATGCTTCGTTCGTTGTAGAGGAGTGGACGGAGATCGGCGGCGGCGGCGGTGGCGGCGGGAATTGCCTTAATTATTATTCTTGATTCAGGCGGTTAATAAAGGGAGGGAGCAAATGTAAATAACTGTAGCTTTGTTATTGAATGAATGAATGTGTTCGTTCAGTAGTAAAGGGGAAAAATTCAATGGGCTAATGCAGTATAAATAGGCAAATTTAGAGAGAAAGTAAGAGGCCCAAATAAAAGGAGTAAGGCCCAGTGCAATTGGCCCAAACTAAACAACAGGAAGAAATACTATAAGGAAAGAACAAGTAAACACAGGCTAACTGATGTCGTCTTCTTCCTTATTACAGTATCTGCTGCATGAATGGATCCTTGTGCTTCAACATCCCCGCAAACCTTATAATTATAAAAATTATAATTTTTATAATTTTAACTATATATAATTTAAATTATTAATCGTTACATAGGTGACCAATGATACACACCTCTAAAAAAAACTGAGGGAGTATATATTTGTATATTGCGTAATAGAGAGAGAAGAAAAAGGCTGTGATTAAATGGAACAATGGAACATAGATGTAGTGAAATGGGATCTTAATTTCATTATATTCGTAAGTATCTCTTGGACACATTTGTAAGGGATCAGCACATCAATTTATATAGACAATGATAAAGAGATTAGTCACCACTTAAAAACATCCAAATTTGACCCGTGTGAAAGTTATTACCCTTGTGTTCAATGACATGCATCTGGTATAAAATTTTATAGAAAAACACCAAAAACCACCAAACTCTAAAAAAGATCTACGCGGTACCTGTTGACCAGAACTTCGATGGCATCCAGCGAAAGTACTATCTAATCTGATGCGAGAATAGGCTTCGAATATAGGAGGGAGACGCACAAAATGATGTTCTTGAAAAACGTAGGTCAAGCGACTCCCTCATCTGTTGGAAGTCCGTTCTCGCATCGGATTGGGCATTACCTTCGCTGGATGCCACTAGAGTTCTAGTCAGCAGCTACCGGGGTGGATCTTCTTTTAAAGTTCGGTGGTTTTTTATGTTTCTCCATAAAATGAAGATCGGTTGCGATATACTCCCTCCATTTTTTTAATAACTACATTGTCTAATTTGCTACTATTCACACACTTGTTTTGACTTAAAGTTTAAACATAAATATACATGTTAAAATGAGCCAAGTATGATCTTGTTAGATTCGTCTCGTCATGTAGTTTATAAATATCGAAATTTTAGAATTTTTACTTACATCGAATTTGAGTTATTAGTGGTTTGAAATGTGCATTATACTGCATGAAAATGGGGCAAAATTTATTAACGGACCAATTTAGATTTTTGAAAAAATAATGGACTGATTTGGCAAAACATATGTTATTAAGGCATAATTAGTGGGCGGCGGACCGATTGGGACGTAATTAGTATATGTAGCGGACCAACCAATTGGGCAAAAAAAAAAATGATCAATTTGACTTTTTTGTAATGTAGCTATCTTTTCTAAACGGAGGGAGTACTATATTTTCCTTTTTCCACCGGCCCCCTATCCATCCCCTTTATTTCCTTTGTAATTTATATGGTATGGGCTCCCACCACCCCTTTCCTAACCTGTATAGGCTGTTCAGCAAAAAAAAAAATGTCAACATATAGCATTTATATAAAGTGAAGGGTAATATAGTAAGACTTCGTTTCACAAGAAATTCGCCGCGGAAGATCCGGAATTTGAGACTTTCTGAACAAAAATATTCTATTAAACGAAGGTATTCGTGCTTGGATGGTGGCTCAAGATCATCCTCATAAAAACCTTGTATTCCCTGAGAAAGTTCTACCACGTGGAAACGCTCTTTAATGGAACTTTAAATGTAGCCGGTCGTGACCAAGAAACCACCGGTTTTGCTTGGTGGACCGCAAATGCCCGACTTATTAATTTATCCGGTAAACTAATAGGAGCTCATGTAGCGAGCTCATGTAGCTCATGCCGGATTGGTCGTATTCTGGGTCTACCTAAAAATGATAGCTATTGTGGAATATTGTTTTAATTTCTAAAAAGACAACTAAAAAGAAAGGTAGAGGTTAAGTTCTCCGACACAAAATTACTCCTACTCTTTAATTTCTGTGCAGGACTCTATCTTTGATAACACTGTCTACATCTGTCCTACTCAACAACTCACCTTTGTCTCTATCTTTATTATTGATGATGTTTTATTAATTGTTTTTTTGTTTTTCTTTTTAAGCCTGTATTGATATTTTTGCTTTTTCATATTCGGTTAAAAAAAAATAGTTGAAAAAGTAAGAGAAATGGTAAGTGTGAGAAAAAAGTAAAAGAAGATTGCATAAGAGTAGTATGTGATATAGGGATGGAGTATTTTTCAATGCAGCAATTACATATTAAAATTAAAAATTCAACTAATATATCGCTTTTAACAACTTCTACATCTTTAAATTAAATGGAAGTGAGCAGATTATATAACAAGTCATTATATTGTTGAAATTGAGATTTAGGGATGGTGTCTTATTCATATTTACTACTCCCCGTCCCAGCTAATTTAGATTTAGGCGATTTGAACTGCTATTCTAGGCAAAACAACTAAACAGAATTAGCTTATTCTAGGCAATTTGAACTGAACTAACTTTTTTAAAAAGACAAAATGATTTGCAAATTGCAGCATTTTGGATTTTAGCTTATTCTAGGCAAAAAATTAGTCTCGTAATTGTCAAACAGCTAACAGCTAATTCCCAAACAGGGCCGATATAAAAGGCTTTCTTTAGCTCAGCCCTCATTGATTCAGGATTTTGTTGCATGAATGAGGGGATGAATCTATTTTCATTCTTCTTCCAGTGTATAGTTACATTGCAATGAAACCACATTTGCCAACTAACCAACCATGTAAAAAAATTCTTATAGCACTTAACATAATCAATAAAATATGCGATAAAGTAACTAATGTCGTCCATCCACCATGACAGCTATAAATTCCATTCATCCGTAACAACGAATACTGCAAATCCTTGAGTTAAATAACATTCAACTAAGATAAAAACATGTCTATCATTCGAAACGACAATATTTACAATATCATATGGTGTTTAGTGTTTAACTGATACTACAAGTTAGTTTTTATTATAACCTGTCCCACATATGACACCAACATACTTGTAATCCAACAACGCAATAACTTAGTTTATATCGAAAATAGAGTTAAGTGTGTGCAGAGTATGGAGTAAATTTGTATACCTGGTTTCAATGGAATCTCTAAAACTCACCATGTAACACCCCATATTTTCAAACTTCATCAAACAGGCAAAATTGGGGTCAGAATTCAGAGGCATTCCATCGCGGAAGAATCAAATAATCATGCTTAAAAATAAGGGTTCTTCAAGAAAACTACATCAGAGACCACATAAAAAAATACACAAAGAATACATAGCACAAAAAAAAAAATGCTAGAGAACATGACCCAAGGGACATTCTATACGGCATAAGATCAACATAGTGTAACATAAACAACACAATAAAGATCTAGCTAGGATTCACAGTTTCACAAAACAGAACAAGTGCCCTAGTGAATTTGAATCTCAGATGCACCACATATACGCCTTCAATCAACTGGATATAATTTTGCACTCTCATGTATATTATATTTCTATTAACAAACATAAGCGCCTAACCACAGACAAGGAGAAGCACAATTTATCAGAATGTGAAAGTAGATACTATTAGATAAGTCCAGCATGCTACATCTCATCTGTTTGTCAAACTCAATAATTAGACCATACAAGACTTAGTTCATAGTTCAGACTTCAGACAAACTATCAAATGGGGATTAAAACAACCCCTGATCCCTTATGCACATCCTCTGCACACCTTCGTTATAATAAAGAACAAGGTTTTAACTTTTAACAGCCTAAGGCAAAGCACAACAAAACACATTAAATTTGAACACAAGCATCATTTTTCTAACAGGTTAAGCTCCTAACCTCAGCTAGACAACATAAACCACATGAAGAGACTTCCCATCATCAAAAGGCAGGCTGACATACTCCCGCGCAAACTCCTCCGCAATCTCAAATGCTAGCTCCCCGCGCAATGCTTTGCAGTACATATACAGCACCGCATTGGCGGCCACATTGTAGAGCATCAAAATCGTCATGGATGCCGTGTACACAACCGTCTGGAAAATGAATGCCCAGGTAACCCAACCCTCGCTAATTCCATCCACATTAGGTACCAACCTGGAACAAAGCACACCCAATAATCCTATCAAAATCCCAAACAACAAAAGCATAAAAAACGCAACCTTCCTCATTCCTTTAACCAAATATGAGCTTCTTTTCAAAGGTGCCAAACCCCATTGAGATTCCACAACCACCACAACACTGGATAAATACCACTCCACCTTCAAGTAAACCAAGTTACCCAGAAGCACAGCCGTGAGCGCAGTAACAAATCCCATAAAGTAAATATTTTGGAAATCGATGTCAAACCCTAATAGAACAATTCCGTTGTACACAATAACCGTAAAACCCCCAAAAGCAAATACAAGCAAACCCAAAATGATCTCCGCCACAATTAGGGTTACAACAAGGGGGGAAATTGAAAACAGGACAGACTTAATCGAGGCAATTAACTTCACCGGCCTGCCGTAAAACCCATGGAACGTACTGTACGTAATCGACGCGGTCGCACAGAGGGAGAAAATCAGAACAAAAAGGGCGTAAACAATTGGGGCGATGAGATCCGATTTTTCAAATGGAGGGATTTCGGGCTCCGGCGATGAATAGTAGAAAACGGACTTATGGTTGTGGGAAAGCGTCGGAGGTGACGGCGATACAAAAGGGTAGACAACGAGGGAAAACGAAAGCGGTAGGAGAAAGAGAACGGATAAGGCCAGAAAGTGGCGGGAGTGAGCGCTGATTATCCGCTTGGTCTCCGAAAACACTCCATAGAGGTTTAGGCTGTGGTCAGGCATGATCGAATTCGGCGGCGGATGATGAAATTCCGAAGGCAAGACACGTATAGGATTCGAGACGATGGAAGGATCACGGACAGAGAAAAAAGGGCTGTCTTGGGGGAATTGAGGAATTCTGGGACTCCTCCATTAAATTTTTTTTTTTTTTAAACAGTGTGTCAGAAAGGTGTGTGAGAGCCCAAATTATACAAATTATAAAGATAAAGGGGAGGGATAATGGGTGGGTCGGGATCGAACCCCCAACTTATGGTTGGGAGATGTGGACTTGATCACTAGGATAAGTCCCCAACACCAAAAAATTGAATTATTAGGTGCAAGGTTGTATCCTTTTTTTTTGCAAAATTGGGATTGTAGGATTGAATGGGAATCCTACAATTTTATGAAATTATAATAATAAATAAATTTAATTATGCATACTAATAAGTAAAAGCATCATTTCGTGTTTATGTATATGGCAAATTAATTAATACATACAATACAAAAACGTCAAAATTAAACATAAAATATTTACACATACATACATATTATGTTTTTTTACAAATTATACATAATGAATACAAGTTCTTAAGTATAAAATTAAAGAAAAAAGTAATTTGATCCCAAATCATAAAATATTACAAAAATTTATGCCTTTAAGAGTGTATTATCGTAAGATCGTAGAAGCGTTTGAGCGAGTATGAACATAAGATCGTAACATTCTACTATCATGATCGGGATCTTACTAATTTTAAGATCCTACAAGGATCGGGATCAGATGTGTGATCGTAAAATCGTAAGATCCTAAAATCAGGATCGGGATCTTAACAACTATGATTAGGTGGTTTGGTGCTGAACTTTTTTAAAATTATAATTTAAAGACAAATATTTTAAATTTAAGTAAAAATGTAGAAAAAAATCTAATTGGTTTTCTGTGAAGAAAAAATCTACTTGGTTAAAAGAAAAAAAAGAAAAAAAAAAGAAAAATCTACTTACTATTCATATTTTTATAAAGTATAAAAAGTTCATGGACTCTACATAGAACATAGAGTTAGTTTATTTATATAATCTTCGAGTGGAATTTGGCTGATTTGTATAAAATTCGTAGAAATCTTTTATTGTTTGGAAAGATTTTGTATAGTTATACTCTTTAATAGAATCCGTTAAAATATATGAAGAATTCAAATTCAAAATTGTTTGAAATCTATATTGAATATTTCTAAAAATTTTTAAAAAAAAATGAAATTTATATTGAATACCTATAAATTTTTAAACACTTTTTAAACTTTATATCAAATACACCCCCAAAAAAAAGAGAATGTTAGGGGGAATCGAACAATGATCTATAGGTTGAGACTCAGGGGCTTAACTATTATGATAGGGTAAGTCCCATCCCTTAAGTTTAGTAATTTAGTAATTTATAATAATAACTAGTAAACAAAAACAGGAGAAACAACAATACAATTTTTTTATTTTATTTATTTTATTTTTGCTATCCAAAAAAACAATACAATCTTTTTTGGCTAGACAAAAACAACAATACAAATTGAATTGAAGTAACATATACAAGGAAATAAAGTTGAGGGTAAAGCAAAGTGAAATAAGCAAAATTAAAGAAAGATTAGCATTCATTAATCAAAACTAGCGAGTCATTAATAAGCAAGCAGCTTCTTCAATTCCTTCCAAATTGGACATTTATCAGGCGGCGTTCTGTACGTGTTTCCGCATAATGATGCGGAGCTGATTCTGGGCGCCGCGATTCGCAAAGATGTCAATGTCTACGCCCACTTTCATCCACGGATTATCGTCCTTCACCTTGTTCCATGGCTGCGCTATTGCATAACTTTTTGCTGTCTCTCCAGACTCCGTCAACTTCATCTGCGCCGAGTACGTTGTTTCCGCGCCGGACTGTTGCCTGATGATCAGTTCAATCGGGACCAACACTCGAACCTTGTTCAATGCGTCCCTTTCCTCCGGCGTCAGAAATTCTACGAAACCAGGATCCACTTGCCTCAACGGCATTGACACTCGATTTTGATTGCGAGCCATATCAGACATCTTCAGGTTCCGTGTCATCATAAAAACCCCACCTTGTCTCGCAGCCGGAGGTGGAAGGGGGGGTTGCGGAATTGCCGGAGGTGGTGGAAGGGGTTGTGAAATTGCCGGAGGTGGAAGGGTTTGTAGAAATGCCGGCTCCCCGCCATCATCCACGGCCATCAGCGATCCGCGAAGGGATTCGGACGAAATGCTCCGTTCTAGAGGAGTGGACGGAGATCGGCGGCGGCTGCGGCTTGATTCGCCTTTTTCCCAACAAGATTCAGAGAATGTTGATTTTCGTTTGCGGGACGGCCGCCGGGATGCCGGAGCGGCGGCGGGGACGGCGACAGCGGCGGCATTGTCTTGGGAGAGTCTGATGGCTCTCCAGTCTGCGAGGAGGCAAATGGCGGCAGCTTCCTCATGGGAGTAGCCCATGTTTTTGCAGAGAAAATTAATATAGCTTTCGTAAGAGGAAAAAGGTTTTTGGCGAGAGATTTTCGTGATTAGAGAACGATGATTGTTGAGGAGGTAGTATTTATTAGTAGGGGATGTAGGAATTTAGATTCAAGAATTCCCTTTTTTAAAACTGAACATGGTTGATTCTTGATTAAGATTTGTTTTAAATAAGGTAATTTATATGCCAAGATTTAATGCCCGAGGCAAAAATTTTGGAAATGTCTGTGTAATCAATGTGTATATATTAGGAAAATCCCCTTTTTCAAGTGGGTTTATACACTTCTGTTATGGTAATATATTTCCTTTCTAGTTTTACATTCTTCAATATCTAAAAAATACTGGTACTCCATATAATATCTCTAAATCAATTCTAATCAATCGCAATTTAAATAAATATATTAGTTAGATGAATGAATATATCATAGTCTCATCGAGTAAGACAAAAGTCATATAGTGTTCAAAAGATATGAATATGGATAGATCAACTAAATTATTTGAATTGATATCTGAATATACATTCATCCTGATTTAACGGAAATGTAAATCCCAGTGTCGAGATGTTGATATTATTTTGTTTAGTGAGAAACAATTTTAGCTTCATCTTGAACAATTTATTCATCTTTTAAAAATTTTAGTAATTTTTTGAACCATGTATAGGGTTTTAGCAAGTGAATAGATTTAAAGGAAATTGATTTTTTGATCTAGTGGGTTAGCAACTTAGCCCTTGTAAGAGATTGGTTTAACTTTCTGAGAACACATAAATTAGGGGCAAACGAAGAAAATTTCGGGGAAAAAAGTCTAGAACAATTTGTTTCATTCACCTGAAAAGAAAACCAATTTACAGAAAGAATTGCAAATTACAGAAACCATAACATTACAACATTACATTGTTATAAGGCCACCACTGATTCATTCCCTCTCCCTGTCCATGAAAATGTACAAACCGAATAGCAGATCATCCCACCTTACAGTTTTACTTTTTTCATTAATATAATGTCCGGAAATGACCACCACTTGTGTAAACTGTCACCTACTACATTCTAAGTGTGTATTGTGTCTGTGTAAAGTGAACAACTTAAGAAAAAAATCAAACAGTATGAGAAAAATGATCGACAAAACACACGGGACAACAGAGTTAGGTTATCTGTTCTTCTTTGAACCGGAGAAGGGCCGCTGGCTGCTGTTGTTCGTTGTTCCCAAAATCAGGTCTTGTTGCTGTTGGTCGTTCCACTACAGAGTTGTTGTCTGCTCTTGGTTGTAATAAAGCAGCAGCGTTGACATGTCTGCTGTTTCTTGCAGCAGGCACGTCGTGGTTGTGCTTGCCCTCGTACGTGGTTATTACAGCTTTGGGGTCAGTTGCGGCCCTCTCAACGTGCTTCCGGACACTGCACCCCGGGCTAGTGCATTTGTAATAGCTTCTGCAGACACGAGTGAGAATTCTGAGTTGTTGAATGAATGAATGTCTTGCAATAAAAGGTGCTCGCCAATGTAATAACTTGACATCCCTGAACCTGGGTAAGATATTCTCATTGCAGTAAAGCAAGGTGGCAAGACGCAAAGGACAGACTTACCTTGGGTAAGGATTCCCTTTAACAACCTTCTGTCCATACTTTCGCCACCTATAACCATCGTCCAGAAGATCGACTTCACTGGTTGTCTGAACGATGATCCTAGGCTCAGTAACTGTCCGATGATTGGATGCTTGCTCGGGAGCCCGAACCTCAATATTTCTGACGAAATGGCAATATCAGCTTAGACTAGTTAATACGAACATTCCAAACATATTTTTTGATATATCAGTAGTATGGAAAAAAGGCATGAGAATACCTTCTTTTTGATTCAGGTTCATCCTCGTCTCCGCCATCCCCCCTAATTTCAGCATTGCCAACTTCCTCGCTATCGCTTGAACCAGACACATTTTCAGGAGTAACATGGCTCGAATCCTGGTCCCTAGACCTGCTCACATTTTCACCAAATTCATGGTTTTCCTGCAGGGCATTCACGGCCTCAGAGTTTCCGCCATCCTTTGCACGTTTAGTGGGCCGGGGGTGGTTGTGCTGGCCTTTATAAATGATCTCGGTTATCTGGCCATCGAGAGACCGTTCAACTTTCTTCTTGACTGGGCAGTTTGGATAGCTGCATTTGTAATAGCTTCTAGGGAACTGGCTCCCCTTCACCTGCTTCTGACCGTACTTGCGCCAATTATACCCATCATCAGCAGGTTTATCAACGGCGAAATTTGGATGCTGAGGTTTCTGATCAAACGAGTCCTTGGCGATCCTCACATCATGTGAAGGAAGCTGCTGCAGCGTAGATGATGATGAAGGAGCAGCAGCTGATAAAGAAGAGGCGAATTCGGAATGTCCTTGTGCTTGGCCACCAGTAACTTGGGATATGATTTGTGGCTGTGACATGGGACCCTGTTTTACAAACACCACAACATATATCACAACACCAAAATACAGGTTACATGTCCAAGAAATTCAGTGGTGTTATGAGGAAGAACCCCAAAAAAATAAATGCAAATCTTAGCAAAACTTTCATGATACAATTCCCATTTCCTAAAAATCCAACAGCACAAATAATTCATATCCTTGTAAAAAAATGAAAGGAATCCATTGAATTAGAGAATGGCAGTACATGACAACAAATGTGTTGCATTATTCAGCAAAACAGAAAAATGAAACACATCAGGAAACAACAATATGATGAAGGGTAGCATAGAAATTCAAAAAAACCAGCAGAAATCAGGCCAAACAATTGCATCCTTTTATTGAGAAATCAACGCCTTAATGCAAAATTTTCTACATATACAGTAAAATTATGTAAATCATTCGAATACATGTGCAATGCAAGGCTCCTGATACATGTAATAGATAAATGGGATTAGATCATGGAATGGTCAAAAACCTTAAACTTACGCAGACATTTGGATGATCATTTCTTAAGGTAATTTAATGCAAGAAGAAAATGTGAGGATTAAATGTTACTCCAAAAAAGGGAAGAAAAGAAGTACATAGTGTATTCCCAGACATCGCTTTTTTTTTCCCTTTTTGAACTCATCATTCATCAATGATCAAATTGACAATACAAAATCTCGACAACAAAATCAAAAACTGCAAAAATCACCTCCCGTCTCTCAATTCCCAAAATAAAGATAAGCTTTAAGCCTAATTTGACCAAAGATTAAAATCCTTGTTACCATTTTTCCAAAAATCCAAGCCAATTTGGAAATCCAAAACATGACACGTAAAACCAAAATCTAAAAATTAATTTACCTGAGGAAAGGAAAAGATTCCGGGCGAATCGAACAAGCCGGCAGGACTCAGCCCGGGCGGAATTGTAAACACACCCGGCGGCGGCGGCGGCTGGGACACCAAGAACCCGGATTGCCTGTTATCTTGAAACCTATAGTCCGGTCCACTACGGGCTTGGTCCCTAGGCGGAGCGAACCCCTGGCCGGCGTCGAGCGACGGCATAGCTCCGGAGAGCAGCTGAGAGAAGGATAAGTCGTTGTCGGATTCATTTTCGGGGAAGAAGTTAGAGAGCAGGGTCATAGGGCCGGGGCTGATACCCGAGGCCGGCGTGAAAATGTTCTGAATGGAATTGTGAGGCGGCGGGAGCGTGATCGTCGGCGGAGGTTTGGAAGAAGACAACGGCGGTGGAGGCTTTTCCTCAGCCATTGGATCACCGTCGCTTTGACTTTTGATTTTGGTGTTTAAAGTTTAAAGTCGCCTCTTCTCTTCTCTTGTTAGTTTACACTTTCACACTACAATTTACATGTGCACAAATGTGCAATATAAATGTCTTGAATTTTTTTTCTTTTACTCCTCATAAACGAAAAATGCCGCGGAGTAAATATCAGGCGGATACAGAAATTATTGTAGTATCCGAAATCAAAATAAGCAATATCGACTATAGACAGGTTACGCTTCCTTTTTTATTTTTATTTTTTATTTTTATTTGCCCCACCCATATTCTTCTTTTTTCAGTTTTATTTTTTTTTTTTATTTGCCCCACTCATATGCGATATTATTTATTTTAGTTTCGAGCAATACACCATCCGACTCGATAATATATATTATATCCATACTTGGGACTCGATTATCCAATGGTTTACTCGGTTCGATGGGTAAAGTCGTACCTACAAATACCTTGCCTAAAAATTTTGATGCATTATTAATGGGACGGAGGGAGTAACAAATAAATAAAATAAATATTAATTCAAATATATTATAAAATAAGGCAAACAAATACAAATTCAAATAAATTATAAATTAAAAAATAAATATATTTTATTATTAGTATCCCAAAAATTTCCGAACATGGTACTTTATGTAGGGATAATTAGTATTAAATGCATGGATATATTAGTGTTAAAAAATACAGTATAATTTAAGAATTTATATAATGTGATTGTAATGAGTTTATAATTTTAATTTATTTATTTATGTAAGATTTATTGATATTTGGTTGTAGGTTTGATTGAAATTATTAATGGTAAAGGGTTTGAAAGTTTAATATATTACTCCCCCCTTTTGATAAAATTGAAACATTTGGAAATTGAGTACTATTCACACCCGCACTTTGACTTAAAATTTTATCATAATTATACTAGTTAAAATATAGTCAAGTGGGATCTTGTTAGATTCGTCTCGTCGAGTAGTTTTTAAATATTGAACTTTTAGAATTTTTACTAGTACCGAACTTGAGTTATTAATGATTTAAAATATGCATTGGACTACGTGCACTGTGGGTCCGTTTTAATTTTTTAAAAATGAAGGAAGTATTTATTAATGTGATGTGAAGGGTAGATTTAGTGATTAATATTTAATTATTAATTTTTAAATGGAAATGAAATAAAAATATTGGAGCAAGAAAAAAAAATAGTACATAAATAATGCCACAGAATAGTATTATTTATTTAATAACATAAAATAAAAAAATAATTGAAAAATTAAAATAGGCCACCAGAATGAGTCACTTCCACTTTTAAGCCATCGCGACCCGAAGTCTGGCCAAATGACCTAAATTTGGGCTCGAAATCCTTCTAATTGCCTATTTCCTTAAATCAAAATATCATGGCCAAAAGTGGAAGGATCTACTTCTCGTGGTCTATTTTAGTTATTATCTCATTATAAATTATATCAGAAGAGCAACACTACTAGAAAAATTGTGGATTTCGTAACTAACGAATTTTGGTCGCTAAAACTGTTATTGCTAGTGAATTTCAGTCTCAAATTCAGTCGGTAACTCTTTAGTGACTAAATTTTATTAAAAAAATTCAGTCTCTATAACAGAAAATTCTTGTAGTGCAAATTTACATGCAAACAAGTACTCCCTCCGTCCCAGACAAGATGTCTGGTTTGACTTTTTGGTACTGTTCATTGTTTAACTTTGACTCAATATTATTCCAATTATATATTTGAAAAAAATAGATGAATTGGGTCTTGTTAGAATCGTATAATCATGTAGTTTTATACTATATATTTTACATAATTTTTTGTTGTACATATTTTGAGTTATTAACAATTGAAAAAGTGCATTGGATTATGTGCAGAAATGAAACAAGACATCTTAAATGGGACAGATGGAGTATTACATTCTAACACCCTACTATTGGGATTATTCCCTTTAAGGGATGCAATTCATTAATTTATTTTTATCTAAAAGATGTAATTAAATATGTCCAAGTATCCAATCTAATTTAATGAAATAATTATTTGATGTTTGGTACAGTAACCTAAAGAATTCTTTTGTAATCAAGAATTATAATCGTACAAAGTGTACATATTATAAGCATTAGGATTTAATTTTGGAACTGAATCAACTATTGTTAAAGTGTTGAATGAATATTTTATATGTGCTGAAGGATGCTTCATATGTGCTAAATGGATACTTTGTATATAATGAGTGCTTTTATACAGTCTAAAAATCATTAAATACCTAAAACACACTTTATCCACACACAGCACAAAACACCAATTGGATTAGTACACCAGCACCTACTGAATCCTATAAAGTTAATCACTCCCATGTACGTTTATTTTTCCTCAATGTTTCTTTTATTATCTATCAAGGATTTTTTTTGCTGAACAATCTATACAGGTTAAGAAAGGGTGATGAGAGTTCATGCCACATAAATTATAAAGGGAAATAAAAGATATGGATAGGGGGCCGGTGGGGATAGAGGTGTCAAAACGGGCCCGCGTGGCGAAATGGGCCAACCTGCGCGGGCCCTTCCATTTTTGCTGGCTTGAACGGGGCGGGCTCTAAATACCTACGCCCAACCCGCTTCACACGCGGCCCGTGGATTATGCGGGCCGACCCCGCGGGCCTTTTAGCAATTTTTTGAAAAATTAAAATTTTAGTGTAAATAAATAAAATTGGGATATATTTTTTGTTGTATAAATTATGAATGGGCAATAAAGATTTATAATTGATATTTAAAATTATAAATAGTTAAAATGTGTATTTTTTGGCATTATTATTTACTTTACTAATGGGTTTGTTGAATAATTCATTATAAAATTAAAAATTTATTAAAATCTGTAATCCTAAAGATGTGTATTATATTCTAAAAATATAATATTATTCAAAATAAAAGAGTTATAAGTAATGATTGAGTTGATATTGGATCTGACGGTTGGAGTCTTTAGGAAATTAAGTTGTTTTGGCATAATTCATTAATTTTATATTTTAAAAATAAGATAACTGACAATAAATTATATTCACAAATTTTAATAAACAAATAAAATAACCTAGCTAAAAGTATTTAATAAATAAAATAATAAGGAATTTTAAACTAAAAAAAAAACTAACACTAATAATATAGATAAGAAGAGAAATATTAGAAAATATGACTATTTGTATTACAATTTATAATTTTATAAGCAACCGAAAAAATTATTTTAATATATATTTGGTGACTATATGGTAGACTTTGAATTAACCAAATAATATTAGTTAACATTAAATAAATAGAACAATGAGTAAAAAAAAGTCAAAGCCCGCGGGCCAGCCCACCCACCGCGGACCCAACTCGCAAAAGCCCGCCGCGGGTCGAGCCCGCATCTTAATGGGCCTTAAAAATTCAAGCCTGCCCCACATTTTTCATTTTTCATTTATGGGGCAGGGCGGCCGCCCTAAATTGACAGCTCTACCTCCAACCTTATGTTGTAAATCAAGGGACTTAACCCTAAATCATTTGGACTAAGTCTCATCTCCAAAGTAATACGACTTTTCAATATACATTTTAAAAATTAAATAATATAATTAATTTCTTAATGCCATTTATATTCTTAAAGGCTGCATTTGAAAAAAAAATTGATTATTTTTTAACGCCATTTATATTCTTAATTATTAAGATAGATAAAAATGGTACCAATAACAGTTGGCTTGAATAGATTGTGGCTCTAATCGCTTAAGTAAAGTCTCGAAATCGAATCTTATGTGCGAAAAACTACTTTGGGAGATGCACCTCTTAATTGAAGATGCAGATCCTTAAAGATTAAAATACCCGATTATTCACAGATAAAATGTTTAGTGAGCTTTGTTGGAGACCGTCAGACAGATATTGCAGTTATTGACTTTCTAGACTAGGTGGTGGAAGAAATCAATAGCATGAATTGACTATTATACCCCCAATGACTCACACCAGGATGTAATGTGTTGGCTACTACTACGCACGATGGGCAATTGGCCCTTTTTAGAAGACGACCTTTTTTTTTTATATATATATTTAACATAGTAAACGGATATAACAATTTTTTCATTTAAAAATATTATTAATTATATCTAAATAATCTTCATTAAAAGCATAATATCACCATTTATCAAATTAAGTACATTGTACATCAATTTGGTCGGAAAAAAATATATTTGAAAATGAGTAAAATAAAACATACCTCTGAACTTTTTTTTGGTAAACATTGACACCTATGTGTCAGCAAAGGTGTGTGGGAGTCCAATCCATACAAATTACAAAGAGGATAAATGAGAGTGATAGGGGGCCGGATGGAAATGGAACCCCCAACATATAGTTGAAAGATTGGGAACATGACCACTTGAAAATAGTAGAGTAAAACATAGCTCTCAACTTTTGAGTGACTTCAAAAAATTTGATTTTGGAAATTCCACATGAGTGACAGGGATGAAATTCAAAAAAATCTGTGGGGTTGTACATGAGTAAATTCCACATTGAATATATTTAAAAATTGGACCCAAAATCTAGCTGCAATAGTCAATCAATAATGAAATAATGAGTAGGCGTGGACACGGTTCGGTTAACCTGAATTTTTTAGGTATTTGTATTTGTATTTGAACCGGGCAAATACTTTATTTCAGTATTTGTATTTGTAACCGGAGTCCTCGGTTAACCGGGGGTTTGGTTTCAATTCGATTCAGCGGTTAAACGATTCGGTTCGAATATTTAAAATCTACGAAACTCAAATATTTAAGAAATGAAAACTTGATTATACATTTTAAGAGGGTCGGACGAGGTTATTACACTACAGAAAAATTATATATATACCTATGGAATTTAGTGATTCTTTTCAATGTTATCAAAATATGTTAATATATGTAACAAATCTTAGTGTAGATGTATATTTCAATAATAGGGTATTCTGAAAGGAAAAAAAATCAATATAGGCTTATTATGGTGATATATTTTTATAATTCGCTCTTTAGTTTTTTATATTTATTTTATTATATAATTAATAATTAAATGAATAATGATATACTATTATCTATATATAATTTTATACCATTAAATGTCTATAATATTTACAATATATATAACTTTTAAAATAAATTAAAAATATATTCGGTTCGGTTAACCGGGGGAAAAAATTAAAGTATTTGTATTTGTATTTGAACCGGACGAATACTGGAATATGATATTTGTATTTGCTCCGGGGTCTTCGGTTAACCAGAAATTCGGTTCGATTTCGATTCGATTCAACGGTTCAACTGATCGGTTCGAATATTTTGTCCACCCTAATAATGAGCCCAATAAATGCAGCATTTCATGTGGAAGTGATGAAAGTAACAACCATACATGTTTTGGAAACAATAAGCACACAAAAATTTAGTGTTATTAATAGCTGAGGGTGCAAATTGATTTTCCTCATCAATAGTTGGTGGTTGGACTTTAGTTTTTCTTCATTAAGGGAAACTTAAAAAGCATAACAAAAGCCCTAAAATACATCACATTCAACATATACTTCCTCCATGTTGTTTTAATTGCTGTTGTGATAGGACACTGTTCACACAAATAATTTAACTTAAAATTTTATCATAGTTATACAAGTTAAAATATATTCAAGTGAGATCTTGTTAGATTTGTCTATGTCATATATGTTTTTTTTTAGTGATTTCAGATTTGCAGGCCGTATAGTTTTTTAATATCAAACTTTTAGAATTTTTACTTGTACCGAACTTGAGTTGTTAAAGATTTGAAAATCTATATTGGACTGCGTGTTGAGTGTGTATGTAGCAATTAAAAAAAAAAAAAAAAAAAAAAAAAAAAAAAAACAGAGGGAAGTATTTAATCATACCGAAGACGACATGAACACTAGTTTGGTCATAATAATGAGCAATTGAAGTGCAAGGCACGTAATATGGAAAAATTTTTCATTATTGGCTCCAGAAGTTATTAGAATGTGCATCTTCAATGCCATATACTATGATCCTTTCGTACACAATGATTGCTCTATTTTATACTAGTACTTTTTTTTTTTTTGGCGAAGTACTAGTACATTTTTTAGTTGCTCTACTTTATATTTTTATATTTTAAGGTATATCACGAAAGGTATTTTGTTTCATTTGTTCTTTTTATGATTCAAAATATTTCAAAATATTGCTCTTCTCCAACCATTATTTCTATGGCTTCGACTCCTTTAAAAAAAAAAAAAGATGGCTCTTCTTCTTTTCTTTTTTTTCTTTCTTTTTTCTTCTTCTTATAAAAAAAATAATAAAAAAAAAGGAGTTCCTTCCAATAAAAATCACAATTTTTAGATACCGAGTCAGCAATGAATTAGTAATTATTGTGAAATGAAGCGCGTATAATTTATGCTTTAATTAAAAGGGTCTCAAATTTACTAAGAAATACTCCCTCCGTCCCACGAAAGTTGACGCGTTTCTTTTGGGCACGGTAATTTATGTAGTGGGGTTTAATGGCTAAAGCGTTGTGGGTATTTGTGTTTAAAATTTTAATGAATTTTTACTTTACTTATTATTTAATTTTGACTTAATATTATGGTAATGATTTTATTAGAAAAAATATTCAAGTGTGGTCTTGTTAGAATCGTCTAGGTGTCGAGTTTTAGAATATATATTTTATATAATTTTTATTTGTACCTATTTTGAGATATGGAGAATTAAAGAAATGTAAGGGATTTGTATAGAAAAATACAAGTATATTGGGAGTTGTGCATAATAGTTAAAGTAATTACTTTTAATGGGTTTTTAGAAACCATTAAGATTCTAATTATATTTATATTAATTTAATTTATCTAAAAAAGGAAACGTGTCAAATTTCATGGGACAGCTCAAAAAGGAATACGCGTCAACTTTCGCGGGACGGAGGGAGTATCTGTTACCAAAAAAAGAATTACTAAGAAATAAAATAAAATAAGACAGACTACGTAATAAAAAAAAAATAAAAAATGGTTGACGCGGCCGTTAAGTTGTGTACCCTAACCCTAATATAAAAAGACATAAGTTGCCACTTGCCACATCGACCAATCGTCCTGTGAGAAAATGGGAATTAAGTTTCTTTGGTAGTAGGAACTAGGAACCACCGAACACAATAATATACTTCATCCATATCCCAAGTTGTATGGCAACTGCAGTTTCTTTTTAAGGTTCATCAATGATTGATTATGTGGAGACAAAGGGCCCGTTTGGATTGGCTTTTGAAAAAAGCAGAAGCCAAAAGTAGAAGCAGAAGCAGAAGTCAAAAGCAAAAGCATGTAACTTTTGTGTTTGGATGGAATGTTTGAAAAGCGGCTTTTTCTAAGAAATATGTTTGGATGAATAAAAATGAAAAGTGCTTTTGGAATGTAGTAATTACCAAAAAGGACGTGATACTTAATATGATAATAAGATATATTTATAGTGTAATTCATATTAAGTAGTGGGGGTATTTAAGTCCTTGCACATTTTACGAGGTGCTTTTGGCTTCTGCTTTTGGGAGAAGCACCCCTGGGCTGCTTCTCCCAGAAGCACTTTTTTGGCTTTTCGAGGTGCTTTTGCTTTTTCTTAAAAGCCAAAACAAACACCTAATTTTCATTAGAAGTGCTTTTAACAAAAGCAAAAGCCAAAAGCACCTCTCTAGAAGCCATTCCAAACGGCCTCAAAGTCCCCCTTTAAAACAAAATCGACCACACATCATTCCATGGTCGTGTTGAATGGTAGTAATTCATCTATAGGTGAAAGTGAAATGGTAGATGGAAGGAAGGCCAGTACACCACTACATACTAATTAAATAGAACCATTTATATTTGAAGTAATAATTAAAATGGGTCAGCAGAAGGATGCCATTCTGATTTTTAGTCACGATATAAACAATATCCACTTATAGGCAACTAAAAGGCGTTCGGGCCTAATTTTAGGCCAAATGGTCGGAAAGAATGCCAAGCGCGGGCCGCGTGATGTGCACACGCCGGAGAACCGACGCGACGGCCTAAAAATGGAAATGGTCTCCTTTTGATGATCTATTTTAATTTTTTATGTAATTAAAATAAATAATACTCAATCTGTCACAATAATTATGTTTTGCTTTCATTTTTTATCTGTCTAAACGTTTTTGTCTCATTTTTAATAATTTAATTTTAACTTTTTGTCTCATTAAGATAAATAGCTTAATAACAACGTGCCGAACCATTATTTCAAGGCCAACGACTAAAATGAAGTTGTTCAGTGCCTTGGTAATGGTTTGACATACAACGTTATTTTCTTTACTATAAATAAAGTATTTCAATTTAATTTATTTTTTAAGATTTAACTTATTTAATTTTATTTTATAGTATAATTTTTTGCTTGACAACCTATTAAGACTAGAGAAAGGAAATATAAAACTTAATAAATAAAACGGTGACGCTAACGCCGGGAAAACCACATGCCAGCTGCATTCGCCGCAGGGAGGTGTTTCACTTGATCATAAGCCAGGTAGTATAAAACTGCTCACTATCCGCACCAATCTTCGCGAGACCACCAACCACCGAAATAATTTAATGATTAATATAATTAATTTTATTTATTACTTCTTATTTTTAGATTTTATTTTAAAATATATTTTTTATTTTTATTTTATTATTTATTTTGATAAAAATTTATTGACTTTTTAATTTATAATTTATTTTAATTTATATTTCTTTTATTTCTTGTTTTATGATATATTTTAATTAATATTTCTTCGATTTTCATGTTACTCCTTTCATCCTGCGAATAATATTTCAAACTTTTCGATACGATATTTTATGTGAGACTAATTAGTATTGAAGTATGGCATATTAGAGTTAAAGTATGGATAAAATATAAATTTATGCGATGTAATTATAATGAGTTTGAATTTTTAACTGATTTATTTATGTGTGATGTGATGATTATACATTTGAACTTTTAATTTATTTATTAATGTGATGTGATTGGGTAAGTTTGATAATTAATATTTAAATATTTACAAATAAAAATGAGAGAAAAACGTTGAGACAGACAAAAAATGAAAGCAAAACATAATTAATATGATGGATTGAATATTATTTATTTAATTACATGGAAAAATTAAAATAAGCCATCAGAAGAAGATTATTTCCATTTTTAGGTCAAGTCGTTCCTCCAGCGTGTGCAACTCATGCGGCCCGCACTTAGTAATTTTTCCGACCATTTGGCCTAAAATAAGGCCCGAACGCCTTCTAGTGGCCTAAAATAGATATTGTTAATATCGTGGCCCAAAAACAGAAAGGTCTCCTTCCTTCTGCTGGCGTATTTTAATTATTACCTGGGCCTGTTTGGTTGATAGTAGATTGGGCAGCATATTGAGTTTGAGCATATTTGACCAAGGAATATACTACTTTATGGTGTTTGGTAATGAACATATTTTAGTAGCAGATTTAGCTTAATCTGCTCAAATCTAATATGCTCCAATCTCAAGCATATTTTGGGAGTATGCTACTCAAATCTACTGGTCAAATCTGTCATATGCTATATGCTAACTCCCAAACAGACTCTTTATATTTAGAACAGCTCAACATTTGTTGAGATCCCCCTATGCTCCAAGAAAGTGACACAATTTGAGAGCCAAAGCCACGGTGTTAGACCATATCATGGACATGTGCCATGTATTAATACTCCCAGATCAACTTTGGTACCAACAAATTCAACTCAAGTCACCATGAATTTTCCTATCAACAAATTTAGTGGTGGGGGTGGGGGGTCGTCAACTCGTCATTGTTTCCGGAACATTTGATAAATAACCACTTCGTGTATTACCTGCCTGGAATGCAATTCAAACAATAACTGCAATGCAATTCATCCAACGATAAACCTAATTCCGAATTTATAGAGCTATGACACAATCAAACCCGAACGAACAAAATGTTGAATTGAATCTAAATCTAGAAAAAGGGTTTGATCACATACTGTAGATATCTACAGACAAACAATATACTAAAAACTATGCACCTTGAATTGTTGACGATGTTATTCATCAGCTAATAACGGGACCATCTTGAATGACTTATGCATCAAAATTAATATTTCAACCAAACCAAGAAAGGGAGGCGGGGTTAAAAGTGCGGATTTTGATAAATTTCGGCTCTAATACAGTGGTCCACATGAAATTTCAATAGGCAAATATACATCAAACCAGATCATTTCAATAAATCATCCATTCATAATTTTGGAACAAATCCAATAGCTCTCATGAAAATAGAGAAAAACAGGCACAACTGTAAGAAACCCAACATAATAATTAAAATCCAAAGTGTCCTTGCAAAATCAGTCTCTATTGTAGTAATCAAGGATAAACGCATCGAACACTTTTCTTCTGTCACCACAATGCTGATGTGCAAGACACAGTTCAAAGTCATCCCTTAAATCTCCACTTAATCTATAATAATCTCATGTTTATCTCATAACATTTAAACCATACCGCACATTCCAGGAACGCAAAACTACTTGGGGCCAATATCCTTGAGGGCACAGATCTGCTCCTCACCCATGGCAGACATAACACTCACAACAAGGTCTTTCCCTTCAGCAAAGCCATCCTTAATCTGCACAGTTTGCCCAAAGAATGCATACACGAATATGTTCAGTGAAACATATTTTTGAAGAACTTCAGATTAGGCATGAAAAACATATGATTTAATCAACCTGGGTCAGCAGAGTATCATCAGTTGGAAGCTTGAGATCATCCTTAGTGTTTCCACTGTCAGTCAGCAGGCTCACCTACATGATTTTATCAATTAGAATTTCTGCGCCGAGCAAAGAAATGAGAAGTTAAATCATTGAAAAACATAAATTAAACATACAAAGCCATCCTCAGAGATGTCAATGAGCTGGTAATCAGTGCGGTTGACATGTGGAACCTGGAATTCATCAAAATCATGGAATCATCATTTATCACACCAAGAATAGCAATGATAAACATTCGAGACATTACAAAGCAAACATAAGGACAGTGTACATACATCACAGTTATGAGAAGAAGGGACAATATCTTCAAGTTTCTTTCCAGTAAAGATGTCAATGGCAACAAAATGACATTTGGCATGTCCGTGCTTCCCAGTTTTGGAGGTCGAAACTTCAACAACCTATAAGAATAATCAGAGTATTAGTATTACACAGACATCACATAAAGAAGGCATTCGACATAATGAATGGTTATAGATACGAATAAAATGATGATACAAAGCAATGGTTAATACATATAACTCATAAGAAGCTTTACACTCGTACGGTATCCGCTTTCAAATATTTAGCAAAAGGTCAACCTTCTGGAAACTTAATGTCTTTTGTTTCCTCAATTATTTCCCTCTACAAACTTCGTATCAACATCTACCTCATATTATCCGGTGCTATTATAGATCCAAGCCTATGTGTACTTGTGGTTGTAATCAGAATTTATCCAAGAATAGAGAATTAAATCATACCACGAAGAGGAAAAAATGAAAGAAAATACCAAAGATGGTATCTTGGGCGGTGGTTGTCACAATAAATACATATCCACAATTCATGTTCATCCCAAACTTTGATAACCAGGTGCCGGCGTGTTAATTGTAAATGACTCGAAAAAGTAAATTACATATTCACAAGGATCTACTATTAAATCAACCAATCAAGGAAAAATAGAAAACAATACAAAAATTAACAAACCAGCTAAAGGTATACGAACGGTGAACCGGACTTCACATCAAAATAATAATAAAAATAAAAATAATGGATTATAAACAGCGATATACTGCAATTCCAAACCAAATTAAAATCATCGTCAAATTTTAAAACCTCATAAAAATCAACGGATTCAGATCTCAAATCAAATCAATCGCAGCACAGAAACAGCAATAAAAAAAGCGGATTGGTTACGGATATACAGAAATTCCAGAAAAGAGATCGGAAACCTTGCAAGGGCGGCCCTTGATAACAATGTAACCGTTCTTGCGGATAGTCCCCGCCTGCTGTGGAAAAGTCTTGGAAGCGCCGGCGTCGGCCTTCGACTCGAAGTGATGCTCCTCGTCAGACATCCTAGGCGGCGAATTTACTCAAGAAGAGTACCGAAAAAAAACCTATTTGGAGATTGAAGCAGATGGCCGAGACTAGGGGACCGAGAAATTTGGCACGTGCTGTTATATATGGGAACTGGAGTGAGCTCCTGACGGATAAACTTTAGGGTTTTTATCAACTGCGAAAAGTTTTGGGCCGTAGATTCATGAGATCGGCGCCATCGTCTCTTTCTCTAGCGACAGCTTCCAGATCGAACCCTTTTCAGTATTTATTGATGGGCCGAGCCCAATAATAATTTTGCCCTTAAGAAGCCCAATAAGACCACTAATATAGCTTTCATATTTCTGGGCTTCAGGAAGCCCCATAATATATTTTTCTTTTTCCTTCAAAAACTTCCAATTTTTTGGAAGAGAGGAGCCAGGGAAAAAAGAAAAAACTTCCAATTAATAATTAATTTCTATTGCTTTTATTTTTTAAAAAAATACTACTAATAGTAAATCCAGAATGTGTTCTATTGCTGTCCCAATAAACTTTAAAAATAATACTTTATTCAGAAGCAAAAAAGAACTTTCTTTCTCCAAGTTCGTATGTTTTCAAAATGTAATAATTACAAATAAATTAAAAGCACCGATTTTTCTTTTTCTTCTGATCTTAAAGACCCCATCTTCCATAATTAAGATTTTATGCAGCTGATGATTACGGTTATTATATATTATTCTACCACTTGATATGAGTTGAATAATTAAGATTCAATTACACATGCACTTTGCTCTTCAAAATGGCCAAAGAATATGTCGAAAGAGGGGACAAGAAAAAACCCAAATAAGAAAATTTTAATTTTGCTGTAATAAAGGGGCCCTTTCTCATGGTAAATGAGTAATCAATAGTCAGTTTGTTTGGGCTTTTTGATCGCCTTTTAATATTTTTTTCTATTTTTTTTCAATTAATTGTTATTGTTTGTTTAGGCTTTTGTTCATAGCAAAACGAGATATATATATATATATATATATATATATATATATATAAGTAAAACTTAACTTTTTGTAGAGTTAGGGGGTTGCTTTGGAAGAATAAGAAATTATTTTTATGGTAAAATATAAAATTATCCTTGTATAAAAACAATTAAATAATAAAAATAAAATAAAAATGAAATAATGAGTTAAGTTAATTTATAATGAAAATAAAATAATAATAATAATATAATTAATTATTTTACAATGAAATAAAATAATTAAATTATGAAGTACATAATTCATTTAAAAATGTTTTCCCTAAAAAATAACTTTCAATATTATTCACTCAAATAACTATTTTGAACTATTTTTGCGTCTAATTTTATTTATTCTTCTCCTACAGATTCCTTCTGCTTTAAAAGGCTCAAACAAAGAATCCTTAAATTTTTTTTATAAAAGGGAGGGATAGGGCCGGTAGAGATCGAACCTCCAATCTTCCATTAAAAATTTAGGAACTTAACCACTTAGGCTATGTTCTTATCCTCGGTAATCCTTAAATTGGTAGACGTAATGAGACCAATGAAGTGGAAAAAAATCTAGGTTAATTAAAATATGCAGTACATATATCGAGTGGTCATGATATCCCATCTGCTGTCTGCCTGTCAATGTTTAAGATTTACTAATAATTCAATTTTCTGACAATGACAGAAGCCTTAATTATCCATAAAAAGTCATTCTTTATTATTATTAAGTTAATTAATCTCTTATCTGTGGCAAAAATAATAGTAATTTATTAGAAGTACAATCTATTTTAATTTAGTTAAGCTGTCGGATTTCAACCTCCTTACTAGTTGCTACACAGCTGATCCTATAATTTTGTCTACGGAAGCCTTTATTGGACTCAACCAAATTGAAATAAATTTTCAAATATCAATAATCACTAAGTAGTAATAATAGCAGCAGGTCGTCTCCAACTTTTTTGGGGCTCTGAGCAAATGTTCTAACAGACCTCACATAGTGATATAAATAAATTATTTAATATTTCCTCCTTCTAGCTATATTGTATTCGTTAACTCTTTTAATATTGTTCATTGTTCAATTTTGAATCATATTTATTGTAAGTATATAATTGAAAAAAAAATAATCGAGTTCGGTCTTGTTAGATTCATATACTCGTATAGAACTTTAGAATATACTCGTATAGAATTTTACATAAATTTTACTTGTACATATTTTAAGATCTTAACTATTAAAAAAGTGTATTGGATTATGTGCATAAGTCAAAGAGAGCATTTGTGTTGAGACAAAGGAAGTACTCCCTCTGTATTCAAAAAGTTTTAACATTCCCTGTTTTCACGCAATCTTATACACATTCTTAAAGAGTAATATCTTAAATTTTATAAAATAAAAATTATAAAACTTTAATATTATAAAACTACGTGATTAGACAAATCTAACAAAATCTCACTTGGCTATATTTTATCTTATGTAACTGTATGAAAAAATCGAATCAAAGTTACTCAATGAATAGTGTTTATTATGTAAATGTTAACATTAATAAAATACGGAGGGAGTATGAATTAATAAATAAAAAATAATATAAATTAATCATAAAAGTATAAAAATAAGGAGTATTTAAATAAATTTGCCTTTAAAATCAAAATAAGGAGTATAAACTTGGATCGGAAAATTTTATCTTTTGAAATTTTGGAAAGAGACAGAGCAAGGATGGAAGAAACCAGAAAAAGAGAAACTATAAAAAATTGACAAAAAAATATTATTTAAATTTAAACAAAAATAAAAAGAAAAATAAAAAAATGAGTGGGGCCCCTAAAATTTGGGGGCTCGGAGCAAGTGCTTCACTTGCTCACCTTTGGAGACGCCTCTGAATAGCAGTCACCATGGTTCGTGATGGATATCTATCTGCTTAAACAATATTTCAATTTCGACCATTGTACATGTATAGAACTACTATTGTTTCACAATTTGTGACTAAAATCATGTTTCAAAATCATTCATTAAATTCAAATTTGCTCAATCAAATGAGGCCTTAATTATTTGCATTGCAATACTTTGTTTTACATTATTTAACATTGGGAATCATAAAAACAAATCAACAATAAATCAATTACTTTGGCTTGTTTTTTTTTTTCTCCTTTCTTTTTATTTATTTTGTAATATTCGATCATTGTTTTGTGTTTGACTAAACCCTAAAGGCACATATGTTCGTTCTCAACTTTCTTCTGTATTTTCGATATATTGAATACATAATTTTATAGATGTTGTATAAACATAAGTTAAAGTTTGATAATAAATAGTAACAAAAGTCAATTATTTTTCACTATCCAAAAATAGATGAAAAATATAAAAGCATAATGCACTTTCGAAATATATGAGAACCAATTTTTTTTGGCTAAACATTAGATAATTTAATTTCATTAGTTATTATTGATAAAAAAAAAGTACTACCAAATTATATATTCAAAATAAATTTATTTAAATATAATTTATATATTTGTTATTATTATAACAAATACTTTATGAATTGAAATTAAATTAAATATGATAACAAATTTATTAAAATACTTTCTAGAACATTAATGAAAAACAAATATTTATATTAGATAGATTAAATAAATTAGATAAATCGGAATACAAAAATAAATTGATCAAATTATGGTCATGCATCTCACATAATCATATCATTATAACATTTCTGATGATAGTAGTAAATAATATTTTTTGTAAATCATTTCTAAATTTTTATTTATCAATAAATTCATTCACAATAGTAATTTCTTATATTTTTCGAATTTAATTTGAAAATATTTATATGTTTGTTAAATCTCTAATTTCTCAAGGCCTTAGAGTGAATCAATATCAGTAATCAATTACAGTGTGTAACTGTAATCTAATGTAATTTATTTGTCTATGTATCGTATTTGAGCTGAGTATAAAGTTTCTTATTTTTTTATTTTTTTTGTCCTTTTAGACTGTTATTTGCAGTACAATATATTTTTAAAGCACTAAAGTGAATATATAAATTACTTATAGTACAATGGATACATGTATTGTCTATTGCTAAAGTGTATATAATGTATATAAATTATTTGTAGTATAATATATTGTCTATTGCTTGGTTTGTTGTACAATGTATACATGTATTCATTTAATGGGTAAAATAATTTAAGGAGTTTAGGGAATGTAATCGGCCTAATAAAATTGAACAATTTATTTATTAAATTCAATTTTTTTTATTCACATTTTCACATTCCCGCCCATTGGGTGGGGAAATACTAGTACTAATAATAGCAGTCACCATGGGTCGTGATGGATATCTATCTGCTTAAACAATACTCCCTCCGTCCCATATTTATCTTCTTACTTTCCGTTTTGGACGTCCTACATTTATCTTCCTATCCCAAAAAGGGAATTTTTTTTTACTAAAATATCCCTACATGTCCATATATTTACAGAAAAACCAATCCTTAATTTTACTAACAATTGCACTACAAGACAAAAAGAGACAAATTTACCCCTCAAAAAGTACACATGAAAATAATAAAATACAACTTTCTTAAACTCCGTATCTACAGTGTCGAAGAAGATAAATATGGGACGGAGGGGGTATTTCAATTTCGACCATTGTACATGTATAGAACTACTATTGTTTCACAATTTGTGACTAAAATCATGTTTCAAAATCATTCAGTAAATTCAAATTTGCTCAATCAAATGAGGCCTTAATTATTTGCATTGCAATACTTTATTTTACATTATTTAAAATTGGGAATCATAAAAACAAATCATCAATAAATCAATTACTTTGGCTTTTTTTTTTCTCCTTTCCTAAAATTTATTTTGTAATATTTGATCATTGTTTTGTGTTTGGCTATAAACCTAAAGGCACATGTGTTCGTTCTCAACTTATTCTGTATTTTCCATAAATTGAATACATAATTTTTTAAAGGAGTCGAAGTCAGAGAAACGGTGGTTAGAGCACATGCTACATAATTTATAAATGGATAAATGAGAGGGATAAGATTTGGGTGGATAATCGAATGCTCAATCCTAAAGTTGGAAAAGTATGGATTTAACCGTTTGGACAAGTCATCATCCCGAATACATAATTAGATGCATGATACATACCCAAATAATAATAATAATGAAAGCAGGAGCAAAAGTTCAAAGTGGAGCATGAGTGATGTCTGAATAAAGATGTCAAAAGAAAAGAAAATACTATGGCCTGTTATTGTCTAAATTCTCTTAAATCTTAATTTTATAATTAGTTATGGACTGTCTTTTTCAATAAAAATCTACCAGTACTAAACCCTAAATTAATTATTAATGCGCCTTTTTATCAGTGTTTAATGTAACATAAAATGAATTACATAAAATTTTAAACAAAATAAAAATAGATTACATCTTAAATGAATTAAATAATAAAATAGATACCTACCATTCATGAAACATGAAGTTGTGAACTACTAATATCTTTTTAAACATAAAGGATCAAAATAAAAATAGATACTACCTTTTACCGTTCATGAAACATGAATTTAATTGTGAACCACTAATATCTTTTTAAAATACAGGATCATGATTTATTATTTAGCCTGTATTCTCGAATTTTTTTTAGGAGGAAAGGAAAGAATAAAAAACACAAGAAGTTAAAAAAGGAAAAAAAAAAAGAAAAGGAAAAAAGAAAAAAGATAGTGTTCTCATGTTTTTTAAGGACGAACGTTGTGCTGTGCTAATGTTTAGCGTTTAAAAGGGGCGCATGTCAGATTTATGAGCGGTATGAATGTGTTGTAGCACTATCCTTGTTATTGTGTCATCTTACCTGTTTGGCAAAACAGCTAAACAGAATTAGCTTATTCTAGGCAATTTGAACTGAATTAGTTTATTTAAAAAGACAAAATAACTTAAAACGGTGTTCAATCAGTTCTTTTTGAAAAACCGCTGCAAATAACAGCATTTTAGATTTTATCTTATTCTAGGCAAAAAGTTAGTTTCGAAATTGTCAAACAGCTAATTTTTTAATTATTTATTACTCACATAATCAGTTAACTGTGTTGATGTAATGGTGGACCGTGTTGAATGTTTGGTAATGAATAAAATGTCATTTTGCCTAAAAAAAAAAAGAAAAAAAGTTTAACGTTTAAAATTTTCAATTTAATAATCAAATTCTAAACTCAAAGGTTAACTCTAAACTCTACCCCTCCCCAACTTTCAATTTTTCAACTCTAATATCTAAACTTTATTTTTAAACTCAAACTCCAAACACTACTATTATTCAAAATTATTCTAATTTAAAATTAATTTTCAGCATAGCATTCCCAGCACGTGGCCTTCCATATGTATATTGGAGGAAATACCGTTAGTGTGTGACTAGATAAGCCCATCATCTAGTGAATTGCTTTCCTCTCTTCATCTTATATTGGACACTTTCTTATGCATTAAATTCAATCCCACAAGTGAATCGAAAATTGGATCTACATTGAATCTCACCCGAATCGCCCCATCTATCCTCCTGAAGAGTGGTTTTGTTTCAAACCCCGGTTCGAACAGGAGATTATTTTATAATTTAAAAAATATATAAAATACCTAAAATTATATAATTTTTTTTTGGATGAGCCGAAGCCAGAAAATACAAGGAAACAAAGAAGAAAATCAAACGGAAGAAAAAAAGACAAAGCAAGGAAACACAAGCACAAAGACAAACAAAGAGCAAACAACAAAGATGAGCAGCAGCTAGCGGAGGAATCCCACGCCGGAGGCATCCGCCGCTAATTCCTCAACCACGAAATCTGGTGGATACGCCCACGTAGTGAAGAAGTCTTCCTTAGACGCACCGTGTTTGGCCAATTTATCCGCCACCTCGTTGCCTTGATGGAATAGATGGCTAATCTCACAACTTTCAAAAATGCCTTGGAGGTCCCCGATCCTTCGAATTACTGGCTCAAAGGGGTGATAGGTGTCCTGGGAATTCAGAGCATTGATCACAGGCATAGAATCCGTATAGCAAATCAACCTTTTCAGGCCCTTTCCCACCACAAATTCCAGCCCCATGTTCAAGGCTGTTAATTCTGCATCCAGGATAGATTTGTTGCCAATATAACCACAGCCTCCCCCGCACTAAGTCCCCTTATGATCTCGCACAACAAACCCAAATCCAGACCTACTGACTTCTCGAGTGAGCTGCCATCTGTGTGCATAATGGTGTCCACCGCATCCTGGTGTTTCCAATGGATTAAGTTGGACTGACGGTTAGTATCAGATGTTCTCTTCCCAGCTTCCCCCATATCACTTGCCATGCGACCTATATCGCGAATAAGCTGCAAAGTCGATTTTTGCTCACCTCTGAACACACGAGCGTTGCGTTCAATCCATATATTCCACAAGGCAGCCACAAAAATATTGCCATATGTCTGAAACAGAGCCTGCAGAACCCTTCTAATATTGGATTTAGGCATTTGATCACAGTCAGAGGGGATCTTTATACAGATTTTATCCCAGACTTGTCTGGCCCAAGTACAAGTAAAAAGGCAATGACTCCACTCCTCCCCCATGCTGCCACATAGTGTACACAGAGGTGAATTGGCCAACCTACGCCTGAATCGGGTAGCATTCACAGGGATGGAATCATGACATATCATCCATAATAGCAAGCCAACCTTTTCAGGGATCAAAACTTTCCACATCCAATTCCATCCCTCACTCTTGTAAGCCAGATTAGAAAGATGGTAGTAAGCCGCACTCACCTTATATTTTCCGTTGGAGCTTTCCTTCCACACCCAAGTATCAGTGACATCCTCATGAAGTTGAGGCGGAGGTGTGGCGGTGATCTCCTTGATAATGTTATCAGGCATAATAGTGTATGCTCTCTCCCAACACCAAGCTCCCTGGTGAATAATGTCTTTGACTTGCATGTTGATGTCCTGTATCGCCACAAAAGGTAGATGTGGTCCAATCTGGTCTCCTTTCCACCATTCAGAAAACCAAAGAGAAGCTTTGCCACACCCAATTCTAAACTGGAATCCACTCTTCAGTAAGGGAGTGATTTTTTGTAGCAGGTTAACCAATTTAGATTGAGATGATTTGACTGTAGACATGGTTGGAGCCATCTCCGGCTTGTAATCTTTTAACATTTTCACCCACATTTTCTCAGGAGATTGTAGCAGGTGCCATAGGAGTTTGCCTAACAAGGCAATATTCATCGTGCGAGCCTTCCTGAGACCAAGCCCTCCCTTGGCCTTGGGCATTGTCACCTTATCCCAATTGACTAAGTGTAACCCCCTGTTTTTGTTATCTTTCACAAGAACCTCCTTATCCTTCTGTCTATGGCTTGGCAGGTAGCCTCAGGCAGCCAATGCAGCTGCATTACATATGTGGGGATGGCAGCCATGACTGCTCTACAAAGAGTAAGCCTCCCTGCCTTGTTGAGGAATTTGCAGGCCCAACCTTTCATTCTAGCATCAAGGTTGTCCAATATAAAGTTGAAATCTCGGCACCTAACTCTTCCCTTGAGCATTGGAAATCCCAAGTAGGGGCCCAAATTCTCCATTATTGGAATGTGAAAAGCGTCAACTAGATTATCAATTTCCTGTTGGTTGACAGCTTTGGACACAAACATCGCAGATTTAGTAGTATTAAGTCTTAAACCAGAGGTGGCAGCAAAGGAGTTCAGAGCACGGGAAATATTTTTGATGCTGTTTTCCTCAACCATAGAGTCGAGGATAAGATCATCCGCAAAGGCTAGATGCGATATATCCACACCCCAACCAGAGAAAGCAATTGGTTTCCATCTCCCCTGGTGCACCATATGTTGAATAAGAAGAGAGAGTTTTTCCATAATTATGAGGAATAAGTACGGGGATATAGGGTCCCCCTGACGAAGTCCTTTCCCGGGTTTGATATAATCCAACCCTTGCCCGTTCCACAGCACAGAGTAGGTGGGAGAGGAGACACAAAACATGATCAGGTGACGGATGGAAACCGACATCCCAAGCTCCATAAGACAGTGTTCCAGGTAGTCCCAACAAACATTGTCATAAGCCTTTGCCACATCTATTTTAAGCAGAAATGCTTTAATCCGCGACTGGGGACGAGAAAGAACACTTATAATCTCCTGTAGTGTGACAGCATTGTCTATTGTTCCTCGCCCCGGAAGAAAAGCCCCTTGATGATTAGAGATGATATATTGCAGGGTGGGACGAACTCGGTTAACAAGAACTTTAGTTAGAACCTTGTAAACGACATTGCACAATGTTATGGGTCTAAACTCTTTCAAGTATATCGGAGCTTCAACTTTAGGAATGAGGCATATATAGGCTTTGGCCATATCCGATACAAAATTCCCATCCTCAAAGGCTCCTCGGATAAATTTGTAGACTGAGTCCCTTACCGTCGGCCAGTATTTCTTGAAAAACAAGCCGGGAAAACCATCCGGCCCCGGGGCCGAAAAACCTTTAATTTCTTTAATCATAGCATCTACTTCCTCCCCGGCCACTATCTTATTCAAATTGTGAAATGAGTCAGGCGCTAAGGATGGGAAAGCAGAAGGTCTGTCCTGGGGCTCGATCCCCTCCAGACGTTGATTCAAGTTCATAGGAGGTTTCGCAAAAAGGTCCTGAAAATACTCCCTTGCATGCTCCCTGAGAGTGTTTTCTTCTTCACACCATTCTCCATTAGTGATGAACAGACCGTTGATTCTATTACGGTGCCCCTTGGTCCGGGCACGGGCATGGAAATACGCCGTGTTGCGGTCCCCTAGTTGTACCCACTTATCTCGAGCTCTCTGGTACCAATAGAGTTCCTCTTGGGCCATAACAGTTTTCAACTCTTTGCGCAATTCCTCTTCCAACAGCAGTAGAAGCAAAGAATCCACCCTCTCCAAAGTCTTGGTGATCCCAGCAATCCTTTTGATGAGTTTGATTTTCTTCCACTTGTAATTACCACTGTTGGTTTTGCTAAATTTCAAGGATTCAGTTTTCACCTTATCAAGCTGCTCACCTATTGACTTGTTCTGATAAGCCCAGGCCGTTTCCACGACAGGTTTGTACTCTGGTGATTCATCCCACGATGCCTCCCATCGGAAAGGTCTGGAAGGTCTCCTTAAAGGGAAGTTGCCACATGAAAGGAGAAGCGGGCTGTGATCAGAGCCGAGGCGAGGTAGGACTTGCACATTTCCATAAGGAAAGCAGGTTACCCAATCCAGATTGATCTCACATCTATCCAATCTTTTGTATATGCGTCTTGTATCCCCCATAGGCCTAGACCAAGTGAAATTGCCACCCTGGGAGTTGATAGTAGATAAGCCGCATTCATGTAACACATCACCCAATTCTTCTGCCCTAGTAGGATTGTGTAATCCCCCCTAACCTCCGAGGCGGTAAGAATTTGATTCCAATCCCCTATAACTCCCCACGGACCATCCATGGTAGCGGCCACTTCCTGCAGCTCATTCCAGTTCACTTTACGTTCTCCATACCTAGGAGAGGCGTATAAAGCAGTAATGCACCAAGAAGCTAAACCACTCGACACCCGAATGGTAATCACCCTCTCCCTGTTATCCACTGTGTCAGTCTTGAACAAATTCCCTATACGGCCAAGGGTCCAAACACCCCCGGCCTTTCCTTTGGTTTCCTGGATACATATAGATTCATATCCAAATTGCCATAGAAACTTTCTCGATTTATCAAAAGCAGATTGAGGTTCATAAAGAAAAACTAGATCTGGATTGTGCGACTTCAGCAAATCCTTAAGCATCCTTCTAGCATTTAACCCCACAATGCCACCCACATTCCATGAGATCAATTTAAAGTGTTTGAATTTTGTAAAATCCATAAAAATATCGAAAAACAGAAATAGAGACCCTCGCACCATACCATACCTAAAATTATATAATTAGAAAAATTTAACAAGAATAAATTTTTATTTTTATTATACATTTAAAATAAATTGAATCAAAATTAAATAATGAATAATGTAAAAAAAAAGTCACATAGATGAATGCAATTAATTAACGTAGGGGTAATTTATTTCAAAAAAGAAAAATAAAAAAATAAAAAATAAAAGTACCCCTAAATAATACTCCTTCCGTCTCATTTGGACTCATTACACTATTAATTATGCATATTTGACGTAAATTTTTTGTTGCAGTTATATAGGAAAAATATAGTCAAGTGTGTTATTGTTGGATTCGTCTTTTCGTATAGTTTTATAATATATATTATTTTATTTTTCTATATTTTAAGATATTAAATATTAAATTAATGTATTGACTTCGTGTCCGAATATTTTGGAACGTTTTAAATGGAACAATAAATGAGAGGACGGAATTGCCCCTATGGGGAACTGCCAAGAGCGCAAGTGTTTGTGTTTTTATGGCAAATGACCAACTGCTCTCCAGATATGTCCTTTTGTTAGATCATTTTCCATGTCTGGAATCATGGAAAAGGCAACAAGCCACGTCATTTGGCCCATCTCTCTTTATTTTAGACAAACCAAACACCCCCCATTTAAATGGAAAAATAGCCAATTATATCTTCTTTTTTTTTTTTTTTTTTTTTTTTTTGCTGTGTTCAAATACATCCCTTACTAATTTTTAGCTCATATAGTCCTTTATATTTGCTAATTAAATCCAAATACATCCTAAAGTTACTAATCTAATTTAATTAACTGATGTGGCAAATTTAATCAATTGAGAGTCCACTGTGGCACAGTTTGGTCCAAAATCCAACCAATATTCAACTCATTCGAAGGACCCAACTGATCAGTCAAAATCAAAATTCTAAAAGCAAAAATCAAGCCACTGTAAAAGATTAAACAAACAAAAGAAATACACTGGAAGTAGAATGGAATGCGCTTCCTAGATCGAGCCCCTACGAATTCGCCGCACCGCTACAAATGATCCTCCACCTCTATCGTCCATTCTCCGGCAGCCAATTCCCTCTTCCACAGAGATTCCTATTTTCTCCGACAATCCCCAGCCGGAGCTCTACCAAAAAGAAACAAACCACGCTCTATTCCGCCTTCAATTTCCAAACGAAATCAAAAGCACGAATCCAAATCTAACTTAAATGTGGAGAGTTTAAACTTTAAACAGATTAGCCCTAGCAGTTTCTTACCAAGTACAACCAGAAAAGATTCCTCATTTGCAAACTTGCAGCTCCGAGATCTAACATAAACACGCGCGCCTCAACCAAAAACCTCAATCCAGTCCAACTTCAGTTCATTTGCAATCGCATCCATTAACCCACGAGCAGATTAGATCATTATATTATACCACGAGAGTGTGAATGAATGGTGCGAATGTGATTGTGTAGAGTCATTTACTTATAGAAAGGAGTTCTTCAGAAAGGAGTTCTTCGGGAAAGAAGGGCCCTTTTTTGATTTTTCCGTTGAGTGCGAATTGGAGAGCTTAGCTGCGTGGGTAGTAGGAATATAGGGTCGGGTATCTGAATGAGTTGGATTATTGAGTTGATTTTGTGGACTCAGACAGAGCCACCGTGGATCTCCAATTGATTAAATTTGCCACACAAGCTGATTTAGTTTAATTAGTGATTTTAGGATCAATTTGGAGTTAGTTAGTAAATATGAAGGAGTATATGGTCTAAAAATTAATAAAGGATGTATTTGGATAAAACAAAAAGAAAAGGACGTTGTAGACTATTTATCCGCATTCAAATTTAGGACTCACTCTAATATGATTACAAAAAATGTACTCCTTCTATGTCTTGTTTGACTTCTACGCATAATCCAATATAATTTTTCTATCGTTAATATCTCAAAATATGTACAGTGAAAAATTATGTAAAATATATATTATATAACTACATGATTATACGATTCTAACAAGACCCATCTCGACTATATTTTTCAAATGTATAGTTACAATAACATTGAGTCAAAAACTGAACAATGAACAGTGTCAAAAAGTCAAACATGACATGTTACCTGTGACGCAGGGAGTAGTATGGATTCTCATATACACCAAGTTTAATACTCCCTCCGTTTCTATATGATTGAAACATTGAAGAATGACACGGGTTTTACCGTTTTAAGAATGAAGAAATGAGTGGTAGAGATTTAAGTAGATGAGAGAGAAAGAAAGGAAAAAGTAGTGTGAATGGGGAAAAAAATTATCAAAAAAGAAAATGTTACAATTATTTCAAAAATAGCCTAAAACAGAAAGTGTTTCAATTATTTGAAAACGGAGAGCATTGAACTTTCTCCGTTTTAAATACATGCTACATTTATTATTTTTGAATATTTTTTTTAAAAAAATTTTGTTACTATTTTGGTATATTTTACTTCCTCTAATTTCTTTTAATTTTTTTATGATTGAAGCATTTCTATATTTTACGCAATAATATACTACTTAATAACTCAAATTGTATAAAAGAAAAAATTATAAAAATTTAATATTTTAAAACTATATGATTAGACAATCTAACAAAATCCCATTTGACTATGTTTTATCTTATATAACTATGTTATTTAATCAAATGTACTCAATGAATAATATTTTATCTATCTTTAATCAAATGTATTTAATGAATAATTATTTATCTATCTTCAACTAAATTAATTTTAATTCCTCCATCTTAAATCCCACCAGTCATGCATGCAACAAATATATTTAGGAAAATAATAATAATAATAATAATAATAATAATAATAATAATAATAATAATATTTACCAAAAAAATAAAAGATAATGCGCACACATACATATGAATTGCATAGACAGTTGAATATGTGTGGAGTCAAATATTGTCAAACACATAGTACTAGTTTCTTTTCAGTTACGAAGAATTATTTTTTATCAATAGAGTTTCTGTCCGGATAATGTCATCGTCTGGATATGCGGAGGTGTTCTGTTGTAGGTGGTAATATGATACACGTCACCATGGAGAAGAATCATACCATTTTTAATGCATTAAATGTAAATAGGAAGTGGATATGTCAAAACCCTGAATAATGGGGTAATTGATGATTGACTGGTAACTGCCATTTTAGAGTGTTTCATATATTGACTAGTGTTGTGGCAAACGAATTCTGCTAAAACACCAGGCCTTTGTTACGGGCAACCGAGATATGAGATGTAAAGCACTAATCATTATATATGGTAGTATAAATAAACGCCATACATAGCACGACTTCCACATATCCGTAACACATTCATTACATTAGTAAATTGTTAGTTTATAATGAACTACGGCATTCCAATCCTGGTCCGTTATTAAGCCCAGGTCAGTTGTTACATTCTGTACTTAACATTCAATCCGACATGAAATCAATTGCATCACAACACCAAAACACATTCAGCGAGTATTTATTCATCATGCAACACAAATCATTATATGTGATAGCACAATTATTGAACGTACATAGCACTACTTCTATAATGCTGTAACACATCCGCTTCTGTGTTCTCGGTAGTGAAGAATGTTATGTCCCTTTCAATGACACGGTGTTATACAAATAAAAAGGGGATGATATAAAATAAGTCAAAACTTGGTCCAATGGATAAGAAGACAACTAAAACCTCACATAATCTGCTAAAAAGTTTAAAAAATACTCAAAATCTTGATAAAATCGGACAACATTAGTGACCCACCACATGTGTAAGAAAATATTCATTCCATAAATTTCCCACGATTTCAGGAGAATTAAAAATGTAACTTCCCCACAAAACATTCAATTACTAAAAAATTAAAAAGGAAAGGAACTAATCAAAACAACTACCATATTCGAAAGACCCAAAAAATAGCACAACTCAATCATCCCCAGAACACTCCGGATATGCAGAGTCCGGACCAAAACCTATTCCATTTTTTATTCTATTTTTCAAAAATACAAATCATAAAAATGTATATTAAATGTACATTGATAATGTACAACTTTATGATGTGAATGACTGAATTATGGTAGGGTAATTGAGCCTTAGAGATTCCTCCAAATTATTACTACTACAATTGATGTACTGTGTTTGCTTTAAGAAACAGTCAACCAGTCCACTTCCAAAAGGATTTGGTTTTTGATTTGAAAGAAAAGTGCTGAATTAATGCTTTGTATGTGTTATATGTATTGAATGGGTGTTTTGTATGTATTGATTGCACCATTAAATAAACAGCACACAATTCATTAACACATAGTATACAAACCTCATCGGATCATCACGCAAGCATGAAGCACCTGCTAAATATTACTCATTCAGTACCTTATCCAAACTTACTCCCAATATATCTTACCTATATAATTGGAGTAATTCATAGTATTTTAAACACTTCCCAACTTTACATTGTTTGTCTATTACTCCAGTCCTATTATATACTTCTTCCGTTCCATTTAAGCGTTTCATTTGCATAGTAGTAACTATTCATTGAGTAAGTTTGATTTAATTTTTTCACATAGTTCTATAAGATAAAACATAGTCAAGTGATATCTTGTTAGATTCGTCTAATGATGTAGTTTTAGAATATCAAGTTTTTATAATTTTTACTTATATACAATTTGAGTTATAAACATTTAAAAATGTGTCTTGGACTGCATGAAATACAGAAGTGGAACACTTATATCAGAACAGAGGAAGTAAAAATATAGGCCAAATCCAATGTAATACTAGATGCTATAAATTATCCCGGATGAGCTATACGTCTTGGCCTAATTAAGTTTTGAGTCCTCGTACTTTTAATTTAATGCTTGGGATTCCCAAATTTCATCCAATCCTTATCACTCCGTTTTATTCTTTTTAAATTGTAATTTGTATAATATGAACCTTCACAAACCTTTAAGCAAAAAAGTTAGTCACTCATGTATCCACTACCTTTTCCTTATTCAATTAAATTTGTTTTTTTTTAGAAGCCATTGAAGGTCTAGGAAAGGGGTGGTGGGAGCCCATGCCACACAATGATAAAAGGGAATAAAAGGAAGAGATATGGGGCCGGTGGGGAATCGAACCTCCAATCTTCCGTTAGAAGTCAAGGATTTAACCACTTGCTAAGTCCTCATCCCCTATTCAATTAAATTTGTTATATAATCATAAAGTTTACATTATATATTCCCTCTGTTTTTATATAAATGAAACAGTTGCGTAGTTGTTCATATTCAACAAAATAACTTTGATTCAAATTTTTAATATAGTTAAATAAGACAACATATAGTCAAGTGCATCTTGTTGGATTCGTCTAATCACGTAGTTATATAATATCAAATTTTTATAATTTTTACTTTTATACCATTTGAGATAATAAGCGTTAAAAATATAAATTGAATTGCGTGAAATGCAGGAATGTTACAACCTTTTGAGAACGGAGGGAGTACATATTTACACTATTAACTCATTATAAAATCTTTTATACATAAAGAATATGAATTAAAAAAAATGCCTTCTTAAAATTTACATTAATTTCTTTTTTATTTTTTCTTTTGCCGACATTTGGTATCACCTTTTTAAAAAAGTACTTATTAATTCTCTCCCTTTGGTATTATCGTCATTGGTTTCTAAGGAGATAGTTTGACGAAAAAGAATGTACTCCCCGTCTCATTTAACCCGTATTTTTTTATTTTTCACACAATCCAATGCATATTTTCAATCGTTAATATATCAAAATATGCACAACAAATAATTATGAAAAATATATATTCTAGAACTACATGATTTTATGATTCTAACAAGACCCAACTCGACTATTTTTTTTTCAAATATATACTTGGAATGAAATTGAGTCAAAGTTAAACATTAAATAATGAACAGTGTCAAAAAGTCAAACAAGACAAGTAAGGTGGGACGGAGGGAGTATATAATATTCTAATAATTTTACAAAAAGAAGAGAGGAAGAAAAACGCATGTATCTAGCTAGGAAAACAAATGAATGTAATGTTTGATTATATATATATATATATATATATATATATTTTAAAGTGAAGTAAAAAAAAAAACCAGTGTCAACAATTTTTTTTTTTTTTTTTTTTTTGGTTGCATCACAGCCAATTTAGAAAAAGAAAAGGAAACCAAGGACAACAATTGAGTGAGTGGTATTATTTAGAATATTATCAGAATAAAATAAATAAATAAAGCAAAGTAATAAAATATGCTAGTGGATCTGATAGTGATGTTAATGGAATTTATAAATTATAACAATGTCGAATTAAGGGTTTTTTTTTTTTTTTTCTTTTTTCTTTTTTTTCTTTTAAAGATTGATACTCATGTGTCATCAAATATGTGTGGAAACCCAAGCCGCAGAAATTACCAATGTCGAATTAAGTTTATTAGCTGTTTATTTTAAGAGGCTTATATATGATTTATAAAAGTAAATATTTGAGGTTTGAAAATTGAAGTGGTCAATATTTAAAGAAAGGTTTGGTCCTGCAAAAGATGAATCCCTTCGGCAAATGAGGGAGTTACGTGAGCGATTTTTGGGATGTTTGGGAGTCAGCGGATTTGCTAGCAGATAGCAGATTCGGAGAGAGAATTGTGAGAGAATATGCTGATTGAATCCGCTATATGCTCCTAAATATGCCGGCTTCCAAACATCCCCAAATTTATCATTGTAGATTTGAGCACATTATGCGGGAACACGATGCGTTGCTGACTCTTTTGCTAAGTTGGATGTTGATAGTGAGTTTTTTTCTTCACTAAACTTTTCCCACAGATTAAGTTATATACTTAAACCTCTTCTTGAGGCTGACGTGACTGGCACCTAGTTTCCTCGCTCCTAGTCACTTGTTTTCTTTATTTTTTTTAGTCTGTATACAGTGGCGGACGCAGAAATTTGCAGGTGGTAGGGCTGAAATTTGCTTTAATAAAAAAAATACGTCCTCCAACCCATTTCAAATGTTCACTTTCTATTTCGGTCCGTCCCATTACAATTGACACATTTTCTTATTTAAAAAGTTTTTGCTCATTCAAATAAACATCACATCAACTATTTACTCCACTTTAACACAATAACGCATTCTACCTAAAATATTGTTTCCAAAAGAAATGGGAGTATGAGACTTCTCAAATGGGACGGAGGAAGTATGTGATTTCTTATTTGGCACAAACATACATGAAATGGCAAAAAATATTAAAGTTATGAACATTTTTTTCTCTTTCACATTCACCCAAAATTAATAACTCTTTTCAATTATATGGCATTCAAAGATATTAATTTTATGTTGGGAGGCTTTAAAAAAACTCACTTATGGTAGGACTTTAGAAACCAATTAATAATATACTAATATAATAATTACTATAAATTTTAAATAAATAAATACTATATATACTCCCTCCGTTTTTTTATATCTTCACCATTTGAATAGTTGACACTATTCATTTAGTAACTTTGATTCAACTTTTTAGCACAATTGTGTATGATAAAACATAGTCAATTGAGATCTTGTTGGATTCGTCTAATCGCGTAGTTTTATAACATCAATTTTTTACAATTTTTATTTGTATATAATTTTAGTTATTAATGATTAAAAACTTGCATTGGATTGCGTGCAGTGCAGAAGTGAAGAAGTTAAAAAAAAACGGAGGGAGTATTAAAGAAAAAAAAAAGAGGTGGGGCTGGAGCCCCACCCAGCCTAGGCATGGATCCGCCACTGTCTGTATAGGTTGTTAAAAAAACTAAATTTAAATTCTTCAACTTCCAGTCATAATTTTGTGAATCAAGTACTCAACTCCTTTTTTTTTGTGTGTTGAACGGCCTATACAGACTAGGAAAGAGGTATACTCAGCTCCTCGTTGAGCTATAAAAAAGGAACTATAAATTCTTTAATAGTAGTATTATAAATATCAAAATCATTGATCCATGCCATTTATTTCTTTTATTCCCTCCTTATGTTTTATTATTATTTTTAACATTATTTATTGTTAACTTTATCTTATTACAATAATATAAAGAATATTGTAAAGTTCGTATAATCCAAAATTTCAAATTATATATTTTTATTTTTATTCTTTTAGTTAAGCCTTAACAAGAAAAAAATCTAAAAAGAGGAATTTTAATTTTTATTTATATATTTTAAAATATTAAATAATTAAATAAATATATTAAATTTCATATATAAGTTAAATAATATATTTTTAATAAAAAAGAAATAATCCTAAATGGTTAGGCTACTGCCTTCCAACTTTATAGTTGGAATTCGACTCCCATTCGATCCTCTTTTCCTTGCTTTAATCACTTTGTAATTTATTTATATGGTATAGACTCCCACCATCCCTTTATGTAGTTTCCCCCTTCCAAAAAAAACAAAAATATTTCGCTCCTTTCAGTCACTTGGTCAGTTGCATTTTTGTAGGTAGACAAGAAGGGCGGATGCTGACAAAACTCATGTCACTGTTCTGAGGAGGTCGCCCGAACTCTGAAGATTTTCTTTAATATAAATGTTAAGTCCTTGTAATTAATTTACTACTACTACTTTAATAAATTATTAAGTAGTAAGTACAAACCTTACAAGTAGCTGTAAAATTTCTCTGGGCACATTTCATTTTCTCCCCCTGCTTTCACTTCTCTCTCTAAATTAAAGTTGAAAGTTCCTTTCTTTGGTTTTGTCCATGAGAGTAGAGAGAGCCAGGGACTGGCCCAGCAGATCGAAATCTCCAATCTTTAGTCCACCTTCCATCAGGCAGGATCTCCCCAACTTCTTCAAACTTCAATGGAGATTCCAACCCAACTGTTTCAATTCTTTTGTCTCTTGGCTTCAATTCCCAATAATATATTTTTTTTTTCATTAAATATAGTAGTATTCCCATACCCCTCCTCACTTTTTAATATTCTTTTCGTTGTTTGTTGGCTTTGGTAAAATTTTATATACAGTGTGAACCTGAACCCCTTCATCAGGATTTGGCATGATTTTATCATTTTGTATGCACATATATTTATACTGTTGGATGCTTCAATCCATGGCGGGTTCTCGAGGATAGTCCATTCCAGGATGTGGGTCTGTTTTATTTTTTATTTTTTATTTATCTGAGGTAATATCTAATTTCTGTATTTCAGTTTCTTGCTTTTCAAGAATTTTACTTGCCTTTTGACTGTGACCCTTTTAACTCAGCCTATATCTTTATTCACCAAATTATTCATATGCTGTCGGGGTTTGCAGGAATAATTGAATTTGTGCTTAGTTTTGTCTTTGTGATGTGGTTTGATTTTCAATAATTCAGCTGATGATATCTACTGATGTGGGATTGTTCTTATAGGATCTGCTTTTTACGAATGCACAATTATAGACAATACACATGTTTATGTTTTGGGAATAGCCTCCTTCAAGTGCTTCTGTGTTTGTTTCAATACATTGCTGAACCCTTCGGATTAGTTAATGTTGAAAAATACCAGATGATTATTACTAGATTGTCAAATGTTGGACTATGAGGAACTGTGACTTTGAATTTCTGGTTATAGTAATACAGATACTATTACACTGTGCCATAATCTGTTAAATGTCTAATTCAAAGTCATATCCCAGGAATGGGAACGAAAATACATTCTGAAAGGTACTTGTCTGGATTTTACTCCATGAGGAACATCAATCAGGATTCCAGCAGTAGTATTTGGCCCTTGTTTTTTGGAGACAGTACTGTGATGACGAATGAGCATTATTGCAACGGATTCTTGTCGCGATCTCCAGTGGTAGATGGTTGTGCAGGGCATCAGAAGAATGCATTGAAACAAAGAATGCTGGAACACGAGGCAGTTTTCAAAAATCAGGTGTGTGTAATTACATTGCTTGTTTTCAGACATTTATCTAGCTAGTTCACAAAAAATTCTCCATTGCTGTGATTACATGGGAGAGTGATTTGTTTGAACTTTTATTTGTTTATCTAGGTTTCTGAACTCCACCGTCTATACCATATTCAACGGAACGTGATGGATGAAGTCAAGAGGACACAACCATTGCATAAGCATCGAGCATCAATGGAACCGGCTTCATCTTCTAGTATCCAACAATCTAAAGTTGTATCAACAGATGCTGGACAATGGCACATGGCTGGATTTTCTTTGTCGAATTCTGGTTGTGACAGAACCCCTGTTTCGGAAGTCAAGTTTGTTAATTCCCCTGTAAGCCGTACCAATGGGAGCACGTGGCAATTGGGGCAGGTGCCATTCCAGAATGGTTCTACTTCAAAGGGCTCTCAGGCATTGGATTCGGATTCAAAACCCTTGAAGGTCAGGAAAAAGTTGTTCGATCTTCACCTTCCGGCTGAGGCATACATTGATACAGAAGAGAAGAAACCGGAGGAGTACAAAGTAGCGTGCATTTCTAGTTATGCTGCTAATGGCAGTCCAAATGCTGGACATAAAAGTAGTATAAAATTTTCACTAGACAGTCATGATGGTTCAAAGACTGATTGTCGAATGGATGCTTCAGCTTCCCATTTGAAAGAATCTGTCAGATTGGCTGATCTAAATGAGCCCGTACGGATTGAACAAGAAACAGATGCATCACCTTTTGGATTTTTGGATCATGGTTCTAGAAATGACGAAACGAAACATGTAAATGAGATCTCAGCAACAAATGCAGGCTATTTAGGCACAACTGGAGATGCTAAGGGGCGGCTCTCCAATATAGACGAACCAGGTACAGATAGACAAACTGAAAATATGTGCAGATGCACAAACTCAGAGTCTGCAATGTAATGAATAATGTGTTTCCATGTTTGTTGTCTTGCAGGATTCAGTAGAAGCAACCTTAGGTCCGTGACACAAGGTCATCAGCCAGTTCAGTCGCATTCAGCTTGCCATCTGGCGCAAGGAGTCCTCAGCCAGATTTATCATCCTTCAGGAACATGTCCTACTCATTGCGGTAGAGGATATCCTTGGAAAGAGGGGTCTCATCACAGTTTTGCTTCAGATAAAGATTCTCAGTTTCTCCACAATAATAGGTGCTTGGAACGTGTGGCTACTCGGACACACTGTTCGTTCCCATTCACTAGTTCCTCTTCTTGTGTCAATTCAATGGAGAAATGTCAGCCCGGTCAAATTTGGGCGAAACTTGGAAGTACATCTTCGAATTCAACATTGGCAATGGGTGAAGGTTTGCAGCCATCTTCTCAGGGCTGTGGACCATTTGGTGGAAAGTGGCGACTTGATGCTAGTTCTAAGTTGAATCCGGCTATGGGAAGTGAGTATAAGCCGGATGGATCATACCATCCAGCTAACTCGGGATCCAAAGGTCTACCAATCAACTTGCCATTAGCTAGCTTGTATAATCCTAACTGCAGTAGGATTGATGATCTAGCTTCTGACCACAGGACTAATCAACAGTCAGGGAATGATCCAAATGCCTCTTGTCGAGGTGATTCAAAACCAACTATAGTTATCAACTTGAATGAGGCTCTTCCAAAGAGCTCGGAAAATGAGCCTGTGATCCTGCAAGATCATCGGACGATTGGAAAGAGCGAGCCTGAAGACCATGTGTCAGCATTGCCCTGGCTTAAACCCCATCCAACCAGGGGAAATCAACTTTTCACCCCAAAGGGTATGTTGGCTTCAAGTGACTATGAAGTTGGAGGGAAAAAGGAGGTTTCCGGTACACAAACTGTTAAAAAGATTCTAGGATTTCCTATATTTGATCGCGGTGGTCCAGAAAGTGAAGCTTCGCTTGTTGATTGCCATCCTGAAGAGAAGAATTCCACTGACGAGAGAAGGAAGGGATTCGTTGATTTAAATGTAGCATTGGACCCGGATGATCAGATGGTTGCTGAAGAACCAACCATCAAAAAGGACAAGCAAACGGGAGTCTGTGTCCGAGATTACATTGATCTGAACACTTGTGTTAGTGACTGTGAAGATGCTGCAGTGTCCTGTAACGATAGCAAGCGTCCCAGGGTTGAGACAACCCTAGAGATTGATCTTGAAGTTTCTGTTTTCCCAGAGAGTGAGGATGATTGCACATTGTCAGAAGAGAATACACCGGGAGAGGAGGCATCGTTGGAATCATCAGAAAATAAAGAAGAAAAACATGATGCTGTTCTTAGAAATGCAGCAGAGAGAATAGTTGCCATATCGTCATCATGTCCACAAGCCTGTATGAATGACAGCATTTGCCTTTCATTGAAGGAATCACTTGCCTGGTTTGCCGATGCTGTGTCTTCCTGTGCAAATGAACTTGGAAACAGGGCTTGCAAAGCATCACAGTTCCAGGAGGATTCTGTCCAAAAGAAAGATGATTTTGAGGTGATGATATTGAAGCTGGAAGAAACCAAAGAGGAAGACTACATGCCTAGGCCTTTTGTTCCTGATCACATGAAAGGAGATGACACGGGAGCCAATACAGCACCGATCAGATCCCGGAGAGGCCTGTCCAGGAGAGGAAGGCAGCGGAGGGACTTCCAACGCGACATCCTGCCCAGCCTAGCAACATTGGCGAGGCATGAGGTGACTGAGGATGTTCAGACATTTGGAGGACTGATGAAAGCCACAGGCCATCCCTGGAATTCAGGATTAGCGCGAAGGAATGGTGGTAGCCGGGGTAGGAAACGGTCTGTGGTTGCAACTGTCCCAACCCCCATGCCAAAACCAATTTGTCCTTCGGTGATTCAGAAACTTCCTGGCGTTGAACCTGCTTTGGAGGAGAGAAGCTTGACAGGGTGGGGGAAGACAACAACCCGACGCCCACGGCGACAAAGATGCTCAGCAGGTAATCCTCCACCTACTGCTGTCCTAATATGACCATACAGGTGTGAATGTTGTTTATGCCTCTTTGTAAATGTCATTATTGCCCATAACTTTTGACTCCTTAAGGTGATTTTGTCAGTTGAACCCATTCTTATTGTTCAGAAATAGTAATTGTTTTTCCCAATTTGCTCCATGAATGTGTATACATACACACACAATACCCTAGTGTTGAATGCAAGGGTTGTCTGCCTCGAAAGAGCTTCATTATTTGCCTTTTGAGAACATTCTCCTTTTAGGGGAAACTGAGAAGCGAAATTCATGAGAACATATAAGGATCACAAACCATTTCCTTTCACGCTTAAAAGAAGGTATTAAAAAGGTTACAAAACTACATATACACCAAAATCGTACAATTTGATCATCTGTATCTCAAGCCTCTCAAGGAGTGTCATGTAGAATTTTCAGTCTTCTAGCATAGCCTTGGCTGCATCAATTAAAATTGGCTGAAGAGAACGGGATGCTCGACCGAGAACAGTGTAGTCTTCTTTGTCCTTGGCATCCACATCAGCTCCATGTCTAATAAGGAGGAGAGACACCTGCAAGGCAAACCCAAGAAATGTTCGGATCATGATTCTGCCGATCAATAGTTATCTCCCCATATATCACATTTGACTCATTAAAGAATTAAAGAAATACCAAGAAGTCATAGTACCACAGTTCAAAATGATGTGATGGTACAACAGCTAGCCAATAATACAAGTTACTATATTCTAGTAAAAACGCTGTTAACATCTGGCTGTATTAATAATTTAAAATGTGTGTAAAAAGGGTAGAATGATAACCTGGAGGTTTTTTTTTGGAGGCAAAATTAACTTCAATAGAATTAACATTTCACTAAAACAAGCATATTTCAGAAATATTCTAAAACAACATTATCTATACTTTGAAACTCATCGAGCGAGCGGAACATTCTAGTTAATATTTAAAATTTTTAATAAATAATATCAAGATAAAAATGCATGTAGATGGTATGGTTGATAAATAATTTTTAAGCAATAATAAAAGAACAATAAAATTATTAAGGAAAGATGGATTATGGCAACATTAAACCTCTTTGTTATCGCAAATCACGGCAGTCATAAGGGGAGTCTGCCCTGCTTTATCAACTTCATCAACCTCTGCTCCTTCCTCAATCAAGAACTCACATAATTCTGCATTCCCCGTGCTTGCTGCACGATGCAATGGGGTGCATCCAAACTGCACAAAATCATTTTGCAGCATTGATCAATGATAATTTCAGGAACGCCTAAAGGTTGTGACTTGGAGAAAATCATAAAATAACTTGAGTATTGCCAAAGGATGCAGTATGCACCAATGGCTGGACCAAGCAGCAACACTAAGGTTTAATAGTCAAGTTTTGAATTTTGTTAAAAAGCAGCTACACACCTTGTCCTTCACATTGATCTTTGCACCATGTGAAACCAGAATTTCAGCTATATTTCGCCGACCCTTGCTAGCAGCATAATGAAGAGGTGTACGACCACCATAAGTTTTCAAATTTGCATCGGCTCCTATTTATCAACATGTTTATCTCAGTTACAAATGCTCAAACAATTCAAGCTATACAAATCTCCTTAATAGCATTGTGGAGCCATAAATAGAATAACGACATGGTGACATGTTTTGGGATTCTACGAAACACCAAATAATCACAGGCTGAGAGGATAAGACCGACATACAATGCCCGACACTGAGGCAACTCAATGCAAAAGCTTTGTAAATGAGTATAAACTTCTTTGAGTAAAACATTTAGTATACGATTCAAGAATCAATTCAATATATATATACATGACTTATGTAATCTTCCGTATCTCCTAAGCAAATCACTTCATACTAATCACATCCTTCCGGAATAAAGAGCAGTTTTTTAGCCAATAATATATAAAAACCATTTGACATAAACTACACCGTTTGCTCACCTCGACTGAGTAATATTTCCACAATTTCAAGATTTCCACTGCTTGCAGCTGAGTGCAGAGGTGCCCATCCTTCTTCATCGGAACTATTCACAAGAGAAGGATTTGCAGCTGACAGTATTTCAACTACCTAATACATCAACACACGCAGACCACCCACGGAAATGTCAGAGTTACTTGCTAGAAACTTGGCCATTAAGACAATGAAAGGGTTTGGGCTGAAACGCCCAATCTTGAACTAGTGAAATAAAATAACCTCCACCAATTTACACAGCAAAGAAAACAATAACTCTAAACAATCCGCAATAAGAAACTGAATTAAACCTCTTTCTGGGAGAATGAAACCGCGACGTGGACGAGAGAACGACCGTCTTCATCGCGGAGGTCGAGGGCTTTGGAGAGTCGCTCTTCAGGGAGCGATTTGAAAATTGATGAATCGCCGGACTCTGCCGCCTTAAACAGGTCCTTGTCCTTGATTTCCCTTGCCTGAGTGCCGTCGATTTCCATCGCTATCGCTGCCGTCGTCAGCCTCACCTGCAACTAGGGGTTTTGGGGGGTTATGGTTATCTTCAGGCTTTATGTTTTCAAAAATAATTACGTACTCCTATATTACGGTAATTAATTAATCTAATTAATGACTTCCTGTACCATTTTACCCTTCAAATATTAGCAAGATCCATGGCCCCAAGGTCCCGGACCACCCAGGACTGGACAGTAGACAGCAGATAATGGACAATGGGCATGAAAAGACTGGAGAAGCGAATCCATCCCAAAGGGGTGACCTGAGAACACAAGTGACAAACTGGCAACTGCACTGAACCAATTACCTAGTATTTATGATTTACCACTTGTGTTCTCAGTTTCACTCCTCTGGGATTATGACCACAAACAAAAACAAAACTTTCTACTAGTTTCTAGTACAGTTTTGTGGGAGAATTGGAGATGGATTCTGTACCCCTTTTATTAAGAGAGGCAGGAGCTTGTCCAAAAGACAAAAATTGAAACATGGGCCACATTATGTTGTCATCCTATTGACACCATGAATTCATTTTGTCACCGTAGCAGTAATTTACCAATGTCCAAATTTAGGATCTTTCTTAATTAGATTGATAATAATAATAATACGGGTAACAGTTGGTATTAACAATTAACCCTTCTCTTCTGTGGACACCCTCCAAATTCTCCACACAAAATCAGCTCCTCCACCATCCAACAAATCCCTGTTTCGTATTTCCCACTTTTCCCTTATTTTATTTCTTTTACCCATTCTTGCCATCATTCAATCCCAAATCAACATTTGATTTTTGTGACAATGGATATGTTGGACAACTTTTGCAAGGGCAATCAGCAGCACCCGGCCGAGAAAAATCCCGGCGTCGCCGCGGCCGCCTCTGATTCTAATCAGGCAAACAACGCCAACCCCTCCAAATCCGATCTCATGCACAGCGCCCAGGTCCTCGCTGACGTCGCTAAGAGCCAACTCTTCAAGGAGCCCAGCAAGCATGACAAGGCCGAAGTCGCCGGAGCCACCGCCGACCTTCTCAACGCCGTCTCTGAGTACCAGAACATGGATGAGTCCACGGGGATTGGCAAGTACCTCGACAAGGCCGAGGGATATCTTCGCCAGTACCAGACCAATAATCCCCACCCCGTCGACCAGAGTAACTCCTCGAAGCCCGCCTCCGGCGAAGACTCCGCCGATGACAAGCCGTCTTCCCACGGCGGCGGTATCGTCGATTTCTTGATGAAGAAATAGATGGCCTTTGTCGCCACCAACCTTTATAAACCTAATTAGTATATATACTTACGGAGTAAATTTTTTGCGTGTAAAATTACCAGAAAATACTATTAGGAAGATCACTCTTTTGCTTTTACCCGCCATTCAATTTTTTCATAACGTGTAACAACGTACACCAATATCTGTATATATATAAATATAGGACCTCACTTATGAGGTATCCTTCAATATATCATTGATGTTTCTTCCAGGGACAAAAAATACATTAATTCATTCCCTCAACGTGTCATGGGAAGTTTCCCATCTATCTCCCTCGTCGCCATCCAGAACCAGGATTATTGCGAGGGACATTGTCTCAAATACAAGCTGGCGCTTTAAATCCTTTAAGGGTGGCAAACACTATTGAATCAGGGGCGACTTTAATAGGCGTCGCAGCATCGACAACCTGTGGATTCATTGATGGAATATCCAATAATGCTGTAGGCCTCAAGGGTACCCCATTTAGCAGCACGACGCTGCTCAGGATATCGCCGTTTTGAGGGGTAAGATGGTACTCTTCTCGTGTACCCGCATTGCCATTTACTTGTTGGGGAGAAATCATTCCATCCACCACTGTAACTTCAAAGCTTGTGGAATTCGACATGTTGATTAAAAGCACTGAAATTCCAGCCTAGAACAAGAAGTTTTTTTGTGAGAAACCTTTTGATGATTAAGTGGTTAAAATCTTAAGTTGGAAGATATAACAGATTCACTCACTGATCCCTTTCTGCAGTGAGCATACGCACGCAAGTAAGGGGAGCTGTTGTGGGAGGCGAAGAGAACGTTCGTTCCCATCAAGCGATGGAATAACAGTGCACTGCCAAAAAGGTGAAGTTGAATTTTAACAAAATCGTGCCACATGAATGATGTAAGAGAACTCTGTATTCAACAGATACAAACCCGTAGTAGTCTGGATTGGGGACGAAATTTGTGGTGTTGAGCAAACCATAGTTTCCCCCTATTAAGGATTGACGGCAGAATACCTTGTGATTATATGTTGAGGTCATTCCCAGTTGATCCAAGTACCTGTTTCAGTCGAAAGCTTCAAACTTTAACAAGGAGTTTTCGCGGTCAGGAACTTGGGAGGGAAAAAAAAATACTTGCAGAGTAATAAATACACACCAGAATCCATCAACAAAGGCGTGTGATACGTATTTGCCACCGCTGTTATAAGCCCCGCCCGATTCCCCAACCCAAGCTCCTGCCCATGGCCCAAATAACTTGACACTGGTTTCTACATCTTTGTAAGTAGCAGATACTCCACTTAGATAATAAGGGTTTTGAATCTTGTCGATGAGGGTTGGATCAACACCTATCCATAATCATAAGTGCAACCCATTAACGGATAGAATTAGGCATCACAAAGCACAACAAGTTCTGAAGTACTACTATTCTATAGGGTGTGAACAAAGCACAAACCTGCACCAAGGTTATAGATATGGTGAGTTAATCCAGTGACAACATTCGGTCCGGACGCCTTAAGGAAGGTTTCGAACCATTGCTTATCGTAAAATCCAGCAGGACCCAAGACCTCTGGTTGTGTAGCAGGGTTGGGATACAGCTCCCGAACCATTCTTTTGAGGACAACTATATCCCTTCCATACTGTTGTGCATCTACTCGAGCTGCTACGCCGCTTCCACAGAGCTCGTTTCCTGGGGAAAGAACGGACGTCAGTGGACTGATTTTCAGACATTGCATTTGTTGATTGTACTAATAAAGGGGGGATCTGCATTGTTCCAATTACCGAGTTCCCAAGAATCAATCTTGTACCCTTTATAAACTGTGTACTTCATGAAGTCGTAAGCATTTCTTGGGTTCCATCTGCCTACCATAAGCGTATCATTGGCTTTCGCCTTTTTCCTTCCCAAGAGGGCGTTCAAGCCAAACGTTACCCTAGCCCTGCATAATTCGTCGTCTTGTTAATTACTATAAGTCTCTGATGAATGCGGAGGCTATCGAATTTATTTTTGGCATAAAAAATGTACCCGGTTTTGTAGAAAAATTTGTTTATTTGATCCCATCTTTCCATGTCTAGACAACCCTTTGTGAATCCAAACAACTCATCATCTCTTCGTTTGAAATGAGGGCATTTTAGAGCAAATGGTCCAATTTTGTACAGCACCTGATCTTGCAGGGAACCACCCACTCTGATCCGAAGAGGGCTGAATGCTGATTGTCAAGATTACAGAAATTTTAACCAGTTAAATGCAAGAAACCCAAAAATCAACAAAGGAATTTTAGTTTTTCAAATTAAATTGATTTTTCTTGAACTTTTGCTTTCTGCTGGAACTTAGAACATTTAAAGGAGGACCCTTTTTCTTTTTCATTTGGAAACACAATGCCCCCGAGTTAATCCCACCAAAATCAGTGCCAACCAATGGGTTCGAATCAAAACTACATTCAGTTAATCAAAAGAAATGTGAAACTTAACAGCAGCAATAGGCAGCAAACTAACCTTTCACAGCATTTGCAAGAATCTTGTTCTCCAAATCCTGCAAGAACGAAACAGGGGGCAAGAAAATTACAACACATTAGCTATGACAAAAACCCAAGATTCCAAGAAAAAGAAAAGCCCATTACCAGGTTGAGAATGCCTGCTTTCCCCCATGGGCATTGATTGTAGTTGCATTTAGTCTCAGGCCACCAATCCAAAGTAGCACATACGAAATTTTCATCAGTCTTGGCTATGGCGGTCCCTCCCCTCACTATCAGCCTTACCTCCACTGCACTGCACAAATGAAACAATGATAGGAGAAACAAATAAACCACAACCCTCGCTTCCATCTCAAACAAAAAATGCCTGTCTGAGGTTTGGACCGATCTTTGAAGATTGAAGTAGCCAATTGGGAGTATTTTAAGATATCCACATATCCCCTCTATTGACTACTGCTACAGAAAGATGCCTAAATGGAACAATTTTTTAACTTCACACTTCAACCCTCTTTCCGTTTTTTATCCCCCAAAATCCAAATCCTTTTCAATGTAGTAGTATTTCCATTTTTGCCAAATGGTATGGGAGATTATGAATCGCCCTTTTCCTTTTTCCTCGTGATCTATTGTGGAAACAGATCAAAAGGAGTAAATTTCAAGAAAAGGAAAGCCAAAGGGAAAGAAAATAAAGAAAGAAAAAGTAATCCAACAGGAGTGGGTTGAGTTAGTGCAACTATAACCGCAAAGACGGGAGCTTTATCGGTGCGGGCAAGAAGCAAGAACTGTTTAATCAATAATCACTCCACAATTCAAAGACCCACCGAACGTCTATTAAAAAATTGTGCGAAATTCAAACAAATTAAACAATGGTGGGGCACTAAAGCGAGAGTCGAAGGCATAAAAAATTTCAACAATTATTGACAGGAGGTCCTGTTGTTTGTCGCGGGTCGCGGCTGTATTTATTGCCGTATACTGTAATGTCTGGTGTCTGTTATTTTCCCCGCTTTTTAATCACCAGCTTTCCGTTTTGTCCTAATATAGTTTGTTGGAAAGCAACGATCAAGCAATTAAGAGCTGGGCGTAGTGCAATTTTGGAGAGTGATCGCATCTGCATCTGGGCTTCGCAAAATCTCGAAATTTATGCAAAAGGGTAGGTAGGGTACCTTTCAAGGGAGGCGCTATGGATTACTAATCGGTGGGCGGTGGCTTCAGCGCAATGATTGGAGTATCTGTGTTTTCCCTTCCAGTGACGAAACACGTCGGCACGGGTGCTGAGATTTGGATTTACTCTATTAACATCAGGTAAGAAGCTTTGGATAATTATTATTGTTTTGGCAGCTGATTAATGATGTTGAAAATATGATTTGTGAATTGTAAGGGCGCGACCCGTGGTGTGATGTGATGTGATGTGATGAGATGGGGTTTCTTAAATTCGTGATAAAATTGGATTTACTCCCTCTGTCCCGCGAAGTTTGACACCTTTCTTTTGGGCACGGTAATTTAGGTAGTGGGGTTTAGTAGTTAAAGTAGTGTGAGTGTTTGTACTTAAAGATTTTAATAAATTTTGATACTATTTATTATTTAATTTTGACTTAATGTTATCGTTATGATGTAATTAGAGAAAAATAATCAATTATGATCTTGTTAGAATCGTCTAATCGTGTAGTTTTAGAATATATATTTTATACAATTTTTATCTGTACCAATTTTAAAATATTAAGAATTAAAGAAATATAAGGGACTTTGTGTAGAAAAGAAAAATTGTATTGGAATTTGTGCAGAATGGTAAAAGTGATTAATTTTAATGGGATTTGACAATAATTAAAATTCTAATAAAGCTTATATTAATTTAATTTATCTAAAAATGGAAAGGTGTCAAACTTCGTGGGACACCCAAAAAAGGAATAGGTGTCAAACTTCGTGGGACGGAGGGAGTATTTGGGAGGAATGAGGCTGGAGAGTAATAGCCATGACAATGGATCGGGTTTTGGTCGGCTCAGCCAAGATTCAAGATCCGATCCAGGACTCGGGTTCGATTCGATTTCGGCTCTGATTCGGATCCATTGCCATCCTTAAGAATGACAACGAGTCGGTTCTGGGTCCATTTTTATAAGATTTAAGATCCAATCCAATCCGGACCCATTGTCTTCCCGAGAGAGTAGTATGGTGTATTGCTGAGGAGTCAGAAACCTCTGTCACTCATATGACCTGTTTGATCAACTGTTTCAGCGGGAGGATTGTTTTTCTGTTATTTTTCTTTTCCTGTGGTGGAAGTGTAATTAAAAATAGATAACGTTGGGGATTTTAATTTAATTTAATTTAATTTAAAAGGGGTCGGTTGCAACCTTTGCAAAATTTAATAATGTGTTTGTTCGCCCGACAGTATTTATTATAGTTTCGAGGAAATAAACATTGGAAGATAGTAGTAGTAATTGGTGCAATAACTAGTAGTACTAGTAAGGTTAAAATATAAGTGTGTTTATTTAAGGGGTGTAATAATAATGGAGCAATTAAAACTAATGAACCAAATTTAAGGCTGGGCCACGTACTGTCACCCGAAATTAATCTTCGATGCCCATTTCCGACGACCGCCATCTTCCCCATGTACAGCTCATCTCCGGTTTTGTAAAGGAGGAGAACAACTCTGGTGGTATTATTAATTCACGATTTCAATTTTCAACAAAGATACTCTCCATGCATGTGTAATGTGTTGACTGTTGATATTAACAATGATCGGAATATATGGAGCAACTCTCCACAATAATCCACATTCTTTGTCCATTTATCGATCGCCATACCCTAAAATTAAGAATTAAAGTACTACATCTATATATATATATAGCTGCACATGGCAATATGGCATGGATGGTAGGCTGTAGCTAGGTAGCGTTGCATTTGGTGAAGACTCAACTGAATGATGGGCATTTATTTAATTTGTAAATTGTAGTAAAGGCTAAGGCCAATCCCCGACCACCATTCTCCGATGACTGGAATAATAATAGACCACTACTGGTCTGGTCTATTACTAATTTACTACTTCTATACACTGTGTGCTGTTGCAGTGTTACTTTCACTACCTACTCACCCATTTCATGTTACTCACAAACATTATTATTGGAGTATATTCATCCTGCTAACAAGCACTACTACTACTCATTTGTTTTTTTCACTGCACCATCACCATTCACACTGTATATATGTTCAGATTAATTTTCATCAACATTACTATTGTTGTAATGCACTTACCACCAAAAGGTTTATTTATTACTACAACTAGACCTGGTTGTGATAGGGAGAGAGTCCTAGAAAACATACCCAATGCAAGACCCAACTATAATTGGTGGCTGACAGTTGTCTTTTTTATTAGTTTTTGTTCTACTTTTGTAGTTTCATACTTTTAGTAACCAATAATTAAAAGCATTTTAATGTGTAATGTCTATTCATATAAAGTTGGAATGAGTTATTATTAGATGGATTTATAGGTGAGTTTTTTCTTTTATTTTTTTTAAAAAAATAATTTTATTATTTTTTTTGTGTGTGTGTGTGTGTGGACTCTGGGTGTGTTATTTTAACAAATAATGGGCTTTGATATCACAACAGGATCCGAATGGAAAAATCACCTGAGGCCTAATTAGCTATTCTTTCAACGGGCCATACATTTATTCAAGCCCATTAATCATTCCAAAGTCCAAACTATTCTGACTAGTGACTCCCCAACATATTTGACTCTTTGCTCTTCATAAATTGGAACCTCTTCTCATTGTGATTTTATTTATTAAAATAAAAATACTAGTTTATTATTCATCCATGATTTGAGATAATAAAATCTAGTACCCAGTTTTACCAAAAAAAGTTAATAAATTCTACTTCCTGTTCTTTCCGGTTATAGAGGACAAATTTATTGAATTTTATCCTTCAATTAATTTCTTTAATATCTATTATTGTTATAAAATTTATAAATAACTAAATGAGGGAATCCTATTTTATTTCCACCCTAATTCTTTATTTTCATTCCATTTTTCTGTTTATAAACAAAGCCTAATTAAGTCTACATGTTTCGGTAGGCTTTTCCTATATGCTTTATCTTGACTTTTGTTTCGAAAATACTTCAAAATAAAATTTCCTTAAAAACTTTCTTATAAAATCATTAAAGACATGAACATAAGGAAAAAAAAAAACAACTTTCTTGTACACTTTAATGTTTTCAATTGTTCGAATAAATTTGGCGTATATCAGGTATTTCATATCATATTGGGCCCAATACTAATTAATGGGGATCTAGTGGATATTGAAAAGTTGCCTATCCAAAAGTAGATTTCTACATACACAAAGACTCATTATATTCAAACCCATTCTAAAAGTTAATCATTAAAAGTAGTGTTTTTTTAACAAAAATTAACTAAAAACCAAAAGTGTGATGAAATCTTGACCGAAGAGATTGTGTGTGCAAATATTGACATATTTGCATTTCATCATAAATGATGTTTGTGCATTATTTTTGACTTCCCAATGCAGCCATGGGCTTGTCTTTGCCTATAAAATGTATCTTTGTATCATTAATACAATACTGACTACCTCCTCCATTACTTCTGCAGTTTTGCTCACTTTCATCTCTGCATTCTCTTGTCCACCAAATTCATCCTTCAACAATTAATTACTCCTTTCTCTCCCTTGTACTTGTTTTCTTCTCATTATTATAATTGCCCCTTGTTTCATACACACTGTCCACACAGACACATATATACTAGTAGGCTATAACAGTTACAATACTTTACAACACGTTATCAGCACGAGTAGACTCTGCCCGGATTACCAGAATTTGAGGTATAATTTCTTATTCCAAAACTTTCAATAAGATTATGGCTAACCTTGCAAAGCAGGAATTTGCCCCCTTAACCGTTGAAGGAAGCAATTATATGTCCTGGGCCCGAGATGTGAAAATGCATCTTACTTCAATGGATCTGGAAGATACTATTGCTGAAGGCAAAAATCCCAGCCATCAAAATCAGGCAAAAGCCATGATTTTCTTGTGCCATCATATCGATGAGGCACTTAAAATGGAGTACGTGACTGTGGAATCCCCACTGGCATTGTGGGAAAAGTTGAAAGAAAGATATGATAATCTTAAAAAAACGGTGCTTCCAAAAGCCCTTGATGACTGGACAAACCTGAGACTTCAGGACTTCAAAACAGTCCGGGAATATAATTCCGCTGTGTTCAAAATTACGGCCCAATTGCAATTATGTGGGCAAAAGATATCTGTAGAAGAAATGCTTGAAAAAACATATTCTACGTTTCATGCTAAAAACTCAGTATTGAGTGAGACATATCGTCAAAAAGGTTTTCAGAGATATTCTGATCTTATCACATGCTTATTATTGGCTGAACAAAACAGCCTATTGCTGTTGAGAAATCATGAATCTAGGCCCGCAGGTGCAAAACCGTTCCCTGAGGTGAACACGGCTCAATCATCGAAATATGTGCGTGATCGTGGGCACTTTAAAAATCAAAATGATGATCGTGGCCAAAATCGATATCAAAATTGAGGCAGAGGTGAATCATCTCGTCAAAATAATTATCGAAATAAGTCTCGATTTGAGCAAAATCGCAGATATGATACCAGAAGGCCTTACAAACCACAACAAAGAAATTATGCAAGAAAGCACAAACAAAATGATGAAATTTGTGATCGTTGTGGAATTAAAGGCCATATGGCTCAAACATGCCACACAGCTAAACACTTAGCTGAACTGTATCAGGCATCGAAACGAAAAGAAAGAACAGGTGTTGAAGCACACCATAATGCCCACGATGATACATATGATGATATATTAAATGATAATATCACGCACCTGGAAGCTGATGATTTTGTTGAGCCAGAAACTGTTACTAAATAATATATTATATAGCTATATATATTTTGTACTTGTCTTTTATAATTCCTGTTTAATATGAATAATGATATCTTGTACTTCCGTTTTTATTATCCATGTATAATATAAATATGTTTTGCATTAATATTATTTATATTGTTGATATTTAATAACCTTCTTATATTCTTGTAAAGAAATGGATGCTGGAAATTCAAAAGTCAGAGATGATACCTGCCTCATTGACAGTGCAACAACGCATAGTATTTTGAAAAGCAAAAGCTATTTCTCCAATTTAAAATTGGAAAAGACCGCAGTGAAAACTATAAGCGGTAATGCAAAATGCATTGAATGCTCCGGTAGAGCTGTTATATTTCTCCCTGAAGGGACAAAAATGGCAATTGAAAATGCCTTGTTCTCACGCAAAGCTCGAAGAAATTTACTGAGCTTCAATGATATTCGAAAAAATGGATATCACATTGAAACTTCAAAAGAGGCAAATCACGAGTATCTTTTGATAACTCGAATTGAAAATGGCAAAAAATTTGTGAATGAAAAATTGCCATGTTACTCATCTGGCTTATAGTATACAAAAATATGTGCCGCAGAAATACATAACCTAGTAGGCTTGAAAGCTACTAGTGAATTTATTACCTGGCACGATAGACTTGGGCATCCTGGCAGTATAATGCTAAGGCGAATTATTGAAAATTCAAATAGTCATACATTGAAAAGGCAAATGATATTGAACCCAAATGAGTTCAATTGTGCAGCCTGTTCACAAGGGAAATTGATAACCAGACCATCTCCAGTAAAAGTGGGAATTGAATCCCCTACATTCCTAGAAAGAATTCAAGGCGATATATGTGGACCTATTGATCCACCGTGTGGACCTTTCAAGTACTTTATGGTACTAATTGATGCGTCATCACGCTGGTCACACATTTGTTTATTATCAACTCGCAATTTGGCATTCGCAAGATTACTTGCACAAATTATAAAATTGCGAGCACAGTTTCCAGATCATCCGATAAAGAAAATACGCCTTGATAATGCTGGAGAATATACATCACATGCATTTGATGATTTCTGCATGTCGATTGGAATTACTGTTGAACATCCTGTGCCTCATGTGCACACGCAAAATGGTCTGGCAGAATCATTTATTAAACGATTGCAATTAATTGCAAGACTCTTGTTAATGAAATCAAAACTCCCTGTTTCTGCTTGGGGACATGCTATATTGCATGCAACAACACTTGTGAAAATAAGGCCGACAAGCTATCATAGCTACTCCCCTACACAAATTGTGTTTGGAAAGGAGCCCAATATATCTCACTTGCGAATTTTTGGGTGTGCGGTTTATGTGCCGATTGCGCCACCACAACGCACAAAAATGGGACCTCAAAGAAGGTTGGGCATATATGTCGGGTATGAATCACCCTCGATTATTAAATATCTTAAGCAAAAAATGGGTGATTTATTTACTGCAAGATTTGCAGACTGTCATTTTGATGAAACTCAATTCCCGACATTAGGGGGAGGAAATGATCAACTGAAAAAGGAAATATCTTGGCAAAGTCCATTTGATTTCCTTGATCCTCGTACAAGGCAATGCGAACTTGAAGTTTAAAGAATTGTGCATTTACAGGGAATTGCAAATCAATTACCCGATGCTTTTAATGATGCTGCTAAAGTCACAAAATCATATATAAATGATGCAGCAAATGCACCAGCTAATATAAATGTCCCAGAAGGGCATATTCCGAGTGCAAATGAACTTACTGCACGCCTAAAACGTGGCAGGCCTTTGGGTTCCAAGGATAAAAATCCACGAAAGAGGAAAATTATCCATATGGGTGATAAATCAATCACCGATGATACTGCTGAAGGAGAAATTGATTCAACCACCGAAAAGGTTGAACCTGAAAATATTCACCGAGAAGAAAATGAAGTTATTGAAACTTCTTTCAATTATATCAATACTGGGAAATGTTGGAACCGAAAAGAAACAAACGTTGATAATGTTTTTGCATACAACGTTGCACTCGATGTAATGGAAAATAACGAGGATCCTGAACCAAGATCAGTTGAAGAATGTCGGAAAAGAAATGATTGGCCGAAATGGAAATATGCGATTAAGTCTGAACTACTGAATAAACGAAAAGTATTCGGCCCTATTGTCCAAACACCGAAAAATGTGAAGCCTGTTGGCTACAGATGGGTGTTTTTGAGAAAAAGAAATGAAAATAATGAAATTGCTAAATATAAGGGAAGGCTTGTGGCCCAAGGTTTTTCCCAACGACCGGGAATTGATTTTGAGGAAACATATTCCCCAGTTATGGATGGAATAACATTCAGGTATCTATTGAGCCTAGCAGTACGAGAAAATCTCGAAATGAGGCTGATGGATGTTGTTACTGCATATTTATATGGCTTATTGGAAAATGATATTTATATGAAAATACCTGAAGGGTTTAAATTACCTGAGTCTTGCAACTCAAAACCCAGAGAAACTTATTCCATCAAATTACAAAAATCTTTGTATGGGCTCAAGCAATCTGGACGAATGTGGTATAACCGCCTCAGTGAAAGTTTGATAAAAGAAGGTTATACAAATGACCCCATCAGTCCTTGTGTTTTTATAAAGAAAAATGGGTCAGAATTTGTGATCGTCGCAGTCTATGTTGACGATTTAAATTTAATTGGAACTCCTGAGGAGTTGAAAAAGGCAGTCGAATATCTGAAAAAGGAGTTCGAAATCAAGGATTTCGGAAAAACGAAATTCTGTCTTGGCCTACAAATTGAGCATTTGGAAAAAGGCATATTCGTTCATCAATCAGCCTATACCCAAAAGGTATTAAAGCAATTTCGAATGGATTATGCTCATCCGCTAAATAATCCAATGGTCGTTCGGGCACTTGATCCTGCAAAGGATCCATTTAGGCCAAAAGAAGACGGTGAAGAGCAACTTGGCCCTGAAATGTCATATTTAAGCGCAATTGGCGCTTTAATGTATCTTGCAAATAACACGCAACCTGATATCGCGTTTGCAGTCAATTTACTTGCAAGATTTAGTTCTTGCCCTACTCAACGACATTGGAAAGGCATAAAGCACATCTTTCGCTATCTCCAGGGAACCATTGATCTTGGGTTATTTTACCCAAAGGACTCTCGACATGAGTTAATCGGCTATGCCGATGCAGGTTATCTATCAGATCCACATAAAGCCAAATCTCAGACATGCTATGTGTTTACTTGTGGCGAAACTGCCATCTCTAGGAGGTCAATGAAACAGACTCTAACTGCTACTTCTTTTAATCATGCCAAAATATTAGCAATCCATGAAGAAAGTCGAGAATGTGTTTGGTTGAGGTCAATGACTCAACATATATTGAAGAGCTGTGGTTTAATAATTGAACCACAAATGCCCCCAACAATTTTATTTGAAGATAATTCGGCTTGTATAGCCCAGTTGAAAGGGGGTTGTATCAAAGGAGATAGAACGAAGCATATTTCACCAAAATTCTTCTACACTAATGATCTTCAAAAGAATGGTGAAATCGATGTGCAACAAATTTGATCAGAAAATAATTTAGCGGATCTATTTACCAAGGCATTGCCGACTGCAACGTTCGAGAAGCTCGTGAAGAAAATTGGAATACGGCGGCTTCGAGATTTAAAATGATATCCAAATCAGGGGGAGCACTGGATACAAGAATACTGTACTCTTTTTCCTTCACTAGGATTTTTTCCCACTGGGTTTTTTCCTAGTAAGGTTTAAACGAGGCATATTCTTTGCACAAAACATCAAGGGGGAGTGTGATGAAATCTTGACTGAAGAGATTGTGTGTGCAAATATTGACATATTTGCATTTCATCATAAATGATGTTTGTGCATTATTTTTGACTTCCCAATGCAGCCATGGGCTTGTCTTTGCCTATAAAATGTATCTTTGTATCATTAATACAATACTGACTACCTCCTCCATTACTTCTGCAGTTTTGCTCACTTTCATCTCTGCATTCTCTTGTCCACCAAATTCATCCTTCAACAATTAATTACTCCTTTCTCTCCCTTGTACTTGTTTTCTTCTCATTATTATAATTGCCCTTGTTTCATACACACTGTCCACACAGACACATATATACTAGTAGGCTATAACAGTTACAATACTCTACAACAAAAAGCACTTTTCTAAAAAAAATGGCTCATTCAAACACCTTCTAAAAATTAATCAGGGTATAACCTTAGCATCTTCCTTCCACGTCATTTTACAAAATAGCTTCTAAACAAAGAGGATATCCATGTTTACCAAAAAAAAAAAAAAAACAGTACCTAAAAAGGTTATGGGAAAAATTTGGTAACCAAATACTAATTAAATTTCTTTAGAGTGAACAAGAAATATTCCATATATTATAGACTAATATCGATGGTCAAAACTCATGACAATAACAATTACAGTAATATCTAGTTGAAAAAAAAAAAAACACGCTTGGAACGACTTATGAACGGATCAATTTGTCAAAGTAATGGTAAATTAATATAGTTTGTTTGTTGCTTTGGTCCTACGACATGAACGCAGTCTAATCACTAATGTTTTGGACCAACCGATTTCTTTTCATTTTTTTAAAGTTCATTTACAGAGCACTTCTAGAAGCTGTTCTGCAATAATATCTATCAATTCATTAGTAGAAATAAATATGCATGACTTCTATATGAGGCTGCCTCTGTCACATAATAAGAGTCTACAGAACGATTGAGCTCCAATTTTTTAAAATTTTGTTTTTCTGCATTAATAAATAATATAATGAAACACCCTAACAACACTACAAAGTGAAGTAATGTGAGGTTACTAGGATATCTAATTAGCACTTTCCCTGGTTTTCGACTTTTCATCATCGTTCTTGTTCTTGTTCTTCTTCTTATTATTATTAAAAGCACGTCCTTATTAATCACACTGCAAATTAAATATTACCACAAATCAGGCTCTGATCTTTTGTTAAGGCATCAACATCAATATTTTTTCTTTTTTGAGAAGCGGAGGGCCGAGGTCATGTTATTCCAAGAATTGTTGTGCCGAGCACATGTCAGTTACATCATTGCGATACAAGCTAAGAACTTGATCCGGAGGTCTAGAATGATACTCAAAATTGAAAGAAGAGATACAACCCTTAACAAAAACATCAGCTAGTTTGTTACACCTCTTGGAATGGTCATCAATAATTAATACTACTATCATAAAAAAAAAAACTCTTCTTACAGTACTGTATTGGTGTGTGAATTGTTTTAATAATTTAATGGTACTATAATTTAAGTTAAGGCAACAAGAAATCTTGCTGAACTCCACATATTGGTGTGGCCCGATTTTCCGAGGACTTCCCATCGATGTTTTCCTCGCGCATCATTCCGAGGATTTGTCCTTGAGCATCGTTCTGAATACCTTTGAGGTCTTCAAATTGAGTCCTCAACAATCAACTATATATATAGGGTCTGTTCTGAGAATTAGTTGTTAACTGTTAACTGATTATGTGATTAAAATTAGACAAAATTAGCTTTTTTTGACCCGCGCGTTGCGCACGGACGTGTTGTTTTATTTCTTATTATGAACAGAATTAATATTTTTTTAATTGAATGAACAAAATAAATACGTAGAAGCTTAGAATTTAGAATTCATAATTCATAATAAATGATAGTTTTGAGTAATGTTTAAAGTTTAGAATTCGAAAGTTAAAAGTTGAGGAGAATAGAGTTTAGAGTTTAACAATCAAGTTTAGAATTTCATTGTTAAAATAGAAAACATTTATTATTTATCAAGCTAAAAGCATGCCAACTATCTAATTCAGTTGGACTTTCTATCTTCTAAAATTATAAATTCAAGCACTTCAGCTGCCAATGATGGATAGTCTTTTCTCAAATATTTGAACAATGACTATATGTGAAGGAATCATGTTGAATTCCTCGATCGAACAATTCCTTGTACAGCTTGAAAACCTCTTGGTGACAGTACACATTCATTAAAATGGTGTATGTGTACTTATTAGAGATATTCCTTTCATTTAGATTTCAAAAAGTAGCTTATAACCCTCATCTACTTTTTCAATTTTACAAAGGCCATTCAATATAGCATTATATCACATTCGGGGAATATCTCTTCATTCTTATATTTTACTTCTCTCTTTAATTTCTAATGTTATTTTCTATTTATCTGTAACAATTATTGAACTCCTTCCATTTTCTTTAACAATATCAACACTTGTTACCAATTTGAGAATCTTCATGCTACCTTATAGTTCACGATATTGAATATCCTTAACGAACAAAGTAATAATTAGTTAAGGTATTTCAAGATTTGCAACATTAAACAAATATTGAGTTGCCCATCTTTAACGTTCCCAACACACTATTTTACCCACACAACAACTAAACTGCTGAAAGAATATTGGCCACGATCTTTCCTACTTTCAAATATTTTGTTCTTAAACTCAGTCCAGGACAATAGTAAAGTCTAACACAAATATAATATTAATAAATAAAAAATTCAAGAAACCAGACCAACCTGCTTACGCTTTATTCAGAGAAATTCTACTCAAAATTTTACATGTGCGGGTTTGAATAAGTTTCACATGTGGGAGACCCATGCGGCTTTCAAGCCAAAACAAAAAATTAGAAACATATACATCATGAAAAAGCAATTGAGAATAACACAGTAAGTATAATTAATTAGAGATGAGGTGTATAGAATTAATCAGCGCTGAGGTGTATCTTGATAATTACTCAGCACCTACGTGTTTTTTTAAAGAGTCGTTGATCTAAAAATAAACATATAATGACTGATTAACCCTTTAAAATAAGAAGGATGAATTAAAAGTAATAAGGACAACCAAATGCAGTAGGCCTGAGTGGTACAGGGATCTGGAAGCTTAAGCAAAGGTCTCGGATTCGAGCATTTATATATGCAGAATTCTGCTTTGGGAGAGGCAACCCTTCAATGCCCACCAGATCCTCGAGTGATTAGTCTTAAGCCCAATGTGGTTTGAGGATATCCAGTACACGCAAAAAAAAAATTAATAAGGACAATAGGGTCTGTACAAACAAAAAATTATTCAAGCTTATTACATAGATTATTTTTTTTTAGATTTAATTACTAAATATATCTATTCTCTAAAATAATTATTTGAATAATTATTTTTTCTTTATATATTATATAGAGTTCGGTTTTGTTAGATTCGTCTAATCGTATAGTTTTAGAATATATATTTTACACAATTTTGCTTGTATATATTCTGAGATATTAATGATTAAAAAAGTGCATTGGATTGTGTGCAGAAATCTAACAGGACATTTCAAATGGGACTGAGAGAGTATATTATTATATACTTGTTGTTTGAATATAATATAAAGCTATATTTTGTATTTATATTATGCTACTATTTTTTTTTACAATAATATCGATATATATTGAATAATAAGTGAAATGAAAACTTTAAATAATTTTTAGGTTAAATTTTACTATAATTGATTAAAATTATTATTAAATATATATGTTCAAAATATTTTTGAATAATTATTTTTTCTTATATTATGTGGTTTATTAAAATTGTTTTCTGATGATCAATAATAGTTGGATTGAATGGATTGGAGCTCTAGTTACTTAAGCAAGATCTCGGATTTGAGATTTATGTATGGAAAGAAAAAATAGGAGATGCGCTCTTAATTGCCCGTGTGGCTTGGGATATCCAATGTCTTCAAGAATTATTTTATTATAATAAGAATTAAATTCAAAATTAAACCTAATATCAAAAATTAAGATTAAAATTTTCTATAGAAAAATAATTTCTTTTAAATATATATTTCGATAAACAAACTAAAGTAGGGTTAGAATTAATTAAATTTTTAATTTATTATATTGATTTAGATGAATACTTATTAATATTTTAGTCTTTCTCTAGCCTGTATAGGTTGTGCATAGCAAAAAAAACACTTTTTGCTCAAATTTTTATACAATTAATATAATATTGAATATATATATTATTAAAAGTTATAATATACGGATTTAATTAAATATTTATTAACCATCAAATATATTATAATTTGTTTAAAATTTATATCTTTTGAAAATATATAGATTTTTTTTAAAGATTTGTTTATAATATATTATAGATTTATAATATAAATATAGTATTAAAAATTAATGATATGGCAAGTATAATTAATCAGCGGTGACGTGGATTAATTGTAGGCCCATTGATTCAAAAATGGTGGTATAATCAATATAATAAATTCTGAATACTTTTTGGCATGCGCAGACTGTATTTCCCTTATTAAATATGCTTCATCCTTTTTCCATTTTAAGGGTTATATAGTAATTATGCCTTAAGTTTCCACATAAATGCTGATTAATCATCCAGAAACGTACTTGAGAAAGTGGAGAAAAAGTTGGCGGGTTGGAAGGGCCGGTTATAACAGCACAGGGATATGGCAGCCCGTACTTGAGAAAGTGGAGAAAAAGTTGGCAGGTTGGAAGGGCCGGTTATTATCTCAAACGGGGAGACTTTGTTTGATAAACTTAGTGTTAAGTAGTCTTCCGGTGTATTTCTTGTCTATCTTTAAAGTTCCAGCTACTGTGGCGGATAGGTTGGAAATGCTAAAACGACGTTTCTTTTGGAATGAATGAGATGGTAATAGGAGGATTCATTTAGTCAATTGGGAGAAGGTGTGCTCGAGAAAAATGGAGGGAGGGCTTAACATCAGGAACTACAGGGGGCTCAATACAGCTCTACTCATGAAATGGAAGTGGAGGTTCGGTGTTGAAGATGCATTGTGGAAAAAGGTCATTGATGCGAAATATTACAATAATGAATCCCCATTGGTTCCGGTGGCCAGAGATGGGGGCTCGTTTTGGGGAAAACCTGGGAGGAGGCAAGTAGGGAGGGAGTCGGGGACGGATTCAGAATTGGCGTTGGAAATGGGGAGCGTATAAACTTTTGGATAGATAGATGGGTTGATGAAGAACGGACGCTTAAGGAATTATTCCCACGCATTTTTGCTTTAGCATTAAAAAAAGAAGGGAGAATATCAGAGTTTGGTGAATGGAGGGGATTAGAGTGGGAATGGCGTGTAGATCTGAGGAGACCCCTGTTCGAGTGGGAAAGGGATGTCTGGGCTATGTTCATGAATACAATCAACAATTTTAAGTTGAATCGGTTTATGGGAGATCGGGTGATATGGAGGTGGGAGGCAAATGGTAAGTTTTCAACTAAATCGTGTTGGAATCATCTAAATGCAGCAGGAAATAATGGTATGAGGTGGATGTGGAGAAAACTGTGGAGTATAAAATGTCCGCCGAAGGTTAAGCTACTGATGTGGAAAGCTATTCAAGACGCTCTTCCAGTGAAAGATATTTTGGCTGCAAGGGGATGTCTCCGAAATTCAACTCCTCTTTGCATATTTTGTGGATTGAAAAATGAATCGGTAAGCCATCTTTTCTGTCAGTGCAACGTTGTAAGTCAACTGTGGTATAAAGGCATACATTGGTTCGGGGTCTGCTGGGCTATCCCCGGTAATGTTGAGGGTTTGGTTTCTTGGTGGCTGGGCACTGTTCCGAAACAAGGGAGGAGGGAATGCTGGGAGCTAACAAGTATGGCATTAATGTGGACCATTTGGAGATGGAGGAATGACAATATCTTTAAGGGAATAAGGCCGGATATCAACATAATGGAGGAGGAGGTAAAATGGCGGGTGGGTAGTTGGTGGAAGGTGATGTTGGATGGAGTGGATATCAGCCTGTATGGGAGCAGGGTTTCATTCCCCTGTGGTTTGGAAACAGTTAAATGTCAAGGATCGAGAGGTGCTAGAAGGGGGCTGGTCTGGATTCGCCCTGAAACTGGATGGTGGAAGATTAACACGGATGGGTCTTCACTTGGGAACCCGGGGCCGGCTGGAATTGGGGGGATTATTAGGGATGATCAAGGCAAGGTGATATTCATACTGTCCGACTCTATTGGATGTGCTGATTCCAACACTGCAGAGTTGGTCGCAATCAAAAGAGTATGTGAAGCCATAATTAGAGATCACAGATTTCCACTTCCAAGGTTGTTTTTCGAAAGTGACTCATAAAACGTGGTGTCTTGGCTGAAACACCCTGAAAACGCCCCATGGCGACATCACCAAGTGCTTGTTCCAATACTCAACGTTTTCAACTACGCAGGGGAGGTAAAAATTCAACATGTCTTGAGAGAATGTAATGAGCTTGCGGATTACTGGGCTAAGAAGGGATCCTCGGGAGAAAGTCAGATGGAAATATGGTTCTAAAGGTGATGCTGGTGTTGTATTTGGCTGTGGTGGATATTTGTAGGCTATAAAGCTGTTTGATAATGGCTAGAAATGACCATTATTTTCAATCCATTTCCGTGTCTGAAACGGGCATTTGATTGCATTCCGGTCTTATATTAAATAAGAAAGCAGTAGAACTGGACTGATTTATGCATAATTGTAAAAATATTGAGCTGGTATGAAAAATGCATAAATTTGTAATTTTATTACACATTTATGTTAGAAAAATCCAAAAACATGAGAAAAAGAAAAGAAAAGAAAAAGGAACCAGAAAGATGGGAAAAGAAATGAAAAACCCACAAAAAGTTGATTTTACAGGATATTACGACGCTAGACACAAACTACGACGCTATGCATGTATAGCGCCGTAGCTTGGTCTAGCGCCGTAGGAGGAAACTGAAGCTGAGAGTTTAAGCAAGGTGGACGACGCTTGCATGTATAGCGCCGTAAGCAAGGATAGCGCCGTAAGCTGTCCATTCAGAAACAAAGAGTGTCTTCGGGATGGAAGACTACGACGCTAGACCTATAGCCCCGTAGTAGGATAGCACCGTACCCAGCTATAGCGTCGTACTAAGGCTCAGAACTCCAATTTCAAGGCCTGGGGGCCCATGGGCCTAGGGTTTCCCACCTATATAAGGACCAGTTGACTCCAATGATCATTATCCAGACAACACTCAAACTTGGAGACAACCTAGTGTTCTTGAGGTGTGTAGGTTAGTTAGGTAGTTAGGATTTTATTTTCTTGTATTATTTATATTTATGCCCTAGATTAGATTTTTATTATAGACCAGTGTTGTCATTAGCATTTGCTACCCTAGCTAGCCACTTTTTACATCAATTCCAGCTTTGTTAAACTCTTATTAAGGCTTGAAATACCCAAATGATGGGTATTATCAAGCCATTTCTTATAAATGGGAAGTTAATCACAAAAAGAGTCCCAAAATCATGAAATGGACATGAGTCCATGGATTTATTGCTTTATTTTGGTTTAATGACCCCTTGGTCACCTTGTTTTACTGTTTTATGTGGGTTTGTGTTTTTGCTATTGTTTGTGGAATTTCATGCATGATGTGTTGGGTAAAAACCCTGACTTAGGTTTATGGTTCACTTGTGCTTTATCTTTACTGTTTTTGAGTTTTCCTTGCACTTTATTCTATTTTCATAACTGTTAATGCTCTCTCTTGTCTCTTTTCTTGCATAAAGTGAACCATGAACTTGAAAATAGGGTTGGCAATCGCATAGATTGCATCACCCGAACAACAACATGTTTCTGGGCTAGCTACGGCGCTAACCGCCCTACGGCGCTATCCTGGATAGCGTCGTAGGTGAGGTTTAGCGCCGTAGTTGCCCTAAACTTGAACAAAAATTTGTCCTACGGGCTATCCTCGGACAGCGTCGTAATTTTTGTTCAGCGTCGTAGGACCCCAAAATTCCTCTATCTCACAGAACCCACCTACGGCACTATCCTTACGACGCTATCCTAGGATAGCGTCGTCATTTAATGTTTAGCGCCGTAGCATCTTTCCTTTTTTCCAAAAGACTTCTTTCTTCCCAAATTTCTCAAAACACCTACGACGCTACACCTACGGCGCTATCCTAGTGTAGCGCCGTAATTTAGTGTATAGCGTCGTACACACCCCTTTAACCCCAAAATCTCACATCTCTCCCACCAACCCATGACGACACTATCCTCACGACGCTATCCTAGGATAGCATCGTAAAAGCTGTCTAGCGTCGTAATTGGCAATTTTTGCCAATTTTCCATTTCTCCATTTTCCCACTTAATTAATTGAACCTTTATGTTAATATTTTGAGGTTGAAATCCAATGATCTTAATCCATGATTAATTAAATATAAAGAGCTTTGTTCAATTAACCATTAAAGGACTCTTCTACAAAAATTAAACTCTAATGATCTAAGTATATAATTCGGACTGTAATTATTTAATTATGGAATGAGTGATTATTTAGGCATAATGAGTAATTATGGATTAATTTCCATAACCTTGCATGAGAAACTAATGTCTCTCATACAAGATGAACCAAAAATATTTTCTTTTATTTATTTTCTCTTTTCCGTGTTGTGTGAAACGGCTAGTAAGAAATATATCAGACTAATGTTGGCGGGTATTCCCGCACGGATAAACTAGCTCGTGGTCTGTATATTAATTACTAGATGTTATTTTGCATGGTCCGGATAGTGGTTGGTGGAAGCCTTGGCGGTTCGTCCATCCGGGATTATAATAGCTGCTCAGCTGATTCCTATCCGGATACAGTTTCTTTTTCTTTATCTTAATTTCAAACCTGAATTTTGAGCTGCAATATTATCAAACGGTGTCGATCAACATTGTTTGAATAGTACTACAGTAAGAAAACATGAAGGTTTTTCTCCCATTTCACAGATAGTAGGAGTTTTGATGATAGCGATCACTGTCATTAAGGTCTTCTGCTGTCCAAAATCTTTCCATCTGGAATAATTGGGAACTGGATAGCAGATGTTTGCAGTCCAGACAACCCCAGTTATTTCTGGCACATCTTTTTAGCCAAATAAATTCTCCTCATCTCCGGCTATTTCATCTTTGTGTTCCAACTTCTGTCTAAACCCACCTTATATTTTGGGTTATTTTATTTTACACTTCTCTATAAATTTATGCATGATATTATTATGTAGCTACTGTGGTCAATGTTATTTTGGGATCCTTCCCTTGGACATAGAAGTCTTGATTTAAATCAGATGCCTCACAATAAATTTCCAACAAAAATTCTTTTATAAAATCCGGATCTGAGTAAGGGATAAATTCCACTGTTATGACTAATTCATATTCGACTGGGGATTGATTTTGGGGAATTAGAAGCAGAATCAGCGATTAGGTCTCACCTAGACTGAAAGGGTCTGTGTTCTTATTGAGAGTCTAGTACCTGTTTAGGGAATGATTTTCAAACATCTATTACTTTCCAGAATTGCTGTGTGTTGGGAATCTGATATTAAATGTTGCACTGAGATGGGGTCCACTTGGACTCAAATACGGTGTGATAGGTAATACTAGAGGAACAATATTCGGGCCTTAGTTATTTTCTAAGGTAGGGTTGAGTTCCTTTCAACTGCTATCCTCTTCTGCCAAAGCCTATTTTTGAGTCCTGAGTGAGTGCATCCGGAACGAACTGATTTATTAGTTCATTTCATTAGTTTGTATCTCACAACCACCCGGAAGGAAGCGAACACTGCGAGCGGTTCACCGAGATCCGGGAATTCTTGATCCACACCCAGTCATTCTGACTGGGGGCTTTCTTTTACTACCAGGGTCAGATTTTCAAAAACATCCGAGTGATAGGATTTTTAAATGCTTTCTTTATCGCTTTCTTTTAAATGCTTTCGTTAGAGGTCACTCGGTTGTATTGAGAGTTGTGTAACTGCTACTAGGACTCAGAGTTAAGGGATAGTTCATGGCTTGATTAGAATCTTTGGGTGTGACCGGGGGAATGATGGGAGTACTTGACACTTCAATAAACGATTTGTCAGGTGTTGCTTGTCCACCACAGATGAATAATATGCCTCAGCATGGCCATGTGAGGGCAGTTGTAAGTCTGTGGTATCTTAGAATTTGCTTTCTTAAGAGCATGTAAACTCTTACTGTAAGTACCTGTCTGTTAAAGGGAACATGGTATAGAGAGCATGAGAATTAGCTAACTGAATGGATTATCCCAAGCAAGGATCTGTGTAATTAAAATGGAAGTTTAATTGTGTTTCATCTGAATCTTGTCCAATTTTTATTATTTTCTTCCTGTCCCTTCTGTCTCAATTTAAATATGCTTTCCTAGAATAATTTTTACCGCTTTCTTAGAATAATTTTATTGCTTTCTTAGATTAAATTTAATTCGCTTTCTAGAATAATTTTATCTGCTTTATTTTAATTACTTTCATAACTTAGTTTAAATTCTGTCAAGTAGTTGATAGTCAAAACACAAACTTGAATCGAGTAACCGAGTGGAAAATCTTAGTAAATGACGTGGGCCCTGCTTCCATCGCACATCCTCCAGTGAACGATCCGGTACTTACTATAAATACTGCAATTTTTGACTCCGTGCGCTTTCGGGCCACATTTTCTTAACACGAGTAATAAAAGCGTGACAACCCATAAATATATCCCTAATCCCAACTCCGCCATCATAAATTGGTTTCATTAAATAAAATCGAAAACCAGGATTATGATTTTTCAGAAAATGCTCATATAGTGGGAATGTGACAAAAGTTTCATGGTGCGGATTTTCATGACATGAAATTATGATAAGTTTCATGATGCAAATTGCCAGGGACCTTCAGTGTGACAGACTGAAGGTCAAGATTGAACTATCTATCCCGGCTGCACTGTGAAAGTTGTCAAAAGTTTCATGCCAGGGAGGTCCACAGCGCCGTTTGAAATCAGAGTACCCCATATGAGTAATAAAAAGTGAAATATATCATTAAACCCCTTTCCCACGACTCATAACTCTTTTTCATTTAATAAATTCAATCCTGGGATATTTTAGAAATACTCGTGTGCGGAAATTGTCAAAAGTTTCATGGCGCCGTTGCCGGGGAGGATGCATCGTCGTTTATTGAGAGAATTACACTCCTGATTACTCATAGTTAGTTAGTGTAGTTTGTTTATTTACAGCAGAACAGAGAAGTACCCTCAAATTAATTAAACATTTAGAGTACTAAGACTCTAAATGTGAGGATGTTGATTTGAGGAGAAAACCTAACCTATTGGGTATTTATTTGTCTTGCAGGAAATTTCGAACCACCAAAAAGAAGGAGCAGAAAAATCAAGCAGAAAACCAGGTTCCCGGTTGGATTAAATCCATGAATTTGAGAAAATAATTTCAGAAATTAAAGCAATTTAAAATCCGAAATAATTTTTGCAAACAAATGGAATTAATCCAACCTATTTTATGCAAGTGTAATTATTAAGTTAGCCCATTAACACTGCAAAAATGTTTTGGACTAAAAATTTCTTAAGTCCAAAACAAATAAAACCAACTGAGGCCCAATTTCATCTACTCAGGCCCAGTCCGCGTAAATTTTGAAAATTTTGAACAAATTCGAAGTGCAACTTAATTCCACTCTCAGCTACGACGCTATTCCCACCTACGACGCTATCCTAGGATAGCGCCGTAGTGGAAGGATAGCGCCGTAGAGCACTTCCCACTCCTTTATTTATATCGCCCTACGACGCAGTCCTTTAGAACGACGCTATCCTAGGATAGCGCCGTACTGAAGGTACAACGCCGTAGTACCCTTTTTTTTTCATTATTTCCTATCTACGACGCTGAACAAGGCCTACGGCGCTAGGATAGCGCCGTAAGTCAAGTTTAGCGCCGTATTCCTTTTTCCCCTCTTTTAAATACCCACCCACTCGTCTTCTTCCCTCATTCCCACACTTAGCCAGTTTCAAACTCCCCCAAAACCCCTCTTACGAACGAACGCAGAGTTCATTCGCAACACAAAAACCACCAAAATCCTAGGGAAACTCCGCCAAAATTTTCGGAAAACCATCGCAATGGCTTCTCCATCATCATCCGCAGCCGAAAAGCCCTGGTAAGTCGCCCGTTTTCGATTTCCGCGCACCCCTGCTCTCGCAATTTTGGGTATTTTTGTGCTTCAATCCTCGACAATATGCAAATAGGTGCGATAGGGTTCTGTTTCGTTTATTTCGAGTTCGATTTTGGGGAATGTATGTTGGAGGCAGTCTGTGTTGGTGTTCTTTGAATATTGCAATGTTGGCCGACTGTGTTAAGGGCAAATATATCTATGTTTTGTTTGGTTGTTTTGGAGGCCGTTGTGAGTGGGGAAGGTTAAAGTAGTCTGAATCTTGTTTGGGTTTCGATTTTTGAAACTTATGGGGTGTTTTGAAAACATTGGGGGAGGGCAGCTAGGGTTCACGAGGTAGTAGAATCACCATTGTTGGGTTTTCTGAGTTCTAGGGAATTACTTGGCACTGGTTTTATGTGATTATGCTGTGTTTATAGTATCTTAGAATGCTATGTTTCAGATTGTGAAAGCATGTGTGTGTGATTCTTCTTTAAAATCCTGAAATTCTGGAAATCAATGAACACTGGAATATTCTTGAGTATTAAGGTGTTATTGGTATTCTCGTTTTGATTTGATGTTAACCTGTGTTGATAAGCATGAGTTGTTGGAGGATAGGAAATTTGGTTGTTTTGATGTTTAAAAGCTTTATTCTCACATGGTTGGAATGCTTTCATGCCACTGTGAAGTTTTTGTAAGGCATTTAATGCCTCTGGTTTGCATTTCTGTTTCTATATCTGTTTTTGGGGCTGTAAAAAGTTGATGTATGTTTGCATTTGGCAAACCTGTGCACAAGTAGCCAAATTGCTGCTCCCACCTTTCAGAAACACCTTTTCACGAAAGACAAAATAGTTGGTAGGATTTGGTTTGATAAGTTGACTCAATTGTTTTTGCTCCCAAAGGAGCATAAAGCTAGTGCAATAAAATAGCAGTTCTTTTTCCTCATGTGGGGCTGCTATTATTTTGAAAAATCCAAAAATGGGACCCATAAAATCCCACTTTTATTAAATAAAAATAAGTCAACTTTTATGAAAAATTAAAAATAGTTTAGTTGTTTTGTGAGTATGTCTTGGGCTGTCCGTTCGATCCCAAGCGGTTCCAACTAAGCAAATCCGAGCCGCCGCTTTCCACTTTCACATCCCTCGATTCGCGATCCATTCCATTCCGTTCATTTTCCATTGCACTTTCAACAATCACCTCGGGATTGTTTAAAATGGGAAAATCAAAATTTTTTTTTTGGGCCCAATGGCCCATTAAAAATATTTTTGGTCCAATGACCATTTTTCTTTTATTTTGGACTCTTAGTCCACTAAATATTTGGGAGCCCAATGACTCCTAAGTTCTAAGGATAATTTTATCTTTCTTAAAAAAGTCTCAAAACTTGTAAAAAGAAAAATTTACCTCTGCTTTACAATAAAGTCTAAGTTGAAGATTTAACAAACTCACATTCAGAGCAAAGCTCTAACTCTAAATGTGAGGATGTTGATTTTCAATTTAAATAGCTCTTGCAAAAATCATAAAAACTGGATTTAATACTCTCATATTTTTCAGGGAAAAGTTAGTAGTTGAGTCTCGGGCAGGACTGCCCCCTTGCACACAGGACAAAGGGGTCGTAGAAATCTCACAGTTCCGTAAGAAGGTTAACGACTACCGGGAGGCTCTTGAATCAACATATAAACTGTCAATCGTGGATAAAACCGAAGTGAATTTCAGATTGCCAAAAGGATGGGACAAGCACATCAAGCCTGAGGAAAGGAATTTCAAGGAATTGGGTTTCCAACGGGACTTTTACTACTATCTGTCAAAGTTCTGGGAGAAACAAATGGATGCGACTGCAGATGACATGAAATTTCCAGAAGATGTACACACTGAAAGAATTTTGAGGAGATTTCATGAATTCATGGCCCGATGGGAAATGCACCAGCATTCAAAGACAATAGATCCCGCCTGCATGGAATTTGACATCATAATGGTGCCCAACAGAGTGGATGAAAGAGTTAAGAAGCAGTTCACAGAAAAGGCGCCCAACCTCAGTCATCTGGTGACTCATGGAATCTTCATGATGCAGAAAGCCCTGCCATTTTTATACAACCCCAGCTTGTTGGAGAACAAAGGCGTGAAGGAGCAGAGATGGTTGACGCAACAAGCGAGGATGAGGCACAGAGAAGTGAGCCACAATCTGAATAGTGCCATCAACAAGGCCATGGCATCAGAGAAGGAAAACCAGGCTCCAATAGTTAAGAGAATGATAAACTTAACTAAAGAATTCAGGGAGCAGTGGCATGCCTTGATGACGCTATGGGGCACGGGCAGAAAAGACATTACGGAATCTGTCTTAGATAAGGACCTGGTACTGCCAGCGGAGGACTATTTCGACACAATTTTCTTGGAAGATGTGTACAAGCCAACTCACTTCGCTGAGCAGAGACCGCAGGGATTGGCCCAACTCAATGTGCTCAGGGATCAAATCACTGGTTTCATTACGAATACACCTTGGAAGGTGCTGGGAAAGAATCAACGACAGACCCGACTTTTGACTCAGGCCGAGGCTGAGGAATACATCCGAGTCGAATTCGCCCGCGACATGTCTTTTGTGAAGCCAGAGGCCAAGCCAATTGTTGAGTCACTGGTCGAAGAAAACATAATGGATTTCGTGCGCTTCTTGATGGAGATGGATGCTTTCGGGTTGAACTACTGCAACACCGTCAAAGCTAACACTCCGCTATTGTACAAGAGGGAGCACAGAGCCTATTACTGTAATCACATCCGGAAGGTATGGGTGAAGCGACTAAATTGCATCTCCAGTCCCATTTTCATCAAAAAATATGTGAAAGATGCAGAAAAGAATCTGGGAATTAATGTGGATGAAGGAGAACGAGAAGGGAGTGAAGATGAAGATGATGTGTTGATCGATCGGTACACGAGTGCTGCATCACCACCTCAGGTCTTCAATGACGCTAACCCCTTGCCAACCCAACCAGCGGTGCAAGCCTCAGCCCTGCCAGCACGAGAGCAAGTACCTGCTACACCTGCTACTGCCGCTGTATCTGAAAGCCATTCTGAACCTCAAGTTCAAACTAGAGGTAAACTGATAAAGCTGGCTGACAAGGAGAAAAGTGGACGGGCACCGGAGCCAAAAGTTGTAATCAGAGAGCCCGAGACCACTACAAGGAAGGCAACTGAACCTGCAGATCCAAATGACAAAGGACAAAGAGTAATGCCACCACCACCTCCTAAACGGAAAGAACAAATTGCTCGAGACGCCGAGATAGCTAGAAAGATGCAAGAAGACGAAAATGCACAGGCAGGTGTGCTGGAACAACAAATGTCTGAAGAGCCGCCCAGTGAAGCCGAGATCAGAGAAAGAATAAGGAGAGAAGAACGGGCAATGCAAGATACAGAAATGATGAAAAATACTGAGAAAGCAAAAGCCGAGGAGGAAAGGAAGAAGAAAGAGATTCATGACAGGGAATTAGCTGAAAGGCTGCAAGCGGAGTTAGAAAGCAGGAAGTCAGGAGAAGCCGAACTAGGAGACGACGAAGAATTGAGAATCATTGGTGGAGTTGAGGGAAAGGGACTGAAAATCAAAGAAGAGCAACCACCTACTTGGATTGGTCCCACTGCTCACGATGCTGCAACCATCCGGGATCACATAAGACAGAATGTTAATGAGCAGATTGAAGCTAGGATTGATGCCGGGGCAGATCAAGAACAGATCAGATACCAAACTGAAGTAGGCCGGATAATCGATCCCCTTGTTGGGACAACTCGAATTGAAGCAGTAATCGCTCCCGAAACATCATCTGGGCAGAATAAAAGAAGAAGAGTCATGATTGGAGAAAATGACGAACCTGAGGAAAGAGCAGATCCAATTCCATTATCTGAATTGGTAAGGGATAAAGTTGATGAGCAACAAGAAGCTGAGAAGAGACAAAAAGTAAGGGAGGAAAGAGATGCTGTCGAAGAAGAACAAGAAAGAAAGGAGGATGAAGGAGAAGCAAGGGCTGTAGTAGCATTTTTCACAAAAACAGCCAAGCAAGTTTTGAGGGAAGCCGCAGACCGAAGAGAAAGGGAGGATGAGGAGGTATCAACTAGTGTTGATCCTTACTTTCCTGTATTGAATTTTACAAAGCCTGTAATGACGGAATACAATACAATGAAAAATGTAATTAAACAGGTTGAGGAGGATCCATTGAACGAAGCAGCCCAGGAAGGAGGTGAACCAAGCGGGCATGAACCCATCCGGGAGGGGCAAGACGAACCAACTGACTGGCACTCAAGCGAAGATGAATCTGTTGGATCAGTCAAGCCAGCCAGATTTTGGGAAGAAACCGGAGTTCGCGCCAGAATGGGAATTCAGAAAATAGAAAACACCAAGATGATCATAAAGGAGGATGACGTGATTCGGAAATTCAACGGGAATCCAAAAGCAGTCAAGGCATATAAGGAGCTGCTGGAAAGCATCATACCCGACAAGGGGTGTGCTCCAGAATCATTAAGGCACCCCACTGTGGATTTTTGGAGAACATGGCTCGGATGGGAGCAATTCTTACTACATCACGGAGATCCCGGGTATATGGAGCTGACCAGGGATTGCAACATTAACGTTGCAAGACGAACAACCTGGGTCAGAGGAAAGACAATAGATATATCCCCGGATTATCTAAACAGATTTCTCCAAACACCCAGCTATCAAAGTGAGATACCGGAGGAGGAGATCTTGAGTAGACGTGGCAAAACAAAGATGAAAGCAACATATCAAGCCATCGCCGACTCCCTGACCAGAACACCAGGCTTGGTAGGAACATTTAGCACATCCAAGCTGAAGATAGAGTTCATGCCAACATTCGAATTCTACATGGCTAGAATCAGGCCCAGCTCGCACCCTCAGACTACTTCAGGCAGTGTATTGATGGGATTTGCAAAGCTGTGGCATGGGCGAAAACTGAATATCGGGGAACATATCTTCAGAGTCATGACTACACGGATCGAGAAAAGGAATGCTCTCTGCTACCCGAATCTTATTAGAAGAATCTGCACAGCTCAAGGGGTAGACATGGGAGAATTTGACACTGATGCCTTGGTCATTCTGAATCCTCCTATCCGAGTCCCATCCATGCCAAATCAAGAAAGGATCACGTATGCACTTCCTCCATTCCCGGCTGACTCAAATGTGCAATCTTCGCTCATATCCGGTGAAGAAGCACCATCAATTCAACGAAGAGATCCAATGCCTCCCCCTGCTCCTAAAAGAAGAAGAAAGGCCCGTACTGAGGCGGGACCTTCAACACAATTGGAAGAGCATCAACATGAGCCAACAGAACCGAGTCCAAGCCAAATTCCTTCATCACCACCGGTTCAAGCCCCTCAGCAGCGAGCTCATCCCTCCCAAGTCCCTCCTCCAAGCCAGAACGTGTCCCAACATCCTGCTAACTCGAATATAGTCGAGATCGTGAGTTCAATGAACAAAACCATGACAGAGAGTGTTAAGCAGTTGGCAGATGTTATCATTCTGGGGAGGGAAGATGATAGGAGAATCAGAGAGGAGAGAGATAAGAGGAAGGAGGAAGAAAAAGCCGAACAGAGGAGAAGAGAAGATGAATTCAGACTACTCCTGTTGGAAAGAGAAGAAAGGCACTACAGAGAAAGGCTAGAAAGCGAAGAGAGGCAACGGAAGATGATGATGGAGAGTGAAGAACGTCAAAGAAAGATGATGGAAATGGTGATGCAAGCACTCATTCAACAGCTTCCGAAACCGCCACCTCCGCCAACAGACGATGTTGGGCCTTCAACTCAACCGCGAGAGCCGAAAGAATGAATCTGATCCGCCCCTATTCATTTTTGAGCTTAAATGTAAACATCATATAAGAGAGTTTCTATCATTTGTGCAAGATTGTTCCTATTGCATGAAATCTCTTGTAATTGATGTATTTACCGCTTTCCAAAATGGAACTTCGTTTTGAGGTCCAAACAATTTTATTTTTTTTTTGAAAAGATGTCTGACAGTCCAAGATAAATAAGTGACTGTCAGGCCAAAAATATGCTGTTGACATGTTCCGTATGTCAGCAGTGCCTCTTTACTGCTTTAAATTAAATAACCAGCAAAAATGTGCATAAACCTGCTCTAAATTCACATGTTGAATTTAGGCTTGTGATTAAATTTTCAAACTTTTAAATTGGGATAATATAATTGAGAACATGCATAAAATGAATTCCTAAGGTTTTGAGCTATAAAAATTTAATGATGCGATCAGCTTATTGGGTAATAAATCTGCATGTTAGAAATTTTGATTGAATAAAGTGTTGGGATTAAGCTTTGATTAAATTTGAGAATATTGTATGACATGAATCAACCCAACCTTGTGAGATTTGAGCCATGAGTCACTTTTACTCATTTATTTTCTTTGATGTGTGAATCATTTTGATTAAAGGAAACTAGAACTTGCAATTGGGACCAATTCAAGACCATGCCATATTCCCAAAATCGAGCACATGATTGAGGCACTTAGAAAACCCAAATTTTGGCCTTCGTTTGAAATCCAAACCCAAAAATATTTCCCCTTTAGGATTAACCACTTTGAGCCTATAAGCCTAATTTTTCCTTGAAGCCCTATATATTATTCCTAGCCCTACAAAAAGACCAAATATACAACCCAAGTGTGCAAAGATAAATTCTATCAAGGCATTAGATTTGTGATCATAAAAATGTATTAATCGGTATCCAATAAACCGATTAAAAAAAAAAAACTGTTGAATTCAATTCAACACAAATAAATTGCAAATGACAAAGCAAATTAGACATAGTCTAATGTCATGCAATAGAAAAGCAAAAGAAAGAAAGAAAAATAATGGTGATCATAAATTTTAAATAAAAATGCCAAGTTAAGATAAAATGAATTCTTGCCACTTTAAGCCCAATAATTCCCTTCCTTACCAGATGCTACAACCGTATGCCCCATTACAACCTTTAAATAAGACCTCATGATCTCGATTTGAAGAAATGAGCCGGTGGCGAGTTGGTCTGATTGCAAGCTTATGGGATAATTTAATTAAATTTGATTTTGAGTGTTCACTGATTAAACCCCATTGAGAGTGAGTGAACTTTCCAATTCTCTTAATATGTGAGGCTCTATTTCATGAAAAATGCTCATGTCATCCCTTAATTCTCATTTTTAATCTTTGCATCTTTCAAACATGATGTTCATGAAGGATTGATAATAATGTTCGATTTGTAGGCCCGATATAGTGAGCAAGTATCATTTCATTAAACACTGCAATCAAGGGAACTTAATACTTGTACTTTTTTATTGTCTTATCCCAATCCAAAAAGAATGTGATTTATGAAGCCACGAAAATGAATTGAATATGTAGAGTCCGTGTTCTTAAGAACATTGACTCTGACTGCTCGGGGACGATCAGTATTAAATGTGAGGATGTTGATAATGGTCAGAAATGACCATTATTTTCAATCCATTTCCGTGTCTGAAACGTGCATTTGATCGCATTCCGGTCTTATATTAAATAAGAAATCAGTAGAATTGGACTGATTTATGCATAATTGTAAAAATATTGAGCTGGTATGAAAAATGCATAAATTTGTAATTTTATTACACATTTATATTAGAAAAATCCAAAAACATGAGAAAAAGAAAAAAAAAGAAAAGAAAAAGGAACCAGAAAGATGGGAAAATAAATAAAAAACCCACAAAAAGTTGATTTTACAGGATATTACGACGCTAGACACAAACTACGACGCTATGCATGTATAGCGCCGTAGCTTGGTCTAGCGCCGTAGGAGGAAACTGAAGCTGAGAGTTTAAGCAATGTGGACGACGCTATGCATGTATAGCGCCGTAGTTGAGTATAGCGCCGTAAGCAAGGATAGCGCCGTAAGCTGTCCATTCAGAAACAAAGAGTGTCTTCGGGATGGAAGACTACGACGCTAGACCTATAACACCGTAGTAGGATAGCGCCGTACCCAGCTATAGCGTCGTACTAAGGCTCAGAACTCCAATTTCAAGGCCTGGGGGCCCATGGGCCTAGGGTTTCCCACCTATATAAGGACCAGTTGACTCCAATGATCATTATCCAGACAACACTCAAACTTGGAGACAACCTAGTGTTCTTGAGGTGTGTAGGTTAGTTAGGTAGTTAGGATTTTATTTTCTTGTATTATTTATATTTATGCCCTAGATTAGATTTTTATTATAGACCAGTGTTGTCATTAGCATTTGCTACCCTAGCTAGCCACTTTTTACATTAATTCCAGCTTTGTTAAACTCTTATTAAGGCTTGAAATACCCAAATGATGGGTATTATCAAGCCATTTCTTATAAATGGGAAGTTAATCACAAAAAGAGTCCCAAAATCATGAAATGGACATGAGTCCATGGATTTATTGCTTTATTTTGGTTTAATGACCCCTTGGTCACCTTGTTTTACTGTTTTATGTGGGTTTGTGTTTTTGCTAATGTTTGTGGAATTTCATGCATGATGTGTTGGGTAAAAACCCTAACTTAGGTTTATGGTTCACTTGTGCTTTATCTTTACTGTTTTTGAGTTTTCCTTGCACTTTATTCTATTTTCATAACTGTTAATGCTCTCTCTTGTCTCTTTTCTTGCATAAAGTGAACCATGAACTTGAAAATAGGGTTGGCAATCGCATAGATTGCATCACCCGAACAACAACATGTTTCTGGGCTAGCTACGGCGCTAACCGCCCTACGGCGCTATCCTTGGATAGCGTCGTAGGTGAGGTTTAGCGTCGTAGTTGCCCTAAACTTGAACAAAAATTTGTCCTACGGCGCTAGACCAACGACGCTATCCTCGGACAACGTCGTAATTTTTGTTCAGCGTCGTAGGACCCCAAAATTCCTCTATCTCACAGAACCCACCTACGGCACTATCCTTACGACGCTATCCTAGGATAGCGTCGTCATTTAATGTTTAGCGCCGTAGCATCTTTCCTTTTTCCAAAAGACTTCTTTCTTCCCAAATTTTTCAAAACACCTACGACGCTACACCTACGGCGCTATCCTAGTGTAGCGCCGTAATTTAGTGTATTGCGTCGTACACACCCCTTTAACCCCAAAATCTCACATCTCTCCCACCAACCCATGACGACGCTATCCTCACGACGCTATCCTAGGATAGCATTGTAAAAGCTGTCTAGCGTCGTAATTGGCAATTTTTGCCAATTTTCCATTTTTCCATTTTCCCACTTAATTAATTGAACCTTTATGTTAATATTTTGAGGTTGAAATCCAATGATCTCAACCCATGATTAATTTAATATAAAGAGCTTTGTTCAATTGACCATTAAAGGACTCTTCTACAAAAATTAAACTCTAATGATCTAAGTATATAATCCGGACTGTAATTATTTAATTATGGAATGAGTGATTATTTAGGCATAATGAGTAATTATGGATTAATTTCCATAACCTTGCATGAGAAACCAATGTCTCTCATACAAGATGAACCAAAAATATTTTCTTTTATTTATTTTGTCTTTTCCGTGTTGTGTGAAATGGCTAGTAAGAAATATATCAGACTAATGTTGGCGGGTATTCCCGCACGGATAAACTAGCTCGTGGTCTGTATATTAATTACTAGATGTTATTTTGCATGGTCCGGATAGTGGTTGGTGGAAGCTTTGGCGGTTCGTCCATCCGGGATTATAATAGCTGCTCAGCTGATTCCTATCCGGATACAGTTTCTTTTTCTTTATCTTAATTTCAAACCTGAATTTTGAGCTGCAATATTATCAAACGGTGTCGATCAACATTGTTTGAATAGTACTACAGTAAGAAAACATGAAGGTTTTTCTCCCATTTCACAGATAGTAGGAGTTTTGATGATAGCGATCACTGTCATTAAGGTCTTCTGCTGTCCAAAATCTTTCCATCTGGAATAATTGGGAACTGGATAGCAGATGTTTGCAGTCCAGACCACCCCAGTTATTTCTGGCACATCTTTTTAGCCAAATAAATTCTCCTCATCTCCGGCTATTTCATCTTTGTGTTCCAACTTCTGTCTAAACCCACCTTATATTTTGGGTTATTTTATTTTACACTTCTCTATAAATTTATGCATGATATTATTATGTAGCTACCGTGGTCAATGTTATTTTGGGATCCTTCCCTTGGACATAGAAGTCTTGATTTAAATCAGATGCCTCACAATAAATTTCCAACAAAAATTCTTTTATAAAATCCGGATCTGAGTAAGGGATAAATTCCACTGTTATGACTAATTCATATTCGACTGGGGATTGATTTTGGGGAATTAGAAGCAGAATCAGCGATTAGGTCTCACCTAGACTGAAAGGGTCTGTGTTCTTATTGAGGGTCTAGTACCTGTTTAGGGAATGATTTTCAAACATCTATTACTTTCCAGAATTGCTGTGTGTTGGGAATCTGATATTAAATGTTGCACTGAGATGGGGTCCACTTGGACTCAAATACGGTGTGATAGGTAATACTAGAGGAACAATATTCGGGCCTTGGTTATTTTCTAAGGTAGGGTTGAGTTCCTTTCAACTGCTATCCTCTTCTGCCAAAGCCTATTTTTGAGTCCTGAGTGAGTGCATCCGGAACGAACTGATTTATTAGTTCGTTTCATTAGTTTGTATCTCACAACCACCCGGAAGGAAGCGAACACTGCGAGCGGTTCACCGAGATCCGGGAATTCTTGATCCACACCCAGTCATTCTGACTGGGGGTTTTCTTTTACTACCAGGGTCAGATTTTCAAAAACATCCGAGTGATAGGATTTTTAAATGCTTTCTTTATCGCTTTCTTTTAAATGCTTTCGTTAGAGGTCACTCGGTTGTATTGAGAGTTGTGTAACTGCTACTAGGACTGAGAGTTAAGGGATAGTTCATGGCTTGATTAGAATCTTTGGGTGTGACCGGGGGAATGATGGGAGTACTTGACACTTCAATAAACGATTTGTCAGGTGTTGTTTGTCCACCACAGATGAATAATATGCCTCAGCATGGCCATGTGAGGGCAGTTGTGAGTCTGTGGTATCTTAGAATTTGTTTTCTTAAGAGCATGTAAACTCTTACTGTAAGTACCTGTCTGTTAAAGGGAACATGGTATAGAGAGCATGAGAATTAGCTAACTGAATGGATTATCCCAAGCAAGGATCTGCGTAATTAAAATGGAAGTTTAATTGTGTTTCATCTGAATCTTGTCCAATTTTTATTATTTTCTTCCTGTCCCTTCTGTCTCAATTTAAATATGCTTTCCTAGAATAATTTTTACCGCTTTCTTAGAATAATTTTATTGCTTTCTTAGATTAAATTTAATTCGCTTTCTAGAATAATTTTATCTGCTTTATTTTAATTACTTTCATAACTTAGTTTAAATTCTGTCAAGTAGTTGATAGTCAAAACACAAACTTGAATCGAGTAACCGAGTAGAAAATCTTAGTAAATGACGTGGGCCCTGCTTCCATCGCACATCCTCCAGTGAACGATCCGGTACTTACTATAAATACTGCAATTTTTGACTCCGTGCGCTTTCGGGCCACAGTTTCTTAACACGAGTAATAAAAGCGTGACAACCCATAAATATATCCCTAATCCCAACTCCGCCATCATAAATTGGTTTCATTAAATAAAATCGAAAACCAGGATTATGATTTTTCAGAAAATGCTCATATAGTGGGAATGTGACAAAAGTTTCATGGCGCGGATTTTCATGACATGAAATTATGATAAGTTTCATGATGCAAATTGCCAGGGACCTTCAGTGTGACAGACTGAAGGTCAAGATTGAACTATCTATCTCGGCTGCACTGTGAAAGTTGTCAAAAGTTTCATGCCAGGGAGGTCCACAGCGCCGTTTGAAATCAGAGTACCCCATATGAGTAATAAAAAGTGAAACATATCCTTAAACCCCTTTCCCACGACTCATAACTCGTTTTCATTTACTAAATTCAATCCTGGGATATTTTAGAAATACTCGTGTGTGGAAATTGTCAAAAGTTTCACTGTTCCTGTGGTTCATAAAGTGATGAAGTGGCTCGTTTGGTCTGGAGGAAGATATTACCTCAAGTTTTTTGTTTTGTGTTTATGTTCTATGGTTTCTGTTGTTTTTTATTGCAGGTGGTGCATTGCCTCTCCGAGTTTTTTGGTGTTGATACTGGAGCTGCTAGGGGCCCCAAGGTTGTAGATGGTTGTACGTTACAGGTCCAGAGGCTGTTGGTGCCCCCGTGTGGTGAAGTTTTAAGGTTGCTGTCTGGTTTGTTACCTTGATCCAAGTGATTTTCACACAAAGGAGGAGAGATATCAGAGGAAAATGCTGAGAATACATATACCTATGTAACTGCTGATTTTGCTTTGAGGTTGCCAATGATCATAAAGCTGTTGTATGACCCAAGATGGTTGCGGCTCTAAATGATGGTGCTGATACATTCCTAATCCTGAGGATGATGTTTACAAAAAGTGTGGTTCGATGGCTGTCTACACCTGGTGAGATCCAAGATCTTTGACTTATCTGATGCTTTCAAATGTGGGTTTTCATGATGGCATTCCTGAAATGGCTTTATATTTCATGTCCACCTTGTTATTTCTCTCCAAGTGCATCGAAAACAATCAGGGAACTAGGCTTCCTATGTTTTTTTTACCCTGCCCACTCTTCACCAATTAGCATTGTTTCCAGCCATACTTCCCCTTAATCATTATCCTGTTTTCCTTCTACACCATCACAGTTTCCCTTTGGCATCACTAGATAACATGGATTGATTCAGGTGACTTACTGAAAACCTTTCTCTGATGTTTTGCTTTTCAATGTCGGTGATCCTGGAAAGCTTTTAGAAAAGTGAGAGGGCGCGTTTCTTTTAATAGTAGGTGCTCGATCGTATGTTTATGTGGTTACCGAATGTTGAGAGCTAGGAAGTCAGACGTTGCTATGTTTTTTCCTGCTGCTATTGTTTTGGTGGTTGGGTAAGCCCGAAAAATTTGGTAAAGTAGTACTGAAATAATAATAATAATAATAATAATAATAATAATAATAATAATAATAATAATAATAATAATAATAATAATAGAAAAAAAAAACCAAGGGGAGCTATCGCGGAAAAAGAAAGGGATAAGATAATGAAGTTTTGAGTTCATGTTATATATGGGGCTGCCTCAATAAGAAAAGTGTCTTGATAGAGTGTTTTCAGAGTGTTGTAAGGTCTCCTGTACTCACCTTTTTTGATTGGGCTAATTGCATTATAATCCTTTTTCTAAGTTCACCCTGTGGTGCCACTCATCTATGTTTTGTTTAGGCTGCCTTCTTGTATAGCCGCCCCATCCATCTTTTTGCCTTGTCCTTGTGTTACCCCATACCTCAGCCTACACCCAGCTATCCTGCTTCCTAGTTCCTTTTGTGTTGATGCATTTGGTGTTGAATAATTTAGCTGTGGAGAGGTGATTATATAGCAAATGTTTTTGGGAGTGTCATTTCTGATCCGCCATTTGAAAGTTTTCTTGTATACTGGGGACTTGAAGTGCTTGAACAAGGATATATTTGGTCCTTTTGTTTTTGCTGCTGATTGAAAGTTAGCAAAGGCGGTCGATTTCTTGTGTCCTGCTGATGATTATTGGGCTGCTGCTATCCCCAAGGTGTGAGGTAGTTTCGGTTGAATGATATTGTTAAGGGCGACCAATTGCCGCTGTCTCATCTGATCTTATCGGTCGTGCACCGATTGATTCTAATTTTTGTAGTTTGTAGCGATGCAGCTTTTGTTTGTAAGTTTTGACTGTGCTATTATGGTTTTTGGCTATGAAATTAAGACCATTTACCCTAAAAAAAAAATCATCCAGAAACGTACAATCATCCAAAATAATTACACGTTAGCGCTGAATCATCCTACATGCCACGTGATCAATCTTTTAAATATTCTACATTTAGATAATAAATCTATTTTTTTTTTGTGAGTGGACGCCACCAAGGCGTCAGCAAAGAATAGAAAAGAAAAAATAAAGAAAAACAAAGAAAAACAAAACAAAGCGATCAAAACCGTGGGAACCACGTTCCCGCCTTATCTACATCCAGCACGCCCCGAACCAAGTCCGGAGGAAACGCCCAAGTAGTGTAGAACTCCTCAATACTCGCACCCAGCTTCGCAAGTAAATCGGCAACCGCATTGCCTTCCCGAAGGATGTGAAACCACTGAATCCCAGGCTTAAGGAACCTGAGATCCGAAATAAGCTGAACCAATGGTCGCAACCAATGGTTCGAATCTGTGACTTTGTTAATTATCCTCAAGGCCTCCAGCGAATCCGAAAAACAAATGGCCTCCTCCACTCCTAAAGCATGAAGCCGCCGCATCCCTTCCAGGATACCATGGAGCTCCGCAACAAGGTTAGTAGCCACTCCGATCGACCCAGAAAAGCCTTCAATCCAATCACCATTCGCATGGCGGATTACACCTCCATACCCTGCAGGTCCGGGATTGCCAACAGAGCTACCATCCACATGTAACAGGGTACAAGAAGCCTGAGTCGGATTCCAAGTAACCCACCGGGTACGAGCAGCCCGTGCCTTTTTACAGTAAATGTTGTTGAACCAAACTCCAAGGGCCTCTGCATCCCTAGCTATTTGAACAATGTTGACATCCTCGCCATGCATAACAACTGCGTTCCTCCCCTTCCAGATCAACCAAATCGCTGCCCAATGGAGTCCATGCCATGACCGGCAGACCTGTCCCAGGCAACTTCCTGCCTCATCACCTTCATCCCGCCACCATCCGGATGCTCAGAGCCCCAAACGATGCCAAACTGCGATCGCCCAAGAGCAGCGAAAGAAAAGGTGGCGGCCACTCTCCTCATGAAGTCCACAAACCCCACATGTGGCTGAATCCGACAACCCCCTAGACCACCGAAGCTTATTCGTAGGCAACGCATTATGGACGAGCAGCCACAGGAGAAATCGAACCTTCTCCAGCGCCCCGACCTTCCAAACCCAAGCTTTCGAGCTGTCCTCCAGGACTCCCCTCTGCCTCAATAACCACTCGTAACCTGACTTGACAGTGTAAGCTCCATCCAAGGAATCCGCCCAGCATGCAACATCAGCCATGGATGCATGGCGAACTAAAGGTCCGTAAGCCCTCACCACCGCCTTGATGTCCTCCGGTACCGGTGTGTAAAGCTGATCCCACCGCCACTGACCATTCACAAACACCTCATTAACCCGACGCCCCACGTCAGAAATATGGACAAAGGGAACCCGGGGTCCAATGGCGCCACATCGGAGCCACGGTGTGTCCCAAAAACTACAATCCACGCTACCGAGTCGAATGCGAATTCCATCTGCCAACAAAGGGCCTGTCTTAACCATAGCTCGATATAAAGCAGATGCCACCGGCCGGTGGCAATAAAGGTGATCCGTCGTGCCATACTTGGAGCAAAACATGTGCACCCAAAGCGCAGGGGACCGCATACGTAACGCGAGGAAGCACTTGCCGAGCAACGCCACATTCATATCACGATAGGACCGAAGACCTAGGCCGCCCATGCGCTTTGGTAGTGCCACTTTCTGCCACCTGACTAAATGAATGCCACGCCCACGACTATCCTTCCAAAGGAACGACCATATAATGCCATCAATCTTGGCACAAATAGAGGAAGGTACCCAGACCAACTGCATGACATAACTAGAAATCGAAGCAAGCACCGAACGCGCCAGGGTGAGGCAACCAGCCTTATTTAGCAACAAACGTTTCCAGGTGCCAAGGCGAGCCTGAACTTTATCCACCAAGAACTGGAAGTGCGCCTGGCGAGCCGGCCCTCGGGATATAGGGAAACCGAGGTACCTTCCCAAGTCCGTGGTGAAATTAACATTTAGAATGGCAGCAATAGCGAGACAATCGGAAGCCGGAAGGGACGCTGAAGCAAATGCATTGGACTTCCTAGCATTAATCCTCAGACCCGACTGCGCCGCAAAGTTGCTGAGAACCTCGTCCATACAGCTAGTCGATTCAAGAGACGCCTCGGAAAAAAGCAAGAGATCGTCCGCGAACATAAGATGAGATATAGGAGAGGAGTCACGAACAAGTACCACCGGCCTCCACAATCCTGCATGCACCTTGTCAAGGATGGACTGTGACAACTTTTCCATGACTATAAGGAACATATAGGGTGATAATGGATCTCCCTGACGAAGGCCCTTTGTCGGTGTAAACTCAGGTAGGGCTGACCCATTCCAGAGGATAGAATATATTGGTGATCGTACGCAGAACATGATTGATCGGCCTAGTGAATCAGGAATGCCCATCTCCTGCAAACAAGCTTGCAAGAAGTCCCAATTCACATTATCATACGCTTTCTCTAAATCAACTTTTAACAAGAATTCCCTTTTCCGTCTCTGGGGAATGAGAAAAGTATTGATTACCTCCTGCAATATAATAACATTCCCCGTGGTCCCCCGACCCGGAAGAAAAGCGGACTGGAAAGGACTAATATAGTTCTGAAGCACCGGTCGCAGCATGTTGACAATGACCTTTGTAATAACTTTATAACTCACGTTACACAGGCTAATAGGGCGGAATTGGCGTATCTCTCTTGGAACATCCACTTTAGGAATAAGACAAATAAAAGTAGCCGCAAGGGACGCATCAAAAGACCCACATTCAAAGGCATCCCGCACTAGGTTTAGCAACGAACCCCCCACCACCTTCCAATACGACTTGTAGAATAAAGGAGGCAACCCGTCCGACCCAGGGGCGGAGAGGCTTCGCATCGAGGTCACGGCTGCTTTAACCTCCTCCTTAACCACCTCATGGTCTAGAGCCGCGCCTGGCGCAATCGGTTGAAGGGGTGCAAGGTTTGGATGAGGATTAAGGGACGGAGTGGTAAAGCCAAATAAACCGATAAAATAGTTGTAAACATGAGCTTTCAAGCTGTCATCCTCCGTAGTCCACTGATCATTAATATCCAGGCCAAGGATCCGACTCCTCTGGCGGCGAATCAACGTCTGAGAGTGGAAGTATCGAGTGTTCCGATCGCCCATCCTAATCCACTTATCTCTCGATTTCTGGCACCATAAAATCTCCTCTTGCGCCAGAATCACATCCAGTTCTCTAAGGAGCTCCTATTTGAGGCGTGCCATACTTGCCGAGTCCCATCGTAAGGATACCCGTCTCACCCCCGCCAGCCAGTTTAAGACCTTCCTCTTCCGCCGGCTGAGGTTGCCAAAGGTAGCTTTGTTAAAAAAACTCGGACGAAGCCTGGACCTGAGACACTTTGTCCCTGAAGGTCGTGCCTCCAAGAGACCAGGCCGAGTCCACCACGTGTTCATACAATGGATGGGTGGCCCACATAGCCTCCCAAAAAAAAGGTCGAGCAGTACTTCAAGCAGCCGCACGAGCACAATGAAGCAGCAACCCATTGTGATCCGAGGCTCGTCGGGGAAGCACCTCAACAAACCTTTCCGGAAAAGCTTGCAACCAACTAACATTTGAAACGGCTCTATCAAGTCGACGATGCGCCAGTGTTCCTCCCGTAGTATTACGTTGCCAAGCGAAGTGATCGCCAATGGTGTGGACCGTGTGTAAATGGCAATCCGCTAAGGCAGTGCCGAAATCATTAGCAAGCCGAGAATCAAAACTCATGCCAAGCGTCTCCCCTGAGTACAGGATCGAGTTCCAGTCACCGATGGCCAACCAAGGCCCCGAGATAAGGGCCCCCGTGGCTCGCAAATTATTCCAATCCGCTGCTCGCTGCCCTGCCGAAGGGTTCATATAAACAGCCGTAAGGGTCCATGAAGAAACACCTCTCGTAACTGTCACCGAAGCCATTCTGGGAAAGCAAGCAAAATATGAGTAGCTGTAGGGAGTCCCCATACGAGCAAGAATCCAAATGCCACCAGCCTGGCCAATTGGATCAGAAATAAAAATCATATCATAGTTCAGACGATAGAAAAAAATCCTCAATTTATCATACACGCCCCGGGGCTCCATAAGAATAAAAACTGAAGGTTTGTAACATCGCAAGACATCCACAATGTGGCGTTGTGTATTCTTGTGCATGGCGCCACGTATGTTCCATGCCAAGATAGTAAACTCTTGGAACTCAATCATTGGGAAACCACGACGTGATGATCTGGTTTTCTACCTCCGGAAGGTTCCCCAACACTATCCTGATCATGCCACTCATCTGCCAGGAAGGAGTTTGTCGTCGATACAGGAGCATTAGCATGATGAGTAACGGGGGGTCGCTTCCCAGTCACTCTACTCGGCGTCTCATGTACCACATCATCCGGGCTGCCCGCCACCATCCGCAGGGGGCGCCGTTCCAGTGACAGTGTGACACAAAAGCGGAGGAACTCGGACGCAAAGGCCGAGTCGGTACCTCAGGTTGGGGACCCTTAGGCGGCTCAGGATGGTGATAATGGCAAAAAATGACCATTATTTTCAATCCATTTCCGTGTCTTAAACGGGCATTTGATCGCATTCCGGTCTTACATTAAGTAAGAAAGCAGTCGAATCGGACTGATTTATGCATAATTGTAAAAATAATAAGCTGGAGTGAAAAAGACATAAATATGTAATTTTATTACATATTTATGTTAGAAAAATCCAAAAACATGAAAAAAAAAGAAGAAAAGGAAACAAAAAGATGGGAAAAAGATAGAAAAGCCCACAAAAAGAATATTTTCGGCCCATCTGGCCCAATCCAGCAGGCCCAGGAAGACCTTTGTCGCGGACGCCCTTGGCGCGATGCAGTGTTCCGCGACAAAGGCATACTCCGCGACCAACTGGCCCCAAATGAAGAGGAGACCAGCCAAGCCCCTGGCGCGATGACCCTTGTCGCGATAGCATGACTCCGCGACAAAAGCCCATTCCGCGACCAAGATGCACAAATAGAGACACAAGACCCAGTCGAGAAGCCTTGCCACATGCAGCATATTCCGCGACCAACTTGATGTTCCGAGACAAAGCTGTGATGTGTGTGATGTCTTAAGACACAATGGGCTAGAATCAAGGCCCATGGGCTTAGGGTTACACTTCTATAAATATGAGGTGTCTCCCATGAGCTAAGGGTTGGATGGTTGGAAGTTTGAATTTGAGAGTTCTTGAAGGCAAGCTTAGGAGTTCTCTCTTAGGTAGAGTAGTTAGGTTTATTTTTATGTATTATTTAATTTTTGCACTTAGTTTAGTTTAGATTAGTGTTTTACTGTTCACAGTGCTTAGATAGCCATTTTTATACTATGTTTTGGTTTCTAAACTCTTGTTTTAGGGTTTGTAATACCCAAATCATGGGTATTAACAACACCCCTTCAATAATATGGGAAAACATTCATCATTTGTGTCCCAAATCATGAAATGGGTCTCACACCCCATGGATTTATGCTTCCTTTTTTCATTTTGGGGTTATTTGACCCCTATTTTGTTATTTTCGTGTTCACTGTTAGCATATTATGGATAATGTTGTGTGGATGTGTGATCAAACCCTAGACTAGGATTCTTGCTTTATTTTAATATCCTGCTCAGTCTTGTTATTTTTGTTTAAGCATGTTCTTCCTTATTTTGAATGTTTCTTGCTTATTTTTAGCTTAGAATAGCTTTTTGATCTGAAATAGGATGAGATCACGCTGTTTGCATGCCACTGTTCATTTCTGCTTTTTTTGACTTTTGTCCTGAACCACCTTGGGCGCCAACCGCCTTCTGGCGCGGAACCACGTTCCGCGACAGAGTGGCAGTTCCGCGACCAAGGTGTTTCAAGACACTTGTCTCTATAATTTAAAACCCTTTGTCGCGGAATACCTTGTCGCGGAGCCACGTTCCGCGACAAAACTGTCCATGCATAGCGACAAAGGAGCCAAACTCTTGCATTTTGTCTTCATGGCTTCTTGTCGCGGAATCATCCTGTCGCGGAGCCACGTTCCGCGACAAAATCCCATTCCGAGACAGAAAAATTATGCCATGTTTCTTAGCCTTTGAACACTTTGTCGCGGAACACCTTGTCGCGGAACCACGTTCCGCGACAAAATCTCCACGCATAGCGACAAAGGTTCAAATGCCTTAGAATTTTATTAAAACACTTTGTCGCGATGTCACCCTTGTCGCGGAGCCACGTTCCGCGACAAAACCTTGCATAGCGACAAAGAGGCGTTATGCTGCCAAAAATTCTAAAAACTTGTCGGGATGTCCATGTCGCGGATCTCGGTCCGCGACAACATTTATGATATAGCGACAAGATTCCTCCCCCTCTATTTAATCTCAAACAAATTTCATTCTCTTTCCATTTTATATTGCAACACTCACATCATAGCCCCACGGGTTAGGATGTAACATTCTGGAATTGCAATATAGGGTGTTATGCTGCCCAAATTTTGATTCTCCATTTGCATCACTTAACTGATTGAACCCTTGACTCATTAATGATTAAAGATTGAGATTAGCAATAATCAAACTCCAACAATCATCATGATTAAAGGACCTTTGTTCAATTGCCATTAAAACACTCTTGTATAAACAAAATCCTGACGGCTTAAACAGATAATCTGGACTGTAATTAACTATGGTATGAAGGATTATTTAAGACCATCAATTGTGGGCCCAACCTACAACCTTGCATGAGAAACCAATGTCTCTCATACAATGGATCTTCTTTTGCTTCTTATTTATTTTGTCCTTGTGTATTGTGTGGAACCATTAGTAAAGAATACATCAGAATAATGTTGGCGGGTACTCCCTCATGGATAACTAGCTCGTATTCTGGGTATTAGTTACTAATCGTTATTTTGCATGGTCTGAATGGCTGTCAGTGGAAGCCTTGGCGGTTCGCCCATCCGGGGTTATAATAGCTGCTCAACTGACTCCCATCTAGATACAGTTTTATTTTTGTTATCTTAATTTCCAAACCCAAATTCTAATCTGTAATGGGAATCAGTTGGCATCAGTCAATGCCAACTGATGATCATTATAGAAAGGAAGTATGTAGGTTTTTATCCGAATTCACAGACAGTGGAGGCCCAACTGGTGTTGACACCACCATTATAGAGTCTCAGCTGTCTAAATTCGCTCCATCCGAGTGATTGGGAAATTGGACAGTAGATGTTTACAGTCCACCCGATTATTCTGCCATTACTTTGGTACCTTGACCATTCCATTCTGTGTTTCACCTTCTGTCTAGACCCGTTTTTATATTTTGGGTCAATTAATTTTACACTTCCATATATCCTTATGCATGATAATATTATGTACTATTGTGGTCTGTAATTATTTTGGGATCCTTCCCTTGGACAATAGAAGTCTAGATCTTAAACAGATATGGCTTTGTAAATTTCCAACAAAAACCTCTTTATAAAATCCGGATCTGAGTAAGGGATAAATTCTTCAGTTATGACTAATTCATATTCTATCAAGGGTTATATTTTGGGAATTAAGAAGCAGATTCAGCGATTAGGTCTCGTCTAGACTGAAAGGGTCTGTGTTTTAACTGAGAGTCTAGTACCTGACAGGGAATGATTTTCAAATCCTTTATTTTCCAAAATTGCTGGTTGATGGAAATGTAAGATTAAGTGCTACACCGAGATGGGGTCCACTTGGATTCAAATACAGTGTAGTAAATAATCTTAGAGGAACATCATCCAGGCCTTGGTGATTTTCCAAGATAGGGTTGAGTTTTCTTTCAACTGCTATCTTCTTCTGCCAAAGCCTACTTTTGAGTCCTGAGTGAGTGCATCCGGAACGAACTAATTTATTAGCTCGTTTCATTAGTTTGTATCTCATAACCACCCGGAAGGAAGTGAACACATTAGTGGTTCACCGAGAGCCGGGAATTCTTGATCCATACTCCTTCATTCTGATGGGGAGCTGTCTTTTACTACCAGGGTCAGATTTTCAAAACCTCCGAGTGATAGGATTTTAAATGCTTTCTTTACTGCTTTTTTTTATCGCTTTCATTAGAGGTCACTCGGTTGTATTGAGAGTTGTGTAACTGCTACTAGGATTGACAGTTAAGGGATAGTTTAGGGCTTGATTTAAATCTTTGGGCGTGACATAGGAGAAAGATAGTGGTACTTGGCATTTCAATAAATGATGTGTCGGGTGTTGCTTATCCACCACAGATGAAGTAACATACCCAGGCCAGGGCAGTTACGAATCTGTGGTATCTTAGAATTTGCGGTCTTAAGAACATGTAAACTCATATTGCAAGTACCTGTCTGCTAAAAGGGAAAGTCTTATTGAGAGCATGAGAATTAGCTATCTGAAAGAAATATCCCAAACAAAGATCTGCGTATAAAAATGGAAGTTTAATATTGCTATATCTCGCTCTTGTCCAATCTTCATTCTTTTCTTCCTGTCCTTTCTGTCACATTGTGACTCAACTTCACGGTTGGCACAATGCTCCTTTTCCCTGCTTTCGTAGATAATGTTTACTGCATTCTTAGAATAATTCTTATCCGCTTTCTAGAATAGATTTATCTGCTTTGTAGATTAATTTAACTGCTTTTTAGATCTAATTTACATTCATGTCAGTAGTTATTAATCACCTTTCAAACCTATTGAGCAATACGAATGGAAAATCTAGTAAAACGACGTGGGACCTGCTTCTATCGCACATCCTCCAGTGAACGATCCGGTCTTACTATAAATTACTGCAATTTTTGACACCGTGCGCTTTCGGGCCACAGTTTCTTAAACACGAGCAATAAAAACATGACTACTTATAAATATATCCCTAATCACAACTCTGCCATCATAAATTGGTTTCACTAATAAAACTTAAACCAGGACCATGATTTTTCGGAAAATACTCATGTAGTGGGAACTTGCCAAAAGTTTCATGGCAGGAACTCTCATGGCAAGAATTGATGAGAAGCATCATGGCATACTTGCCGGGGATCCTCAGTGTGACAGGCTGATGGTCAACCTATCCCGGCTATGCCATGAGATTTGTCAACATTTCATGACAGGGAGGACCACAGCGCCATTTGAAATTAAAGCACCACACTTGAGTAATAAAAAGACTAATAATCTAGATATATCCCTAAACCCTTTCCCGTGAATCATAACTCTCTTCATGTAATAAATCTAACCTGGTATATTTTTAAGAAAATGCTCGTGGGACGGAAATTGTCAAAAGTTTCATGGCGCCGTTGCCGGGGAGGATGCAGCGCCGTTTTATTTAGAGAATTACATTCCTCATTGCTCCTAGAGTAGCCTATACATATAATTATAAATATTCACCTTCAGAACCACTTCTAACCTAGGGATTGTACAGGTACTGTCATTATTGAAGCAGTTGTTCTATGCAAAGGAGGAAGCAGACGCCAGCCGAGATCCCGTTTAATTCAGAGATAGAAAAGACAGCTCGACGTCTTAGGGCGGAGACTAAACGAAGAAGGGAACGGGAACGACAGGCATTACTTTCGCCAAGCACCAGCAGCGATATCTCCGAGATGGCAAACCCTGACATCCCACCAATCATTCAACCCAATCCCCCACTTCACAACATTGAGGAAGACCCCGAAGATGCTGATCATGATGATTTGGATGATCCCCCTCCCCAGATCATACAAGGAGGTGGGAATCCACCAAACATGGACCAGCAGCACTTCGAGGCACCCCCTCCCAACCCGAACCAAAACCCACCAAACAACCAAAACCAACCAAATCAGCAAAATTTCCCAAACCAACAGAATCAGCAATACCACAACCCCCATCAGAATCCCCCAAATCCGAATGATTTCAATGATCCGAGGAACTATTTCATGCCTCAGAACTACTACCCACAGCAATACCAAGGCGGGCCTGAGAACAATCATCAAGCAGCAGCTGCTGCTGATTACATGCAGCCGATTTTAGAGCCATATCTGAACATTCCTGGACAAGCTCCATTCTTGGCCAGGAATTTCGAACTGAAGCCGGCCCTAATCAATCTAGTCCAGAGCAACCAGTTTGCCGGAGCAAGTCATGAAGATCCCCATGATCACCTGCAAACCTTCCTAGAATTGTGTGACACGATCAAAAATCGTGATGTACCCGCAAACACCATTCGACTAAGGCTATTCCCCTTCTCTCTGACAAGCGGAGCACGAACATGGTACAAGTCACTGCCCGTAAATCAGAAGTCTACATGGGAAGATGTGATCAGAAACTTCCTAGCAAAATACTTCCCGGAGTCCAAGGTGGATGAATGCTGCTCCAAAATTGCGGAATTCAAGATGAAACCCGACGAGTCCTTGTATGATGCAAAGGAAAGATTCTTCAACCTACTCAGAAAGTGTCCTCAACACGGTTTCCATGACTGGGAGAGACTGAGAAAGTTCTACAGTGGTCTGACCCCAGCATGGAAATCCATGCTTGATGCTGCCGGTGGTCAACATTTGCTCTACATACCAATGGACCAAGCCTGGGCAAAGATTGAAGCCATGAGTGTCAACCGTTCTGTTCTAACTGATGATGGTAATCCCACTCCCCCTCGTGGTTTGTGTGTTGTAGGTACAGTAGAGAAGTCAGACATTGAAAAGCTTCAAGAGCAAGTGGCAGCATTATCTGTGAATCAAGGAGTTGGAAGTTCTGCGCAGGGACAGCAAACTGACGTGATCTGTGGACTGTGTCAAGGTGCTCATGCAACTGACACATGCGAGCAAGTCACAGCAGAGAACTGTAACTATGCAGGAGCTTTTCCGAACAGACACCCGAATTTGTCTTATTCAAACAACAACGCCTTGAACTCACATATCTTGAACAAGCCACAGCAACAACAGTTCAACCCTCAGCAGAATCAGGGATTCAATCAGAACAGGGGCCAACATTTTCAGAATCCAGGTTTCCAACCTCAGATCCAGCAGAGGCCGCCTCAGAATTTCCAGAACTTTCAGCCCAATCAGAATTTCCAGCCTCAGTTTGTCCCAAACCAAGGCCAGTGGAATCAGAATCAGCAGCAAAATCAGAATCAGAACCAAAAGCCTCCTTCAAGGCTTGAGAATATGATGACTGATTTCATCACTAGTCAGAAAGAAATCAACAATCAACTGCAGGCCTCCATCAGAAATGTGGAGACCCAAGTTACACAGATGGCTAATGAGATGCAGAAAAGGGACAAAGGAACATTGCCTAGCACTGCGGAAAAGAACCCGCAATGCAAGGCAATAACCTTGAAATCTGGGAGAGTACTAGCTGGACCAAAGGGAGCGGATACTGGAGCGGAATTTGAAGAAGATGAAGATGATATTATTGTTGACAATGCTGGTAAGGAAGCTGATAATGGGAACGAAGCAGAAAAAGAGACAGCCGAATTGCAGACTGAAGCTGCGCCTGAAACGGCTGAACCAGATAAGGGTACAGGTGAAGGTACAACTTCCTTCCCTTCACCACCAAAAATTGCTAATAACAAGTACATGCCCAGGATTCCTTATCCTGCGCGGCTTAAAAATAAAGAACATGATCTTAAATTCAAGAAATTTCTGCAACGATTAAAGTCTGTAGAGATAACCATTCCTCTCACAGAAATGATTTCCGAAATGCCCATCTATGCTAAGTTCTTGAAAGAATTGATTTCAGGAAAAAGGCAGGTTGAGCAGGAAGAGGTAATTATTCTCAACAGCACGTGCAGTGCCATTGTTCAGAGGAGAATGCCTGAAAAGAAAGAGGACCCCGGATGTTGCACACTTCCAGTACAATTCGGAAAAGCCAAAGTGAGTATGGGGCTCTGTGATTTAGGATCAAGCATCAATGTGATGCCACTAGCTATGGCTGTTCGCCTTAAGCTTGGAGAAATTCAACCGGTCAAGATGAGACTGCAACTTGCAGACAGATCGATCACTCAACCCGTAGGAATCCTTAAGGATGTTGTAGTCAAAACCGGGCAAGTTCTTTTCCCGGTCGACTTCATCGTCCTCGACATTGAGGAGGATTCTGAAATGCCACTTATCCTTGGACGCCCATTTCTAGCCACTGGTGGTGCACTGATTGACGCCAAATCCGGCAAAGTCACCTTAAGGGTCGATGGCGAGGAGATCATCTTTGATATGGAGAAATTGCAGAAATTTCCGAATGACAGTTCTTGTTTTTCATTTGAAAATGTAATAGTTAGGGAAGAGCTTGACTCTGAACTTGAGTGTGAAATGATGCTGGATGAACCATCAAAGCAGGTACTGAAGCCTGCTGGCGTGGAGCACAAAGAATGCAAAGCCGTTCACTTCGCCGATCCCGAAACAGGGGATTTGGAGGAATTTGATGGCATGGACTTCCATGAGGACGCCAATCAAGAGGAGGAAGAGGATCCTGTACTGATGCAGGATCCCGAAGGTAAATCTGTTCTCCCACTACCCAATTCTCGCAAACTACTCCCTTCCGTTGAATGTCCACCAGAGCTTGAACTTAAAACATTACCCGATCATCTCAAGTACGCGTTTCTCGCAGAACATAAAAAGTTACCCGTGATTGTTTCGGCTAAGCTCTCCCAAGAGCAAGAAAATGCTCTGGTGGTCGTTCTTAAGAAACATGTACATGCAATAGGTTGGACCATTTCTGATATAAAAGGAATAAGCCCTTCTATTTGCATGCACAGGATTCTAATGGAAGAAGAGTTTAAACCCTCCCGTCAACCTCAGAGGCGATTGAACCCCCTTATGCAGGAAGTGGTAAGGAAAGAAGTTATCAAGCTCTTAGATGCTGGTATAATCTATCCTATCTCTGATAGCAAATGGGTTAGCCCAGTGCAGGTCGTACCCAAACGAGGAGGGATGTGCATAACCAAGAATGAGCAAGGAGAAGAGGTTGCAACCAGGCCAGTGACCGGGTGGAGAGTTTGTATCGACTACCGGAAGCTGAATGAGGCCACACGCAAGGACCATTTTCCATTGCCATTCATTGATCAGATGCTTGAGAGGTTGGCAGGGAGAGCGTTTTATTGCTTTTTGGATGGTTATTCTGGTTATAATCAGATTGTTATTTCCAGTGAGGACCATGATAAAACCACTTTCACTTGCCCGTACGGCACTTTTGCCTATCGACGGATGCCTTTTGGTTTATGCAATGCACCTGCTACTTTTCAAAGATGCATGATGTCTATTTTCTCTGAATTTATCGAAAAATGCATTGAGGTCTTCATGGATGACTTCTCTGTATATGGAGATACGTTCGAAGATTGTTTGACCAATCTTGCTAAGATTTTAAAGAGGTGTGAGGACACTAACTTGGTTTTAAATTGGGAAAAGTGCCATTTTATGGTCACTGAGGGCATAGTGTTGGGTCATCGCATTTCTCGTGCAGGGATTGAAGTTGATCCAGCCAAAGCTTCCATCATTTCTAATCTCCCTCTTCCTAACTCGATCAAATCAGTTAGGAGCTTCTTAGGGCATGCCGGTTTTTACCGGCGATTCATTAAGGATTTCTCTAAAATTGCCAAGCCGCTCACTAATCTGCTTTGTAAAGAAAATCCTTTCTTAATAAATGAAGCGTGTGTCCAAGCCTTTGACACGCTCAAGAAGATGTTGGTTTCTGCACCAATAGTGCAACCACCCGATTGGTCAATACCTTTCGAGGTAATGTGCGATGCTAGTGGTCTCGCTGTAGGCGCAGTTCTTGGACAACATAAGGATGGGAGACACTGCGTGATTCATTACGCAAGTCATGCCCTGAATGAGGCCCAAGTTAACTACACCACAACGGAGAAAGAGATGTATGCTGTAGTCTTCGCGTTCGACAAGTTCAGACAGTACCTAATAGGTACGAAGACCATAGTATACACCGATCATACAGCACTGAGGTACTTGTTTAGCAAACAAGATGCAAAACCTCGATTAATCAGGTGGGTACTTCTGTTGCAAGAATTCGACATCATAATAAAAGATAGGCGAGGTCGAGATAATGGTGCTGCTGACCACTTATCTCGATTAGATAATGATAAAAAGGAAAAAGCCGTCAATGAAGATTTCCCGGACGAACAGTTGTTCGCGTTGCATCTGCATAATCAAGCTTGTCCATGGTTTTCCGACATTGCTAACTTCTTGGCATGCGGAGTAACCCCCCAGTTTTCGAACTATCATCAGAGGAATAAGTTCAAACGAGATGTATTAAGTTACTTCTGGGAAGAACCTTATCTCTTCAAACACTGCCCTGATTTAATAATCAGGCGATGTGTGACCGAGCATGAAGCTTATCAAATTGTCAGAAAATGCCATGAATCAGAATATGGAGGTCACCATGGTCCCGCTCGAACGGCCCACAAGGTCCTCGAATGTGGATTTTATTGGCCTCACATCTATGAGGATTGCAGGACATTTGTTAAGGGCTGTGACAGATGCCAAAGATTAGGAAACATCTCCAAGAGGGATGAGATGCCTCAAAAGGGGATTCTCACACTTGAGATCTTTGATGTATGGGGCATTGACTTCATGGGACCGTTTCCACCATCTGGTGGAAACTACTACATTTTGGTAGCTGTCGATTACGTATCCAAATGGGTCGAGGCTGTCGCATTACCAACCAATGATGGTAGCCAAGTCATCAAGTTCCTCAAGAACAACATTTTCAGTCGATTTGGCGTACCTAGGGTGGTGATATCTGATGGAGGAACACACTTTATTAATAAAGCTTTTGAAACTTTAATGAGTAAAAATGGGATCCTCCATAAGATAGGCACGCCTTACCATCCTCAGACTAGTGGTCAAGTCGAAGTATCCAATCGCGAAATCAAACACATACTCGAAGCCACTGTCGGGATAACCCGTAAGGATTGGGCACGTAAGCTCAATGATGCTCTATGGGCATACCGCACAGCATATAAGACTCCCATTGGGATGTCTCCATATAGACTGGTCTTCGGAAAAGCCTGTCATTTGCCCGTAGAGCTAGAGCATAAAGCTTACTGGGCCATTAAAACGCTTAACTTCGATCCGAAAGTTGCTCAGAGCAAACGTAAGTTGGACCTTAATGAAATTGAGGAAATACGAGCGCAAGCTTATGAAAGCTCTCGAATTTACAAGGAGCGGACCCAGAAGTTGCACGATCGCCGGATCAAACCTAAGTATTTCTATGTTGGTCAACATGTGTTATTATTCAATACTAGGTTGAAGCTGTTCCCCGGAAAGCTCAAATCTAGATGGGAAGGACCACATGAAGTACTAGAGGTGTTCAAAAATGGAGCTGTCAGGATTCGAACTGGCAGGGGCGATATAGTGGTGAATGGACAGCGATTGAAAGAGTACCTCGGACAGTTCGATCCGGAGAAAGAAAGCCAAGCAGTGGCAGACCCGGCTTACACTCAATAAGAAACAGCATTTAAAAATACAAAAATTTCAGTTTATATATATAGTATATAGTTACAGTATTTATTTCATAGTATATAGTTACAGTATTTATTTCATGGCAAGGAAGTACCCAAAGATCAATTAAACATTTAGAGTACTAAGACTCTAAATGTGAGGATGTTGATATTTGGAGAAAATCTAATGCGTCTTATTTGTCTGTCTTGCAGAAGTTCGGAACCACCAAAAAGAAGGAGCAGATAACAGCAACATGGAAAACCAGGTTCTTGGTTGGATCAGTTCTATAAATCTGAGAAAATGTTCTCGGGAATGGAAGAAATTCAAGACCCGAAACAAAATTCACAGATAAAATGGAACTGACCCAACCTAATTTTATGCAAGTGGATTATTTAATTTTCAGCCCAGCATTTTGAATTTACTTGGACTAAATTCATTCAGCCCAAGTCAAATAAAATGGACGCAGGCCCAATACCACACTCGGGCCCAGTCCAAGAAAATTTGAAAACTCAAAATCCTTTGTCGCGGAAGGACCTTTGTCGCGATGTCATGCATCGCGACCAGGCCCTGCTCCGCGACAAACTCCTTTTTCCTTCTAAACCATTTCCCCACATCTTGTCGCGATGCACCTTGTCGCGGAGCATGACTCCGCGACCAAGCCCTGCTCCGCGACATGACCTGCGTTGACTGTCTCCATACTGAACTTTGTCGCGGTAGCCTTGTCGCGGAGCATGACTCCGCGACCAACCCTCAACTCCGCGACCACTCTAATGTCGCTATGCCTTGTCGCGGAACCTTGTTCCGCGACAAAGTCTCGGATTCCGCGACAAAAGTTCAAGTATTTATACCCCCCCCCACCCCCTCCAGTTTCTTTTCACCTTCCTCCTGTCATTTCAACTTCTTTCAGTTCTCCATCTTCTTTTCCCCCATTTTTCTCTCATCCGAACGAACACCACGTGTTCTTCGCACTCTTGCACGCCATTTCTAAGGGAAACTATGGACCGATTTCATGGACCCCTCCCAATCCTTGGACCCGTGCCTAGACCCGAGCCAAGGAGGAGAGGGTAAACCCTATTTTCACCATGGACATAGCCCCCCTTCGGACCCGTTCTTTTTGTTTTGTCCAGTTTTGTCTTTCATTTTGTTGTGTTCGTGGTGTGGTGTTGTTAGTATGCACATCCAACTTCAGATTTTTAGAGGTTTTGAGTGCCCTCGGCTTTGAGCACCATTTTGAAGTTTTTGAGAACTTGTTTTGAAAAACCGATTAATGGAGTTAAAACTGTTAATGGATAAGGTTTTTGAAGTTTAAAAATTGGAAAGAACAAACTGATAAACATTTGGGTATTGTTTTGAATATCTTGATGTTATTGGTTTGATTGATCCTGATGTGATGTGCACAGTGTGGGTGGTGTAATAAAGATGGAAGATCTTTTTGGGCACATTTGTTCTCATGTTAGAAATCTCATGGGAATAAATGTTTGTTTGTTTATGGAAACATGGTACAAACACCCAATAGGAAGCTTCCACTTTTAATAAAAGCAACCTTTTAGAAAAAGACAAAAAGAGTTATTTTTGTTTAATATTTGACTTGAGTTTTGTTCCCAATGGAACACTTGTGTGAGTAAGATAGCAGTACTTTTGTCACCTAACTGCTATCCTTTTCAAAAATCCAAAATGGGACCACTCACATCCCACTTTTATTAAATAAAACAAGTCAACCATTTTTTTTAAAAAAAATTAAAAATAGTGTTTGCAAATTTTTGGATGCTAAAACTGTCCAAACAGTCCAAGCTATCCAGAAACAGCAAATTCGTTCCGCCACGTCTCCATTGCACATTCCAATATTCGAGCATTCCATTTCCATCTGTCCATCCCATTCCACTTCTAACAAGTGTCTCGGACTTGTTTAATAAACTGAAAACTTTTGGGCCCTATGGCCCATTAAAAAGATTTTAGGCCCAATGGCCAATTTTATTCTATTTTGGGCTCTTTAGCCCATTTAAAACCCAATATTATTTACGTGTGCTTTAAATTAAAATTCAAGTCGGAAATTTAATAATCTCACATCTAGAGCAAAGCTCTAAATGTGAGGATGTTGGTTCCTAAACTTGAATAATTTCGGAAAATTATATAAAAATTGGATTCATCACTTCTTATCTTTTCAGGGGCAATCCTCCCATTCCAGACCCTGCTCCAGGAGGAACCAAGTTGCTGGACTTGCCGGTCGAACTCCTTGGTGAAATTCTCTCCCGGATAGGAGAGGATGAAATCAAGGGGGTGTTTACTGCACAACGTGCATGCAAGAAACTTAGGGATGCTGGGAACCTTACTATCGTGTACAAGCGGTGTGAGGTTATCACTTCCACGGTGAAGAGATGGCAAGAAAGGATCCGTCGGCAGAAGGAGAGATTCCTGCAAATATGCACAGCTGCAGGAAACTTCAACCTTCAGCTCATTCCAGCACTCAGGGCATTTGCAGAGGGGAATGAGGAGCGTGCTTGTGAACTGCTACGCCCGGGACTTGAGGACAACCATAAGACATCAATCTTCACCCGCGGATTGATGCTTATGAGTAAGACAGATGAAAGCCAAGTTGAGCAGGGAATCAGAATGATCGACAGGATGGTAACAGATCGATCAGTCTTTCGGTATACGTCCCTCAACGTTCTCGCTTGGATAACTGATAACCCAGACAACCCACAACTGTGGGCAGGCCAAGGAGTCAGAGTCTATTGCCCAGAATGGCATGCACCTCTGAGAAACCGTGACTGGTGCCTGCGTTGTGAGCTTTCCAGCTGTGTCCTCTGGCTCCGATACATGCCCTGAAGAAGGAAGGAAGAATCCTAGTCCGAATTTACCCTGCTTTATTTTATTTCCAGTCTAGTAGTAGTATTTGCAAGGGATGTCCTCCTTTTGTGTGTGCAGGTTTGTATCAACTGCACGAGAACCCCTTGCCTCGGATGTATTTAATTGCTTTCCCTAAAATTGGAACTCAGTTTTTGAGACCACTGAACAACTCTTTACTGCTTTCCCTTGAAAAGATGTCTGTACAGTCCGAGATGAATAAGTGACTATCAGACCAAAAATATGCTGTTGACATACTCAGTATGTCAGCAGTGCTTCTTTACTGCTTTCAATTAAATAACCAGCAAAAATATGCATAAACTTGCTCTAAATTCACAGGTTGAATTTAGGCTTGTGATTAAATTTTCAAACTTTTAAATTGGGATAATATAATTGAGAACATGCATGAAATGAATTCCTGAGGTTTTGAGCTATAAAAATTTAATGATGCGATCAGCTTATTGGGTAATAAATCTGCATGTTAGAGATTTCGATTGAATAAATTGTTAGAATTAAGCTTTGATTGAATTTGCGAATATTGTATGACATGAATCAACCATTCCATGTGAGATTTGAGCCATGAGTCACTTTTACTCATTCATTTTCTTTGATGTGTGAATCATTTTGATTAAAGGAAACTAGAACTTGCGATTGGGACCGATTCAAGACCATGCCATATTCCCGAAATCGAGCATATGATCGAGGCACCTAGAAAACCCAAATTTTTGGCCTTCGTTTGAAATCCAAACCCAAAAATATTTTCCCTTTAGGATTAACCAACTTGAGCCTATAAGCCTAATTTTTCTTTGAAGCCCTCTATATTATTCCTAGCCTTACAAAAAGACCAAGAAATTCAAACCCAAGTGTGCAGGAATGAATTCTATCAAAGGCATTAAGTTTGTGATCATCAATAAAAACTATAAATCGGTATTCTATAAACCGATTCAAAAAAAAAAAAAAAAAAAAAAAAAGAGAGATGTTGAATTCCAGTCAACAACACATAAGTTGCGAATGACAAGCAACTAGACAATAGTCTAATGTCATGCAATGGAAAAGAAAATCAAAAAGAAAGAAACAATGATGATCATAAATTTTAAATAAATATGCCAAGTTATGAGAGAATAAATTTTTGCCACTTGTAGCCCAATAATTTCCCTTTCCTACCTAATGTTACAACCGTATGCCCCGTTATAACCCTTAAATAAGACCTCGTGATCTCGATTTGAAGAAATGAGCCGGTGGCGAGTTGGTCTGATTGCAAGCTTATGGGATAATTTAATTAAATTTGATTCTGAGCGTTCATGATTAAACCCCAATTGAGAGTGAGTGAATTTTCCGATTCTCTTATAAGTGAGGCCTTTTCTCATTACACATGTTCGTGTCATACCTTAATTCTAATTTTTAATCTTTGCATCTTTCAAACACGATATTCATGAAGGATTAATAATAATGTTTGATTTGTAGGCCTGATATAGTGAGCAAGTATCATTTCATTAAACACTGCAATCAAGGGAATTCAATACTTGTAGCTTTTGATTGTCTTATCCCAATTCAAAAAGGATGTGATTTATGAAGCCACGAAAATGAATTGAATATGTAGAGTCCGTGTTCCTAGGAACATTGACTCTGACTGCTCGGGGACGATCAGTATTAAATGTGAGGATGTTGATAATGGCCAAAAATGACCATTATTTTCAATCCATTTCCGTGTCTTAAACGGGCATTTGATCGCATTCCGGTCTTACATTAAGTAAGAAAGCAGTCGAATCGGACTGATTTATGCATAATTGTAAAAATAATAAGCTGGAGTGAAAAAGACATAAATATGTAATTTTATTACATATTTATGTTAGAAAAATCCAAAAACATGAAAAAAAAAAGAAGAAAAGGAAACAAAAAGATGGGAAAAAGATAGAAAAGCCCACAAAAAGAATATTTTCGGCCCATCTGGCCCAATCCAGCAGGCCCAGGAAGACCTTTGTCGCGGACGCCCTTGGCGCGATGCAGTGTTCCGCGACAAAGGCATACTCCGCGACCAACTGGCCCCAAATGAAGAGGAGACCAGCCAAGCCCCTGGCGCGATGACCCTTGTCGCGATAGCATGACTCCGCGACAAAAGCCCATTCCGCGACCAAGATGCACAAATAGAGACACAAGACCCAGTCGAGAAGCCTTGCCACATGCAGCATATTCCGCGACCAACTTGATGTTCCGAGACAAAGCTGTGATGTGTGTGATGTCTTAAGACACAATGGGCTAGAATCAAGGCCCATGGGCTTAGGGTTACACTTCTATAAATATGAGGTGTCTCCCATGAGCTAAGGGTTGGATGGTTGGAAGTTTGAATTTGAGAGTTCTTGAAGGCAAGCTTAGGAGTTCTCTCTTAGGTAGAGTAGTTAGGTTTATTTTTATGTATTATTTAATTTTTGCACTTAGTTTAGTTTAGATTAGTGTTTTACTGTTCACAGTGCTTAGATAGCCATTTTAATACTATGTTTTGGTTTCTAAACTCTTGTTTTAGGGTTTGTAATACCCAAATCATGGGTATTAACAACACCCCTTCAATAATATGGGAAAACATTCATCATTTGTGTCCCAAATCATGAAATGGGTCTCACACCCCATGGATTTATGCTTCCTTTTTTCATTTTGGGGTTATTTGACCCCTATTTTGTTATTTTCGTGTTCACTGTTAGCATATTATGGATAATGTTGTGTGGATGTGTGATCAAACCCTAGACTAGGATTCTTGCTTTATTTTAATATCCTGCTCAGTCTTGTTATTTTTGTTTAAGCATGTTCTTCCTTATTTTGAATGTTTCTTGCTTATTTTTAGCTTAGAATAGCTTTTTGATCTGAAATAGGATGAGATCACGCTGTTTGCATGCCACTGTTCATTTCTGCTTTTTCTGACTTTTGTCCTGAACCACCTTGGGCGCCAACCGCCTTCTGGCGCGGAACCACGTTCCGCGACAGAGTGGCAGTTCCGCGACCAAGGTGTTTCAAGACACTTGTCTCTATAATTTAAAACCCTTTGTCGCGGAATACCTTGTCGCGGAGCCACGTTCCGCGACAAAACTGTCCATGCATAGCGACAAAGGAGCCAAACTCTTGCATTTTGTCTTCATGGCTTCTTGTCGCGGAATCATCCTGTCGCGGAGCCACGTTCCGCGACAAAATCCCATTCCGAGACAGAAAAATTATGCCATGTTTCTTAGCCTTTGAACACTTTGTCGCGGAACACCTTGTCGCGGAACCACGTTCCGCGACAAAATCTACACGCATAGCGACAAAGGTTCAAATGCCTTAGAATTTTATTAAAACACTTTGTCGCGATGTCACCCTTGTCGCGGAGCCACGTTCCGCGACAAAACCTTGCATAGCGACAAAGAGGCGTTATGCTGCCAAAAATTCTAAAAACTTGTCGGGATGTCCATGTCGCGGATCTC
>JAOANR010000297.1:0-50000 GCA_030278955.1 Hygrophila difformis
ATGAATTTAAACTAGATTACAAAAGCATTTAAATTACTCTACAAAGCGAGCAAGTCTATTCTAGAAAGCGGTTAAAAATTATTCTAAGAATGCGATAAACATTATCTATGAAAGCAGGGAAATTTACATTGTGCCAACCGTGAAGCTGAATCACAATGTAGACAGAAGGGACAGAAAGAAAAGAATGAAAATTGGACAAGATTTAGACACAGCAGTAATAAACTTCCATTTTTATACACAGATCTTTGTTTGGGATAATTCTATCAGATAGCTAATTCTCATGCTCTCAATAATGCTTTCCCTTTAACAGACAGGTACTAACAATATGAGTTTACATGTTCTTAAGACCGCAAATTCTAAGATACCACAGATTCGTAACTGCCCTGGCCTGGGTGTGTTACTTCATCTGTGGTGGAAAAGCAACACCCGACATATCATTTATTAAAATGCCAAGTACTACTATCATTCTCCCATGTGACACCCAAAGATTCGAATTAAGCCCTAAACTATCCCTTAACTGTCAATCCTAGTAGCAGTTACACAACTCTCAATTCAACCGAGTGACCTCTAATGAAAGTGGTTAAAAGAAGGCAGTAAAGAAAGCATTTAAAACCTATCACTCGGAAGTTTTGAAAATCTGACCCTGGTAGTAAAAGATAGCTCCCCATCAGGATGAAGGAGTATGGATCAAGAATTCCCGGCTCTGGGTGAACCACTAGTGTGTTCACTTCCTTCCGGGTGATTATGAGATACAAACTAATGAAACGAACTAATGATTTAGTTCGTTCCGGATGCACTCACTCAGGACTCAAAAATAGGCTTTGGCAGAAGAGGATAGAAGTTGAAAGAAAACTCAACCCTATTTTAGAAAATAACCAAGGCCTAGATGATGTTCCTCTGAGATTATTCATTACACTGTATCTGAGTCCAAGTGGACCCCATCTCGGTGTAATATTTAATCTTAGATTTCCAACAAACAGCAATTTTGGAAAATAATGGATTTGAAAATCATTCCCTATCAGGTACTAGACTCTCAGTTAAAACACAGACCCTTTCAGTCTAGGCGAGACCTAATCGCTGAATCTGTTTCTAATTTCCCAAAATACAACCCTTGACAGGATATGAATTAGTCATAACTGAGGAATTTATCCCTTACTCAGATCCGGATTTTATAAAGAAATTTTTGTTGGAAATTTATTAAGCAATATCTATTTGATATCTAGACTTCTATTGTCCAAGGGAAGGATCCCAAAATAATTACAGACCACAATATTACATAATATTATCATGCATAAAGATATAGGGAAGTGTAAAATTAATTGACCCAAAATATAAATGCGGGTCTAGACAGAAGGTGAAACACAGATATGAGGTGGTCAAAGGACCAAAGTAATGGCAGAATAATCAGGTGGACTGTAAACATCTACTGTCCAATCTCCCAATTACTCAGATGGAGCGAATTTAGACAGCTTAGACCCTATAATGGTGGTGTCAATACCAGTTGGGCCTCCACTGTCTGTGAATTCGGATAAAAACCTACATGCTTCCCTTCTATAATGATCGTCAGTGGGCATTGACTGATGCCAACTGATTCCCATTACAGATTGGACTTCGGGTTTGGAAATTAAGAAAAGAAAAATAAAACTGTATCTGGATGGAAGTCAGTTGAGCAGCTATTATAACCCCGGATGGGCGAACCGCCAAGGCTTCCACTGACAGTCATCCAGACCATGCAAAATAACAATTAGTAATTAATACGCAGATTACGAGCTAGTTATCCATGAGGGAATACCCGCCAACATTAATCTAATGTATTCTTTACTAATTGTTACACACAACACGCAAAGACAAAATCAATAAGGAATAAAAGGAGATTCCTTGTATGAGAGACATTGGTTTCTCATGCAAGGTTGTGGATTGGATCCACAATTGATGGTCTTAAATAATCCTTCCTACCATAATTAATTACAGTCCAGATTATCTGTTTAAGCCATCAAGATTTTGTTTATAGAGGAGTATTTTATTGGCAATTGAACAAAGGTCCTTTAGTCATGATGATTATTGAAGTTTGATTATTGCTAATCTCAATCTTTAATCATTAATGAGTCAAGGGTTCAATCAGTTAAGCGATGCGAATGGAGAATCAAAATTTGGGCAGCATAACACCCTATATTGCAATTCCAGAATGTTACACCTTAACCCGTGGGGTTATGATGTGAGTGTTGCAATATAATGTAGGAAGAGAATGAAGGTTGTTTGAGATTAAATAGAGAGAAGTGAATCTTTGTCGCGATGCCAAAAATTTTGTCGCGGTCCGAGGTCCGCGACATGGGTATCCCGACAAGTTTTTAGAATTTTTGGCAGCATAACGCCTCTTTGTCGCTATACAAGATTTTGTCGCGGAACGTGGTTCCGCGACAAAAGTGTTTCACGACAAAGTGTTTTTAGAAAATTCCTAAGGCATTTGAACCTTTGTCGCTATGCATGGAAATTTTGTTGCGGAACGTGGCTCCGCGACAAGGTGATTCCGCGACAAAGTGTTCAAAGAATAAGGAACATGGCATAATTTTTTCTGTCTCGGAATGAGATTTTGTCGCGGAACGTGGTTCCGCGACAAGATGATTCCGCGACAAAAAGCCATGCAGACAAAATGCAAGAGTTTGGCTCCTTTGTCGCTATGCATGGAAGGTTTTGTCGCGGAACGTGGCTCCGCGACAAGGTATTCCGCGACAAAGGGTTTTAAATTATGGGGACAAGTGTCTTGAAACACCTTGATCGCGGAGCAGCCATTTTGTCGCGGAACGTGGTTCCGCGCCAAAAGGCGGTTGGCGCCCAAGGTGGTTCAGGACAAAAGTCAGAAAAAGCAGAAATGAACAGTGGCATGCAGACAGCGTGATCTCACCCTATTTTAGATCAAAAAGCTATTCTAAGCTAAAAACAGACAAGAAACATTCAAAATAAGGAAGAACATGCTTAAGCAAAAATAAACAAGCTGGGCAGAATATTAAAAATAAAGCAAGAGTCCTAATCTAGGGTTTGATCACACATCCACACAACATTATTCATAAAATGCTTAACAGTAAACATAAAAATAGCAATATGGGGGTCAAGTGACCCCAAAATGAAAAAGAAAGCATAAATCCATGGGGTGTGAGACCCATTTCATGATTTGGGACACAAATGATGAATGTTTTCCCATATTATTGAAGGGGTGTTGTTAATACCCATGATTTGGGTGTTACAAACCCTAAAATAAGAGTTTAGAAACCAAAACATGGTGTAAAACTGGCTATCTAGAAAACTGTGAACAGTAAAAACACTAAACTAAGCTAAGCTAAGAGCAAAAATTAAATAATACATGAAAATAAACCTAAACTACTCTACCTAAGGAAGAACTCCTAAGCTTGCCTTCAAGAGAGCTCAACAAAATTCCAATTTTTCCAACCCTTAGCTTATGGGAGACACCTCATATTTATAGAAGTGTAACCCTAAGCCCATGGGCCTTGATTCTAGCCCATTGTGTCTTAAGACATCACACACATCACAGCTTTGTCTCGGAGCATCAAGTTTGGTCGCGGAACACACTGCATGTGGCAAGGCTTCTCGACTGGGTCTTGTGTCTCTAATTGGGTGTCTTGGTCGCGGAGTCATGCCTTTGTCGCGGAGCATGCCATCGCGACAAAGGTCATCGCGACAAAGGTCATGGCTGGTCTCCTCTTCATCTGAGCTGCTTGGTCGCGGAACACTCCTTTGTCGCGGAACACTGCATCGCGCCAAGGGCTTCCGCGACAGAGGTCTTCCCGGGCCTGCTGAATTGGGCCAGATGGGCCGAAAATGTTCTTTTTGTGGGCTTTTCTCTTTTTTTCCCATCTTTTTGTATTTTTGTGGGCTTGCTTTATTCTTTTGCCCATCTTTTCATGCCTTTTTCTTTTCTTTTCTTTTTCTCATGTTTTTGGATTTTTCTAACATAATTATGTAATAAAATTACATATTTATGCCTTTTTCATACCAGCTTATTATTTCTACAATTATGCATAAATCAGTCCAATTCGACTGCTTTCTTACTTAATGTAAGACCGGAATGCGATCAAATGCCCGTTTAAGACACGGAAATGGATTGAAAATAATGGTCATTTTTTGTCATTATCAGCGCCGCTGGGGAGAACCATACGTCTGAGTTTGCAACGGAGGAGGCCGGAGAAGGGGAGGGGAGGGGCGCTGTCGTCGCTCACGTCGCCGCCCGCCGCCGCCTGCTTCTTCGCCGGAGGGAGAGAGCTCGGTTGGGGATGAAAGAAAACTGGGGCTGCGTTAAAATGGATGCTGCTGCGTGTTTCTTCATTTTGGGGAGGAAGAGAATTAACTTTTCAATCCTTTCTATTTGACCCCAAATTTTCCAAACCCTAGTGTTCTAATCCCCAATATTTTGGTAATTAGATTTTGCCCCACTGGATTTTTGAAAGACCAACTTTTAACCCCAACATATTAAGTATTTGAGGCTAGGTCCCAAAATATTTAATTTTAAGTCCAAAATTTAATAATGAACTTAACTTAAAATATTTAACATGTATTTTTTGTCTACATGTAAATATTCACTTTTTGTAGTGCCCAAATCTTGATCTTGTGGAAATTTAACTCTAAGTCCAAAAATTTTTCTCTTCAACGAAATAATATTTTTTTTTTGCAGTGGCATCATGGGCATCAATTTGAACTATTTGGATGATCAACTTGAAGCGGATGTTCTTGATTGTAATCCATTGCCAGCAAGTCTTGATTGTAACGGATATTCTTGAATTTATTTGTTGCTTTAATTTCTTCCCTTGATGCTTTGCATTCCCACGATGTAATCAAAACTTTGATGTAATCAAGACTACTTTTGTTTTCGCCTTCACTCTTTGCCTTAACTTTCCGTTTCAATCTTGAGCATCTTGAACAGCACATATGTTGACGAACAAAATCAATCTTTTAGAAACTTTGGGGATAAAATCTTGATGGAATTTGGCCAAGTTGCCTGCGTATCCGTCTTAGGAATCAAGCCACATCGTAGTTCAAGTGATGCATTTTTTTCCTTTTACATCACTTTTTTTTTTTTGCCTATTCTTGTTTATACTCTTGTAGGCAAAGAGTAACGTTTAAGCTCGTGCATCACAGAACAATTTTCTTGATTTTTTTTTCAAGACTTTGCGACGATCATGTCATGTCCACCACATTTTATGTTGATAGTTCGTCGCATGAACTTTAGGCCATTGCCCCCAGTCAGCTCCCGTTGGACAATTGGACTATGTTGAAGATGCGTTTGGTCTCCAGAATTATGTTTTCGGCGTCTTTCCTTGAAATTTTATTATGTCGAGGGCCTAAATTTGATGAAGATCCATGTGAGGTGACTTACTATGAAGAACTTCGAGATGAACTATTCGTATTCTTGAAGGTGATTTAGTCCTCCAAAGACACATTTTGTTGCTTCGACATGAGCTTTAAGCTTTGATCATCACATAGACTTGAAGATTATATGACTTGGAGCCAGGTTTGAGCTTGATCCTTATGAAAGCTTGAAGAATTTCGAGGGCTTTGAATCTTGTTTCTCTTCAAGAAGTCAAATTTAATCAACTCATGCGCTCAAATTTATTTAAGTAAATGGTCGAATTTAATCAACCAATTTACTCAATTTTTTGACATGGAATGGATCAATTTAATTAATCCAATTGTACTTGATTTTTTTTTTGCCATGACTGAACTTAGAATTATGATATCCAAGTTGCCTACGTACCCTGTGAAGGGATCAAGCCATTACGTAGTTCAAAACAAATTGAATTTGTTTATTTTGAGCCGTACACAGTTTATACTCTTGCCGGCCAGGAGTATTACATTTTTGTTTGTGTTTTTTTTTTTTGGTGACGTGCAGTTTAGGCTTGTGCGTCAAGGAGCATTTTCCTTGAAATTTTTCAAGCGTAGAACTTCTTCAAGAACCGCCCATTTATCGGTCCGATGCTCACTCCATCGTTATCAATCATCATGTAGGCTCCGTTTGTGAAGACTTCTGTGATGACGTATGGTCCATCCCATGTGGAGGTGAACTTGTTCCCACTGCGGTAGTTGATGACAATGGGTCTCCGGATGGCGAGGACGAGATCTCCAACTTGGAACGAGCGTCCCTTGACTTTCTTGTTGTAGAACTTGGAGAGGCGGGCTTGATAGCATTCCAACCTTTGTTGTGCTTCAAGCCTTATTTCATCAAGGGCTTCCAATTCTTCCAAACGCAACTGGGCGTTGTCTTCTTCAGTGAACCCTTCTTGGATGGCGACTCTTAACGACGGGATTTGCGTTTCCAGTGGCAACACAACTTCCACTCCATAGACCAACGAGTATGGCGTTGCCTTGGTGGGTGTGCGGAAAGTTGTTCGATATGCCCATAGAACTTCATTGATTCTTTCATGCTAGTCTCGTTTTGACTTGAGACAACTTTCTTCAACAATCCGCATAAGGTGTTGTCGAAGGCCTCCGCTAGTCCATTTGCTGGCGGGTGATATGCAGAGCTCTTTCTTTGAGTGAATCCGAACGTCTCACACAATTTTGTGAATGTGCTGTTGACAAATGACCGTCCGTTGTCTGTCATGATGTAACGCGGGACGCCATAACGGTAGATGATGCTGATTCAGATGAAACTTGTATCATGTTCCCCTTAGACTTCTCTAAGGGGTGCAGCTTCAGCGCACTTGAAGAAGTAGTCGTTGCGGCAAGGATGTAGACATGCCCCCGGAAGACTTTGGCATCAGTCCGGCGATGTCCATTCCCATGCGTCAAACGGTCATGATGCCACATTTGGATGCAACGGCTCAGGAGGTTGGTGAATGGCCTCATTTTGATGAAGATCCGTGCAAGATACATTTGATCATGGATCATGAGAAACTTTCGACATCTTTGAAGGTGAATTGGCTCTCCAAAAATGCGTTTTCTTACTTCAATAGGGGCTTTTGTGCTTAATCCTATTGAAGGCATGAACTTTTGAAGAATTTCGAGAGGGGCTTTTGAGCTTGATCCTCTTGATGGGCTTAAGGACTTCGAAGATTTGACAGACTACAGGAGGGGCTTCGAGCTTGATCCTCGTGAAGGCTTGGAGACATAAAGATTTGTAGGACCTCATGAGGGGTGAAACTTTTGACAATTTCGTCCACACGAGCTTTTTCTTAAAATATACCAGGTTAGATTTATTAAATGAAAAGCGTTATGATTCACGGGAAAGGGTTTAGGGATATATCAAGACTATTAGTCTTTTTATTACTCAAGTGTGGTGCTTGGTTTCAAATGGCGTTGTGGTCCTCCCTGTCATGAAATGTTGACAAATCTCATGGCACAGCCGGGATAGGTTGATCTTCAGCCTGTCACACTGAGGATCCCCGGCAAGTATGCCATGATACTTCTCATCAATTCTTGCCATAAGATTTCCTGCCATGAAACTTTTGACAGATTTCCACGACATGAGTATTTTCCGAAAAATCATGATCCTGGTTCAGATTTTATTTAACGAAACCAATTTATGATGGCGGAGTTGTGATTAGGGATATATTTATAAGTAGTCATGTTTTTATTGCTCGTGTTTAAGAAACTGTGGCCCGAAAGCGCACGGTGTCAAAAATTGCAGTAATTTATAGTAAGACCGGATCGTTCACTGGAGGATGTGCGATAGAAGCAGGGCCCACGTCGTTTTACTAGATTTTCCATTCGTATTTCTCAATAGGTTTAAAAGGTGATTAACAACTACTGACATGAATTTAAACTAGGTGACAAAAGCATTTAAATTACTCTACAAAGCGAGTAAGTCTATTCTAGAAAGCGGGTAAAAATTATTCTAGGAATGCGGTAAACATTATCGATGAAAGCAAGGGAAAATCACATTGTGCCAACCGTGAAGCTGAATCACAATGTAGACAGAAGGGACAGGAAGAAAAGAATGAAAACTGGACAAGATTGAGATAAAGCAGTAATAAACTTCCATTTGTATACACAGATCTTTGTGTGGGGATAATTCTATCAGATAGCTAGTTCTCATGCTCTCGATAATGCTTTCCCCTTAGCAGACAGGTACTTGCAGTATGAGTTTACATGTTCTTAAGACCGCAAATTCTAAGATACCACAGATTCGTAACTGCCCTGGCCTGGGTGTGTTACCTCATCTGTGGTGGAAAAGCAACACCCGACATATCATTTATTGAAATGCCAAGTACTACTATCATTCTCCCATGTCACACCCAAAGACTCTAATCAAGTTCTGAACTATCCCTTAACTGTCAATCCTAGTAGCAGTTACACAACTCTCAATACAACCGAGTGACCTCTAATGAAAGCGGTTAAAAGAAAGCGATAAAGAAAGCGTTTAAAACCTATCACTCGGAGGTTTTGAAAATCTGACCCTGGTAGTAAAAGACAGCTCCCCATCAGGATGAAGGAGTACGGATCAAGAATTCCCAGCTCTTGGTGAACCACTAGTGTGTTCACTTTCTTCCGGGTGATTATGAGATACAAACTAATGAAACGAACTAATGATTTGGTTCGTTCCGGATGCACTCACTCAGGACTCAAAAATAGGCCTTGGCAGAAGAGGATAGCAGTTGAAAGAAAACTCAACCCTATCTTAGAAATTAACCAAGGCCTGAGTGATGTTCCTCTGAGATTATTTACTACACTGTATTTGAGTCCAAGTGGACCCCATCTCGGTGTAGCACTCAATCTTAGATTTCCATCAACCAGCAATTTTGGAAAATAATGGATTTGAAAATCATTCCCTATCAGGTACTAGACTCTCAGTTAAAACACAGACCCTTTCAGTCTAGGCGAGACCTAATCGCTGAATTTGTTTCTAATTTCCCAAAGTACAACCCTTGACAGAATATGAATTAGTCATAACTGAGGAATTTATCCCTTACTCAGATCCGGATTTTATAAAGAGATTTTTGTTGGAAGTTTATTACGCGATATCTGTTTAAGATCTAGACTTCTATTGTCCAAGGGAAGGATCCCAAAATAATATAGACCACAATAGTACATAATATTATCATGCATAAAGATATAGGGAAGTGTAAAATTAATTGACCCAAAATATAGATGCAGGTCTAGACAGAAGGTGAAACACAAGTATGAAGTGGTCGAGGGACCAAAGTGATGGCAGAATAATCAGGTGGACGGTAAACATCTACTGTCCAATTTCCCAATTACTCGGATGGAGCGAATTTAGACAGCTTAGACCCTATAATGATAGTGTCAATACCAGTTGGGTCTCCACTGTCTGTGAGTTCGGATAAAAACCTACATGCTTCCCTTCCACAATGATCGTCAATTGGCATTGACTGATGCCCACTGACTCCCGTTACAGATTGGAATTTGGGTTTGGAGATTAAGATAAGAAAAATAAAACTGTGTCTGGATAGGAGTCAGCCGAGCAGCTATTATAACCCCGGATGGGCGAACCGCCAAGGCTTCCACTGACAGTCATCCAGACCATGCAAAATAACAATTAGTAACTAATACCCAGAATACGAGCTAGTTATCCATGAGGGAATACCCGCCAACATTAGTCTGATGTATTCTTTACTAATGGTTCCACACAACACACAAAGACAAAACAAAATAAATAAGAAATAAAAGAAGATTCCTTGTATGAGAGACATTGGTTTCTCATGCAAGGTTGTGGATTGGGTCCACAATTGATGGTCTTAAATAATCCTTCCTACCATAATTAATTACAGTCCAGATTATCTGTTTAAGCCATCAAGATTTTGTTTATAGAGGAGTGTTTTAATGGCAATTGAACAAAGGTCCTTTAATCATGACGATTATTGATGTTTGATTATTACTAATCTCACTCTTTAATCATTGGGGACTCAAGGGTTCAATTAATTAAGTGATGCAAATGGAGAATCAAAATTTGAGCAGCATAACACCCTATATTGCAATTCCAGAATATTACACCTTAACCCGTGGGGTTATGATGTGAGTGTTGCAATATAATATAGGAAGAGAATGAAGATTGTTTGAGATTAAAATAGAGAGAAGTGAATCTTTGTCGCGATACCATAAATTTTGTCGCGGTCCGAGGTCCGCGACATGGATATCCCGACAAGTTTTTAGAATTTTTGGCAGCATAACGCCTCTTTGTCGCTATGCAAGATTTTGTCGCGGAACGTGGTTCCGCGACAAGAGTGTTTCGCGACAAAGTGTTTTCAGAAAATTCCTAAGGCATTTGAACCTTTGTCGCTATGCATGGAAATTTTTGTCGCGGAACGTGGCTCCGCGACAAGGTAATTCCGCGACAAAGTGTTCAAAGAATAAGGAACATGGCATAATTTTTCTGTCTCAGAATGAGATTTTGTCGCGGAACGTGGTTCCGCGACAAGATGATTCCGCGACAAAAAGCCATGCAGACAAAATGCAAGAGTTTGGCTCCTTTGTCGCTATGCATGGAAGGTTTTGTCGCGGAACGTGGCTCCGCGACAAGGTGTTCCGCGACAAAGGGTTTTAAATTATGGAGACAAGTGTCTTGAAACACCTTGGTCGCGGAGCAACCATTTTGTCGCGGAACGTGGTTCCGCGACAAAAGGCGGTTGGCGCCCAAGGTGGTTCAGGACAAAAGTCAGAAAAAGCAGAAATGAACAGTGGCATGCAAACAGCGTGATCTCACCCTATTTCATATCAAAAAGCTATTCTAAGCTAAAAATAAGCAAGAAATATTCAAAATAAGGAAGAACATGCTTAAGCAAAAATAGACAAGCTGGGCAGAATATTAAAAAATAAAGCAAGAGTCCTAATCTAGGGTTTGATCACACATCCACACAACATTATCCATAATATGCCAACAGTAAACATAAAAATAACAAAATGGGGGTCAAATGACCCCGAAATGAGAAATAAAGCAGAAATCCATGGGGTGTGAGACCCATTTCATGATTTGGGACACAAATAATGAATGTTTTCCCATATTATTGAAGGGGTGTTGTTAATACCCATGATTTGGGTGTTACAAACCCTAAAACAAAAGTTTTGAAACCAAAACATGGTATAAAAATGGCTATCTAGGTAACTGTGAACAGTAAAAACGCTAAACTAAGCTAAACTAAGAGCAGAAATTAAATAATACATGAAAATAAACCTAAACTACTCTACCTAAGGAAGAACTCCTAAGCTTGCCTTCAAGAGAGCTCTACAAAAATTTCAATTTTCCCAACCCCCAGCTTATGGGAGACACCTCATATTTATAGAAGTGTAACCCTAAGCCCATGGGCCTTGATTCTAGCCCATTGTGTCTTAAGACATCACACACATCACAGCTTTGTCTCGGAGCATCAAGTTGGTCGCGGAACACACTGCATGTGGCAAGGCTTCTCGACTGGGTCTTGTGTCTCTAATTGGGTGTCTTGGTCGCGGAGTCATGCCTTTGTCGCGGAGCATGCCATCGCGACAAAGGTCATCGCGACAAAGGTCATGGCTGGTCTTCTCTTCATCTGGGCTGCTTGGTCGCGGAACCCTCCTTTGTCGCGGAACACTGCATCGCGCCAAGGGCTTCCGCGACAGAGGTCTTCCTGGGCCTGCTGGATTGGGCCAGATGGGCTGAAAATGTTCTTTTTGTGGGCTTTTCTATCTTTTTCCCATCTTTTTGTTTCCTTTTCTTTTCTTTTCTCTTTCTCATGTTTTTGGATTTTTCTAACATAAATATGTAATAAAATTACATATTTATGCCTTTTTTCACACCAGCTTATTATTTTTACAATTATGCATAAATCAGTCCAATTCGACTGCTTTCTTACTTAATGTAAGACCGGAATGCGATCAAATGCCCGTTTAAGACACGGAAATGGATTGAAAATAATGGTCATTTCTGGCCATTATCAAGGGGCTTTGAGCTTGATCCTCATGAAGGCTTTGAAGACTTTGAAGATTTGATAGACTACATGAGGGGCTTTTGAGCTTAATCCTCATGAAGGCTTGTGGACTTGAAGATTTGAAAGGCCTCAGGAGGGGCTTTTGAGCTTGATCCTCTTGAAGAGTTTTGAAGACTTTAAAGATTTGATAGACTACATGAGGGGCTTTTGAGCTTAATCCTCATGAAGGCTTGTGGACTTGAAGATTTGAAAGGCCTCATGAGGGGCTTTTGAGCTTGATCCTCTTGAAGAGTTTTGAAGACTTTAAAGATTTGATAGACTACATGAGGGGCTTTTGAGCTTAATCCTCATGAAGGCTTGTGGACTTGAAGATTTGAAAGGCCTCATGAGGAGCTTTTGAGCTTGATCCTCTTGAAGAGTTTGGAAACTTAAAGATTTGAAAGATTGCGAGACGATGGACAACTATCTTGGGGTCCAGGTCGGGCATTTCTTTGCAGGGCCATGCAAAAACATCTTTGAACTCTTGGAGAAGCGCCATGTACTTATCCGCTTCATTTACAGTCCGTAGGGTGCTGATAACGTTAGGCGGGGTTCTTTCTTATCACCGCAATTCATCCATCGTGACCTTGATTTCTTCTTCAAGTTGCATTAGCATCCTCCTCGTTTGGTTCACCGCTATCAACGGTAATATGATGGGTGGACTCGACTTTGTCAGTTTGATCATCTTCGTCATGCTTTGTAAAGATGATGGACCGCCTTTTGAGATTCAACCACTCGTCGGACGAGACAGTCCACTCGACTTGACGCTTCATGCAGGAAGGTACTGTGCTTCTCACATCGTTGCCGTAGTTCGGGTCGTCCAATATTCCTTGCTTCACTGGAGACCATTCTTTGCTAGCCGATGCTTTGTTTTGCAATTGGCATTTTGTAGAACCTAGCCTTTTGAAGATGGAATTCGCAGAGTCTTCTTTGGCAACAGCCCCGAACCTATCGAAAACAGTTAGCCTTACATCTTCATTTGCTCCAAGCCGGCGGAAGACGGATTCTTTGCATTCGGTTGTCTCCGTTGACCCAAGCCTATCGTGTACACTCCTTTTTTGCTCTTCTTTCGACAGGCTACCAATACGATCGAACACCGACTTACGTTCACACTGGTCTTTCGGGGTGCCATCTCCTTGACTTGCTTCGGTGATGTAATTGGTTGTAGCTCGTTTTATGACGATACGAACCGGTGTTTTCATTATTTCTTCAGCTTTGACGAATATAGGCGCTTTCGATGCTTGGGGCGCCGTGTCGAATTCCGCAACATACCCACGTCCACTCCGGTCACCTTTTCTCCGATTGTTGTCCGGGAGTTTTCCCAACGGAGATGGCTCATTTGGGTTGAAGCCAGACTTGGTGAGCAACTTGAATGCCTTTGGACTGAACTCCTTGTCGTTCTTCAGTCGGCGTGCCTCACTACCTTTGAGTTGAATCTTCACCGTTTTCTGCGATGTGCCAGGATCAATGGGCGTTAGTGGGAGTGCAAGCCCCTCGAATGCCTCTTCCATGATGGATTTTCCCTTATCATCACGGACTGGTTGATCATCTTTATGTTCTTCTTCCTCGCACGAAGGTGACATAGCTTTGGGCGAATCAAGGTAGTATTTAGCGTCTCCATAGTAGGACTCAGCCACCGCAAATGGTTTGTCATCGGCAATAACTCTCTGACGACGCCGTTGTGCACGTACTTGAAGCACTGGTGCCATATTGAAGGAACAACGCCGTTTTCATGGATCCATGTCCGACCAAGAAGCATGTTGTATGATGTCCTTGCGTCAATGACGTGGAAGTATGTGATTGCGACCATCTCATCAATTTGCAGACGGACTCGGATTGCGCCAAGGGATTTTTGCCCCCCTTGATTGAAGCCTTGGATCAACATCCTGCTGTTGGATAGTTCTTCTTCCGAGATGCCCAATTCCTTCAGGGTGTGAAGTGGCATGATGTTAACGGCGGAACCTCTATCTATCAGAATCCGATTGACTCTTTTGTTGTCTATGTATCCGACGACGAACAATGGTCAGTTGTGAGCTTTCGAATTTTCCAGCTCCATCGGCATGTCGTCGTCATTGAACATGATGGAAAGCATGCAATCGTTGAGATGCGAGTGGTCTTCAACTTGCTTGGTGTGGTTTTGCTTGGACGTGTTCCTAACTTCGCAGATGGCGTTACCGGTTGTAGACTTGTCGGGAACTTTAATTTCGATTGAGCCAACTTGGATGGAAATGGTGTTGGTCGTCTCTGCTTCGTCTGCCAAGGTGATTTTTCCTTGTTTGACGAGATCCATGACTTTGTCTTTGAAAACGAAACAGTCTTGGATCGTGTGGCTCACTAGACGGTGGTACTTGCAGTATAGTGGGTCGTTGGTCATCCCCGCTTGCTCGGGACGTTTCATCCTTGGTAGCTCGATGAGGTTTTCTTTCATCAAGTCATCGAAGATGCCCGGTAGATCGGAATCGAGGAACGGGTATGTCTTAGCCCTTCTATCTTCCAACGATGACTTTTGACGTTGAGCTTGTGGTGGCTTCGGCTTGTCGCTTGTCGCCGGCTCCTTCCCACATACCTTTACGAAAGTGGCGCTTGTAACCATTGCATCCTTTGTTGGCGGCTTTGACGGTGGTTCACCTCTCTTCTCCCATTCGACTCGATTGTTTGCACGAGTTTGTTGAACGGGCGGACCATAGGCTCCACTTGACGCCAAGCTTAGCTCCATGTCGTGAGCACGAGTTGCAAGCTCCTCGAATGTTTGGGGACGAATGCCTTGTAGGATGTATCGTAGGCCCCATTGCATGCCTTGGATGCACATCTCAATCGCCGACGTCTCAGACAAGCGATCCTTGCAGTTGAGGCCTAGGCTCCTCCAGCGGTTGATGTAGTCAATCACCGGCTCGCCCTTTGATTGTTGCGTGTTCGTCAATTCTATCATGCTGACGGTACGCCGTGTGCTGTAAAAACGGTTCAGAAACTCTTGCTCAAGTTGATCCCAACTGTCGATGCTGCCGTGTTCCAAGTCGGTATACCATTCGAACGCATTCCCCTTTAGTGAACGAATGAACTGCTTGACGAGGTGATCTCCAAATGTACCCGCTTCGTTGCATGTCTCTACGAAATGGGCGATATGTTGTTTGGGATTCCCTTTGCCGTCGAACTGTTGGAACTTGGGCGGTTGATAGCCTGCTGGCATCCTCAGTGAGTCGATGCAGGCGCTGTATGGTTTGAGATACGTCAAGGAGGATTTTGATCCTGCCGAGACCTCTTCCTTCAGCGTTCCCGTGATGAACTCTTTCAGTTGATCAGCCGAGATGAAGCCATCAGGAGTGACTTGGACGTCAGCGGTTGCTTTTCCTTTTGCCGAAGCGCCTTGCCGGGAAGTCTCTCCATCGTCGCGGATCTCTATGGGCTTGTTCACCGCTTGGCCGCCGTTAGAGCCATCCAGTCTGTTCATCATTTGCTCCATGCGTGCATCTTGCAACTCGGATCTCTTCACAAGCATTTCCACGATCTTTGTCAGGTTGGCCATTTGCTCTTCAAGAGTGCTGGCTTGGGTTGTCATTGCAGCAGCATGACGCAGGGGGGATGTTTCTTCTTGATCTCCCCGCGGGCTTGACAACGGCGTGCAAGATCCCGATCTATGGTCGTTTCCTTCTTCCAGCAGCGGCATATCCGCATCAACTTCTTTTCCGCGCGCAGCATCGGCGGCCTCCATTGCTTTCTTCATGTTCCTTGTGGTGGCGTTGGGCATAGCGGCACCGGATGTCGAAGAGTTGCTCTTGGAGGTGTTCCTTGAAGCCATTTGGATTTTGTTGACGACGTCTGGAGGAGATGAAAGGCAGAAGGGTCCCACTGGGCGTGCCAAAATCTGTAGGATGCAAAAAAATGCGTAGACAGAAACTGCAAAATAATTTTATTAATTTCACAAGAAATGTCTACAATTACAGAGAAATTTAAATATCAAAGAACATGTAGAAAATCAAACTATATGGGTTCGACTTCTGGTACTCCTTTGATTCCTCCAACTTTGAAGACGTCGAGATGCTTTTATGCTTCTTCTCCGGCTTCTCGGAATTTCTACAGCGTTTTGTTGCTGTAGGATCTCAAGTGTATGAGTCTTGAGAATCAGTAGACGTGTATGAGTCGTCTCTCTATGTGTCTGAGTGTATGAGTCTCAGAGTATGATTGTTTAGAGGTTGTAGAAGTGTATTTGATTCTTCTTCGCCTCTTTAATATTTCTGCAGTGTTTTGTTGCTGTAGAATCTCAAGTATATGAGTCTTGAGAGTGAGTAGTGTATGGAGACGTCTCTTTTTTTTTTGGAGTCCCTAATGCTTGATAGGGTGCCTCTATTTATAGAGGGAAAACCCTAGGGTTTGTGAATGATGAGCCAACCGATGGGTTGGTCCAATCCACGTTTTTTTATCGGGTCATGTGGGCCTTTCATCTGGGCTTGTTCACATTGACTGATTTCCATGGACTGGCCTGCTTCAAGTGTCGGTGTCCATTGGATCATAGGCTTGTGGGTCTTTCATTTTGACTTATCCACATCGATTTATTTTCATGGGCTGGCCTGCTTCGGACATCCATTATTGAGCCATGGGGCTTGTGGGTCTTGCATTTGGACTTGTCCACATTGGCCTAGTGTAATTAAATCCATTTGGCTTGATGGATCCAAATGGCCCAATAAATATTAATAATCATTTCAAGCATTTAATTTATTTAAAATGCCTAAAATTAATTAAATTAATATTTAATTTGCACGTGTCGCATTTTCAGTGGCGAATGAATTTCACGTGTTTACATAGGTATATATATATATTCTAGAGATGATAAATTTTTTAGACCACCAGAAGGAGTTATTTTCAGATTTTGGCCATTATTTTTTCATTTAGAGTTTTGGCCACTACAAGAATTTCGTGCTCAGAAAAAGGGCCAAACGGGTCGTGTGCTATTCATATCGTATCTTTATGGCCCAAAAATGGAAATCACCACCTTTTGATGACTTATTTATGTTTTTTATTTTTTATATAATCAAAATAAATAATATTCCTTCAATCGAATTATTCATGTTCAACTTTCCTTCTTTGACCGCCCGAATAAAAAAAGATCATTTAATAACAACGTGTCAAACCATATCTCGAAGCCAACTGCTAAAATGAGTTTGCTTAGTGTCTCGTTATTCCTAGCTCTGTCACACTAATGTGTGTCTTCCCATCGGAGACCCATCATCCTTCTGATCTTCACTTTTGTTTCAGTTTCTCTTTACGGTTGGAGAGTCCTTATTTTTGCTAATGTAATTTCGTAAAGAAATATATGTTAGTAACTGAAAAAGTCAGTAGCTAATGTTTCTTTCCAAAAAAATGTATTTATTTTTATTCTCTTTATTTTATTTTTACAAAGATGAAAGCCCAACTCATGCAAATTACAAAGATGATAGAGGGAATGGATAGGGGGCGGGAGGGAAATCGAATCCCCAATCTTAGGTTGATGAGTCTCTGATGGGAAGACACATATTGGTGTGACAGAGCAATACCAAGGCACTGAGCAGCCTCATTTTAATTAGCAGTTGACCTCGAGATATGATTTCACACATTGTCATTAAGTGGCTTTCTTTTTTATTCAAATTTAAATTAAAAAAAAAGAAAATGTGAGACATAAATAACGGGATGAGATGAATATTATTTATTTTATTTGCATAATTTTTTTAAAAAAAAAACTTAAATAGGCCATAAAAAGGATGTGATTTCCACTTCTGGGCCATAAAGAGGCGATTTAAACAACGCGCGACCCGTTTGGCCCTTTTTCTGGACCCAACATCTTTGTAGTGTCCCAAAACACTAAATGAAAAGTAATTGTCAAAATCTAAAAATAACTCATTCTGATTGCCTAATATTGTTGGTAGGGAAGTTGTGGATATGGTGCGATCTGCTGTGTCCACTGGTTACCTTGCCCCTGCCCTGTGCAAAGCGTTCATCTGCCTCATCCCTAAAGTGGATGTTCCTAATAGCATACGCCAGTTTCGACCTATAACTTTGTGTAACATTGCCTACAAGTTCGTTTCCAAAGTTATTGTTAATCGATTACGTCCCATTTTGGCAGCATACATCTCCCCCCTTCAATCTGCTTTTCTGCCTGGGAGGGGGACGGTGGATAATGCTATACTGTTGCAGGAATTGGTGGATACCTTATCTCGGGCTTCTTGTCGAACTCGTGCTATCTTGGTTCAGATTGATATTGAGAAGGCGTATGACAGTGTTAGGTGGCCTTTTTTACAAGAATGTCTGCATCAAATGGACCTGCCGGCTGGACTCATTCGAATTATTATGACATGCGTGTCCTCTCCGACTTTTTCCATTTTGTGGAATGGGGAGGTCCTTCCTGAAATCTTACCACAGCGTGGGCTTCGGCAGGGAGACCCCCTCTCCCCATATCTTTTTAATATTGTTATGGAACGATTGTTAGTTACTATTAATCACAATGTGGAAAATGGGGTGTGGCTCCCGGTTGCGTTGTCAGCTGGACGACGAGGTATATCTCATTTACTTTTTGCTGATGATTTGATTCTGGCTACATTAGGTGATGAGCAGAGTACTCTGTGCCTGGCTGAGACTCTCAATAATTTTGCTAATTGGTCGGGCCTCAAGATTAATTCATCCAAGTCACGGGCTTTTGCTTCTGTTTGCTGTACGAGTACGGAGAAGCAATGGTTTACACAGCATGCCCAAATTCCTTTCACTGATCGCTTTGGTAAATACTTGGGATTCCCAATCCACCATGGGAGAGTTAAGGCGACTGAGTATGATTTCCTCTGCTGGAAAAGCTAGATGCGAGAATGTCTAGCTGGGCGTTACGTCTCTTAAATAAAGCGGGACGTATTACGCTTGCTCGACATGTCTTGGCAGCGATTCCTACGTACTGTATGCAGATTGGATGGCTGCCTGCGTCCGTTTGTGATCGGATTGATAGGCGTGTTTGCAAATTCGTTTGGAAAGATAGACAGGGAAAAGGGCTTCATCTCGTAAGCTGGGACAGGATGGCTCTTCCTAGAGCATGTGGTGGGCTGGGGTTTCGCAAAGCACGACAAATTAATGTGGCGTTGCTGGGAAAATTGGTGGCAGATCTCGTTGTACAGTGTCCGAAATTATGGGTACAGGAGTTCAAACACAAATATTGTGCAGCAGGCCTCTTTCATGGCTCCCTCCCGCGGGCAGGATCTTTTGTTTGGCGAAGTATTCGGAAAACATTTGCCTTGCTAGCTCCTGGATATTCATATCAGGTTGGTGATGGACGGGTTTCGCTGTGGTTTACCTCATGGCATCGGGCTAGTATGTTGGGGCCTCAGGTTCCTTTCGTAGAAACTTGCGATTTGGACCTTCAAGTGAATGATATTGTGCAACATTTCCAGTGGGATCTCTCTAAGGTCTGCACTATCATTCCTCAATCACTTCGGGATGATATTTTGAGTGAGCCACCCCCACTGTTACATCCAGCTTGTAAGAGTGGATGGCGATGGCGAGTTTCTTCTGATGGGTGTTACACCGCACGCTCGGGGTATTTGTTTCTGATGGGTAATCACTCTGAGAGGTCAAACTGGTCTTGGATGTGGAGCTCCAGATTTCCAGAAAGGATTGGGCTCTTTCTCTGGTTACTTTCTTGGTCAGCGCTCCCTTGCAATCAGTTGCGCCATCATCGGCATGTGGCGGCGTCTCCGCTGTGTACGGTATGTGGTGATGATAGTGAGGATTGGATGCATGCATTGTTCTACTGCCGGTGGGCTGATATGGTTTGGCAGGCCCTTGGGGTTGATGTACCGATGATTTAAGGACTTTAGACAAAGCAGATGTGCGATATTGGTTGCGGGGCATGTACTTGCATTTTGGTAATATCTTTATTGCTGGAAGTTGGTTGATTTGGAAGGAAAGGAACAACAGGGTGTTCCAAGGGAAATCGTCCTCACAGCCGGCAATCCTCCGGTCGATCATTCACTTCACCGATCGATTGGATATGGTGATTCCGGATCCGAGGCGGGATCGATTACATCCTCGACTTGTCTGTTGGAATATGGGTGGTTGGAATGGCACCTATATTCATGCTGACGGATCCTATTTGGCTAGTCGGGGGCGTGCGGGATATGGTGCGGTGCTCCGTGATAATACTGGTGTCTGGTTGGGAGGCGTCTCAGGGTTCCTCGGGCAGTCCTCGGTTCTCATGGCTGAAGTTGTTGGTATTCTGCAGGGACTTCTCTTAGCCCGTAATAAAGGCATACAGGAAGTAGTTTGCTACAGTGATTCTGTGGAAGCCATCCGATTGGTGAAATCCCCCCCTAGGCTGGATCACTGGCTTGCGCCTCATTTGCATCATATTGATGATTTGAGGAGAAGTTTTTTGCACTGTCACTTCGAACATCGACTCCGTGAAGGTAATGCTGTAGCGGATTGTTTAGCTCGTATTGGAGCGGATGCTGAGCACTTTTTCACGACTTGGGCATTCCCACCGGACCCCCTTCTACCCTTGTTGGCAGCCGATGTAGCAGGAACGTGGTTCCCAAGGCTTTGATTTATGCTTCCATGTTTTTTTCTTTTCCTTCTCTAGCCTTAATTGGCTGTACCGCAAAAAAAAAAAAAAAAAAAAATTATTATTTATATATTTTAATACTACATGATCATACGATTTTAATAACACCTAATCCGATGATTTTTTTAAAATATTTATATGCAATAAAATTGACTCAAGTTATACAATGAAAAATACAAAAAAAAAAAAAAATCAAGTAGGACAGGATGATTGTGGCGGAGGGAGTACTAATTAATCTGCAAGAGTTGAAGAAGTTACCTCGTTACACCAATTTTGTAACACTCTCATATGTTTCAATAATTTTTACTTGCATCGTCTCTTTGGGATATAAAAACAAATTCTTCAAATCATCATCTTCCAATCAACATCAACTTCGTCTCGGGTGGAGATTTTGCAGGCAATTTTTTTAATAACTGGATATGTTCAGTTTTCAATCGGATGGGCATTAAAGAGTGTCCTCTCTTAAATCAAAATTTTGCATACACAAAGGCTTGTCAAAACCGAGACATCTGCTTAAGCTGTCAGACCTTCATGCAGTGGTGGATGTATTTAAGGGCAAGGTGGGTCAATTGACACACCAAAAGGAATAAAAAAATAAAATATTAGTACTAATATTTTTATATAATTTGAAATTAGTTGGTAATTGTTAGGACAAGTGTTGAGTAATTGGAGTATAAATTTAATAGCATGTTGGTTGTTTTTATTATAAACGTATGTATATATAATTAAGATAAGATAAGATGAAAGATGACATATATATGGATATATTTTAAATGATTCGTAACTCTAGTGGGAATGTATCTAATCCAAGTTTTAAAAGTTTTTAAAAAATCTTGATGTAATTAATACAAATTTTAAAAAGTCTTAAAAATCTGTAAATATTCAACAACCTAATGACTTAAACTCCATCAATTTTAATGAGATCTCTTCGAAAAATATAATTATAATTTTTTTTTTCAAAAAGAGTTCCTTGGATTCTGTACAATATGAAATCTATACAAAGTCAGTCAGCTCTACGTGAAGTCTATGCATTTTCTAAAGATAAAGATTTTTAAAAGTAAAAAAAAAAATTGTAACAAATTTTAATTGAATACATTTTCCTAGAATTAGCTTCTAACTTTTCATAATAATTGACCTACCAAATAAAAAATCATGGATCCGCCTCTGCTTCTACACAACTCAAATAAACTACCTTAAATGACTAATTATCAGAATTGTCAGGAACGTTGTTTACTTGGGTAATTATGCCCCGTTCTCTAAAACTTATTTTCAGACCTTATTACTTTTTTTTTCAAAATCATATCAGATCAGATCAGATAAGAAATATTCAGATCAGACCAGATCACATCAGATCAGATCAGACCAGACCAGACTGGACCAGAAACATTCAGACCAGATCAGATCATTATAATACAATTACATAATTACATATAATATTTTTTTAGAAAAAGGCAAAAATATATAGGAATACAAACATTATTTATATTGTACTTATTTAATACTAATTTTAAAAGTATTTTTCAAAATGGGTTTTTGCTCTTCAAAATATTATTTAAATATATTAGTCACGTTTTTAATATATTTTATATTATAAATACTTTCAAAATATAGTTTTAAATACTTTCATTAAATATTTTTGAAATATATTAGAAAATACTCTTATTATAGCAATTCAAAAATATTTTAATAATAATATTTTTTCGGTCATTGAAATATTATTTAAATATACAGTCACGTTCTTAATATATTTTATTTTATAAATACTTTCATTATTGTATTTTTTATATTTTTATATTAATGCATATGTGCGGAGATCAGTAACATATTTTATGATATATAATATATACATAATTAGTTAATTTTGGGCTAATTTTTTTTGTAAACGTATTTTGTGATATGTGAAGTGTTATTTCTCATTTATTTAATATTTCCAGTTTAACTTCTTCATACAATAATAATAATTATAATAATAATAACAATCATAATCATAATAATAGAAGTTGTAATTAACTATTAATAATTTTTATTATTATTATAATTATGAATAATTAACTATTAGTAATTAATTATTATTAAAAATACTAATATATAATTAATACTATATTAGTAATTAGTACTAATAACTAAAAATAATAATAAAAATTATTAATTAATTATTATTACATATAATAAATATTAAATAGTAATTATTAATTTTTATTATTATATATTATTATTATTACCATAATTTAATTAAAATCAAAATAGCTTATCGAAAAAAATAATTAGAATCAAAATATAAATAAAATAAGATCAGACCAGATCAGACCAGATCAGATCAATTCAGATCAGACCAGTTCAGACCAGATGGAATCAGACCAGACCAGAAACATTCAGATCAGATCAGACAAATTCAGATCAGACCAGACCAGATTTTACAAATTCAGATCAGACAAAAAAAATAAGGCCTAGAGAACAGGGCCTTAGCCTTGATAAATGCTTTACTGGAAAATTTGGGTCTTTGATTAATGAATTAAATTTTATAGAATACACTCCGATGTATTGAACTACATGGAATTAACTTAATCATACACTTCCTTCGTTTTCTTTTTTTTTTTACAAAATTTTTTTATTTGCCCTATTTGGATTTTGGCTACTATTTACATACACACTCTAACTTAAAGTTTTATAAGAGTTATACAAGTTAAAATATAGTTAAGTGAGATCTTATTAGATTTATCTCGTCTTATAGTTTTTAAATGAGATAAATATTTTTTTAGGCAATCAATAGGCATGTAATTCACTTTTGGGCCATGAAAGATTGAATTATGAAATTGAGCCACCAACAAGCATTCGGCCCGAATTTAAAGCCAATTTGACCAATAACACACAAAATCGGGCCGCGTGCAACCCACTCACCACACATGGCTTAAAAGCGGAAATTGTCTCCTTTTGGTGGCCTGTTTTAATTGTTTGGTAATTAAAAAATAAATATTTCTCCATCATTCCGTTATTTATGCCTCACTTTCCTTTTTCTGTCTATTTCAACATTTTTGTCTCATTCTCATTATAGTAAATACTCCCTCCGTCCCAGTTTAATTCTCTTGTTTGACTTTTTATCACTGTTAATTATTTAACTTAACTTAATGTTATTACAAGTATATATTAGAAAGAAATAGTCGAGTTGGTCTTGTTAGAATCTTAAACTCATGTAGTTTTAGAATATATATTTTATATAATTTTTTTTATATATTTTGAGATATTAATGATTGAAAATGTGCATTGGATGTGTGCACAAATCAAACAAGATATGTTAAGTGTGACGGAAGAAGTAATGAAATATTAATCACCAAACCTACCTAAGAAGTAATGAAATATTAATAACTGTATAGGCTGTTTTGCAACAAAAAAAAAAAAAAATCACCAAACCTACTGCATCACATCAATAATTAAAATTTCAATCTGATGACAGCAATTAATAAATTTCAACACACGACCATACATCACACATAACTAAATTAATTAAAAATTCAAATTTAATATAATTATATCACATAAATTTCTAATTTACTCCTACGATAAATACTAATATACACTACATCAAATATGCTCTATCCCCACATAAAATACCGTGGTCAAAATACCATGATGTGAAATAAACATTCATTAAAATAAATAAAAATAAAACAAATATATATTATAAAAAATGAAAAAAATAAAAAAATAATAAGTAGAATTAATTGTATTAATAATAACATCAAGAATTAATTAAAGTATCTAACCTAAAATAAAAATTAAATAATTAAATCTAAAAAATTAATTAAATTTTGATGGACAAAAAATATTGTGACGGACAATAAAAATGAAAGTGAGACATAAATAAATAGTTGGATGAAGTATTATTTAATTTAATTTAAAAAATAGAAAATAAAATAAAAAAACCTAAAATAGGCCATCAAAAGGTAAACATTGCAACTTTTAGGCCAGCGCGTGAGAGTGTGTGGCGAGTGGAGCACACACGGCCCGTTGAGACGTTGACTTGGTCAATTTGGCCTAAAAACCAGCCCGAATGCCTGTTGGTGGCTCAATTTCATAATTTAGTCTTTCGTGGCCCAAAAGTGAATTACCTGCCTATTGATGGTCTAAAAAAATATTTATCTCTTTTTAAATATCGAACTTTTAGAATTTTTATTTTGTACCAAACTTGAGTTTTAATGATTTAAAATGTGTATTGGACTTCACAGTTGATTGGTTCATCGAACCATTTCCGGTTTTCCACTACCAAATCAGTGTCATTACTCATTATATTCAATATATAAATAAATATTCAAATAATGACCATAATTTCTATGGCTTACATTAAATAAGCAAAAGTGCGTTGATTAGTCCATCTTTGGAAATTTTAGTCCAATTCTTCATATCAGATGAGGATTTGGTAACCTTTCCTAACTTCTAATATTTGGGTCGTGGTGGTTTGATTTTCCACGTAACCCCTTATTCATCATTTTTGTTCCTTTATAATGTAATTTGTGTGTCGCACTACAAGAAAAAGATCATATAGCGACCTGCACTTGGAGTTGCAAGCAGGCTGAATGGAGTTGGTATCAGCTCCAGTGTAACGCCCCGAAAAATTTTAAACCCTTTTCGTGACGTCACCGCCGTATTAAACTGTACTAAACTGTTGATCACTCAGCTTAGACAGCTAATACGAAGCGAGGTAATAACAACAATTACAGTAAAATAATCCCAGGAACAACAAAAATATATCCGGGCTACAAGCCCTCAATTATTTACTAACAAGGCAAATGCCTAATAACGCCAACATAATTTAATAAATGCAATCTACACTAGTTCGCTCAGCCCGTATCCCATCCTCATGATATGCGCCATCTGTAGGAGGATCTATAAAACAGACAACAACAAGGTGTCAGTACAACGTACTGGCAAGGTAATAGCAGTAATAAGTAGATTAGACAGTACGAGAATTAAACGACATAATTATAAATACAAATATATTAATAACATAAATTAAATACAGTATTTAAACATCACACCGTCCCATACCGGTGCTTCAACCATAAAATGCATTGCAATCATTATGCATGATGAATGATGAGATGAATGATATGACCTATGTGTCTATCTATCCTAAATGCAACAAATACTCATGTCTAACGCGTTTCCTAATAACCATGGTCGACAGTCATCATTGGCGAGAGGACACCACCCTCTCCCATCACAATGAACTGCCCGTCAACGTCGCCCCCGCCGCGGACGAACAGCCTACGCAGGGCCAATAACACTGGTGAGGGAGCCGGATAATCTACACTGATCAGAGCGGCGTCCAGCGGGTACAGGCACAGGGTACACGCCCAATTGCCAAAACGTGCAACTCGCACAATACACACAACCGAGGTTTGCCAAGCCCCACATAAGGCAACATACAGTGGTTCAGAGCACAGCTCAGTAATGCCACTACGAATTAAGAATAACACATTCTAAAAGCACACACATAACATGAATAATCAGCACAGGCAACGTGTATACATCACGTTCCTATTTATTACTAATAACAAGTATAAGAAGATACAAGTCATCATTCCTATACTCAAGTAACGTGATAGTCAGAGAAACACCTAGCCGTCTAGGTTCTCCTATCATAAATTCAAAACATTCGATATACCATTTCTACATCCTTTACAAACACTACTAGCTCTAACATAGCGAGTGATAGATTCCTAGGGAACCAGTCTAGTCATAGACGTCCCTACATCTAAAGCGTAACCTAATTAGGATCACATCCTAAACGTCTAGGTTAACATGCCAAGAGTTATACGCTTTATAAATCAACACTAGTTAGTTATCTCGGCCTAACTCCCTAATCTACAGATTACTAACTAAACCTTGCCTTTATCAATAATCTTCAAAGCTTCTCATGTTTGTCTTCAATCTCCTTTGCGAGTTCCCGTTGATGCCAACCGGTTTGGAGACCGATTTCTACATAAATAAAACAACAATCCAACCAATAAATAATAACCACGGTCTAAAACTTATTATATAATATAATCCATATATATATATATATAATGATCTCCAAATATTGCATTAAAATCACAACTCCTTAATCACATAGCCAATTCCTTCAACTCCACTTTCAAGCAAAGTAAAATCCATAACCAAAAAGTTTCAACACAAACCAAACCATAGAAAAATTCCCAACTCGACATATATCCTTCCAACTTACTATAAGTCAAAAGCTTAGGTTACAATATCACAACTTCACCAGCACATAAACAAGAAGTATCCAACTTCTCAATAATCAAGAATCAATAAATTAATTCGAGAGTCTCCAAATTCATAATTCTTCACTAGCCCCAATTGCACATAATCTTTTTCCAAATGTTTATAAGCAACAATCCCAACACTTGAAACTAGCAACATTAAAATCCATGTAGGCTCTCCATTAATTCACCAAAATAGTCTAAAACCATGTTTAAACATAAGACCAAAACATAGCAAATTCCCAACTTCAATAACGAAACTTACCCTTGAACACCAACTTGTTACACAACTTCATTCACCAATCAAATATATAATTATCAGTCTTATCTATTAAAACATTTACCAAGTAATAAATTCCCAATTCTTTCTACACCTCACCAACAGTCTCCAATACTTGACATTTCCAACAACAATTTATCAAGCCAATCACCAATCCAAAAAGTACCAAAAATCACATAATTAAATCTCACATTAACACCCAATTCCACCTAATCCCTTCAACAATTTAGATACTTAAAAACCGAACTAGTTTATACAAAATTCTTCAACAACAACCATGCTCCAATTTCCAGAAATACCAATCACCCATTGTATTTACAATACCAAATTCAACACTTTTAAGCTCAATTTAACCATTGAAACCAAAGACAATTAACTCCAATAACAACTCCAGGCATCGGAAAACATCAAGAAAATTTCATCACCGGGCCAACACCACCACCGCCCAGCTGCCGTCATCCCCACCACCATGCAACGCCATCTCCACCAACTCGTCGCCGGCAACAGGCCGGCGGCCGCCTACAGCGGCAGCGGCAGCAAAGCCGCTGCCGTGCCACCACAACGCGCCTGTGGGCGCGCTGCCACCACCACCGGCTGGAGGCGGCGCCTCCAGCCCTCCGCCTGCCATGCCCACCACCGAAGTCACCCTTATTCTCCGGCGAACAGCCGGTCCTCCAACAAATTGAAGGCCCAATGTTTTCCCCAAATCCCCAAATCGTGCAAAGATGAAGAAGAGGAGGAAGGGAGAGTTCTTACCCGCACAAGAACTTGAATGGAGTCTCAGTTTCACCCCTCAAAAATCGCCACCACCGCTGCCACCATGCTTTCCGTCGGCCCTCTTCTTTCTTCTCTCTTGTTTTGCTCGATGAAATGGGTTGGAATGAAGACAAAACTTTCAATTCTCCCAATTTAAGGTTAAAGGACCTTATAGCAATTTTCTAGTTGCACTTTAAGCCCTACACAATTTCCATACTACATTTATTCCTTATTGAATTAGAAGTGGGTTGGACTTGTTTTGGGCTCTCTTGTTTCTCTTAATTATGGTTGGGCTTCTACCATAATTCTACAACACAATTTATAAGTAATTGAGCCAATTTAAATAATTAATCATAATTAATTAATTTAATTATTAAATAATTATCCGGGATGTTACATTCCCTCCCCCTTAGGATCATTCGTCCTCGAATGAAATAAGGGTATGAACTTGAATGTTATCTTCACTTAGTTGTATCAAAATCCAACTCCGAACACCTTCTTCATGCTTCTTTCGGTTCCTTAAATCGTGTCTTTGTTGCACGTTAAGACCATAATTCTTTCACTATTTGGAGCGTCTTATGCTGAAATACTTTATTCTTCAGTGATTACTCGTTTTTAGTAACGATTCATATTCTCGACTCTTGTGAAACTTCACCTCAATAGTTTGCATGGTTTTCTTCGAATCATATACCACTCCTCTCAATTTGAGATATGTTGCACATATCACCTTCTATTATATGGAGTAACATCTTCGGTCTGCCTCTGATAATTTATGATACCTCTACTTGTCTTTTGAAGAGTTTAGAACTCAACACTTCTCCTTCCGAAGAACTATTCATTTGGTGAAGGATTCTTTACTTTCCTTCCAATTAGTTCTTAGATAATGCCAACCCGACACTCAAACGTTGTTGGCTATTGTAGGAGAAATCTAACATCATTAGATATTTCTCTTATTTACACTGGAAACCAATACACAACTCGTATCCAGTTATTATAATCTAAATTATACCGGGCGTTCCATTACAGGCAGTAGCCCTTTTTCTCTAAAGGTCTATCGACTTTAGACAGATCAATTAGACATGTCGCCTTTAAATGAGCTCACCACCTGTTAGTAACCCGAGAGTCTCAAGTTCCTGTCGTGTTTCTTCTCACGCTTTTTATTTCGCACATCAGGGTTTTCTGAGATGCAATCATTATATTGGTCTTAAGCCTTGTGTTTCGTCACATCTCATCACACAATTCTCTTCACATTCTTCTATTTTCTCATTGGAACGTTGGAAATTTGATATGATCCACTCAATATCCATGCTGACCGATCCACACGTCAGTGAATTTTATCCGGGAGCCATCTCAATCTATGGCTTGTAGCGTTGGTCTTGATGGCAATCCCAAATTCCATTTTATTCTAAGGATATATTACACAATTCCTAACTATTAAAACAGTTAATTATTTTCGGAGAATTTATGTGAATTGTGTTGGGACCTAATTCACTTATGGATAATCGATTTAGATCTTAAATCAGTCGCTCCCAGCTTCGTACTAATGGAGGTTTTGCCTCGTATTCCTGATGACAAATTGCACAAAGTGCGGTGTTGTCTCAACGGTGACCTAGAATTTCTCGCCTTAGGATATCCTGTATCATAAAAGAAACGAACATTCTACACACAAAGTAGAAAGTGAGATTGAATTCCCACGAGTATGGTAGATTCAGAATTATATCGAGATCTAAAATCTTTCGGCATAGGTGGGAAGAAGAAATGTGAAACAACTAAAAATCGTGATCTGCGAAAATAAGGGTACTGAGACGAGAGTCATTTTATAATGGAACAAATATAATTAAATAAGTGAACAACTAACAAGATGACTCAGAGTAACAAAAAGGATCACAATGACTGTTAGAGAGTCAAAATTATCATCGGGATAAAAATGACTAGAAAAAAAATAGGAGGACTAACAGGTTGCTCGGTAAGCAACTACTCTACTTTAGATAGATATGAAATAGTAGAACTAATTAAGAACGACGAATAACAAATGAATGGAAAAGGGCCAATTTAGACTCAAACGGTTACTAAAGAAACTTCTAGACAGTCTAAGAAAGTCAGTGACAATGTTATCGTATAAGTTCGGAGAACGATAGAGGAGTTGAAAAGTTTAAATCACATTACACCTATCAATATAGAGGACAGGTAATTTAAACTAATTAAATTTTAGAAACTGAAGAAAATATCGGTACTTATAAAGTATCGTTGAGAACCATTCAGATGGCCCACAAGGGATTTAACAGTAATTGTGACAGCCAATAGAGTTAACTTGGAGTGAAAAACTGGTACCGAATTGTACACAGTAGAATCTGCGAATGAGCAAGGAAAATAATAGAGGAATTCATTTTCTCATAATAAAGAAAATGAAAAGAAGAATTTTAAGATGAAATGTAAGCAATAACAGGAATACATATATTAGCATGCGAGCATCGTGATTAGGACATTCACTTGCATAAATGCCTCCAATTAATCTCTGCGGCACACTCAATTCGATGTCTCAAATTGAATATCATCATAAATCCATCGATCAATACAGTCGAATGAGTTACCCTATATATCTTTAAAATTTAAAGATGTCTGAGATATTATTCTCTTGATGTTCTGATCACCTTCTGATAATGGATCACCATCAAGCATCTGTATAGCACGAACTTGCAGGTGCCGATCAGCTCCAATTTAGTTACGGGCCCCACAGGGGAGCTTGTTGTTGATGATTACCCCCATGCTTAACGACTGAGGTGTCTCCTGACGATCCTTCTTAATCAAGCCGTCGAAATATTCAATACCTGCAATTTACCTTAAAGATAGATCTCACGCATTATCACATCACCATAAGTTAACAGAAATCCCAAGCAAATAATAATATTAATAACAATAATTATTCAGCAACTTCTAAATAAGTTGCTAGTTGAATTGAAACATAGGTCCCCTTAAGATATCCTTGTTATCTACCCATGGTTATCTTGCAACCATGACTTGAATCCACAAGATGCACAGTATAATTTGACAAAAGCCATAGCGTAAAATAAATCTAACTAGCATATGACAATGCAAAATCTATCCTGTATGCAATCCCCGCACACCTCACCACATGCTTTTATCAAGTTTTAAACACATAATAGAGCAAACCGCTCTGATACCACTCTGTAACGCCCCGAAAAATTTTAAACCCTTTTCGTGACGTCACCGCCGTATTAAACTGTACTAAACTGTTGATCACTCATCTTAGACAGCTAATACGAAGCGAGGTAATAACAACAATTACAGTAAAATAATCCCAGGAACAACAAAAATATATCCGGGCTACAAGCCCTCAATTATTTACTAACAAGGCAAATGCCTAATAACGCCAACATAATTTAATAAATGCAATCTACACTAGTTCGCTCAGCCCGTATCCCATCCTCATGATATGCGCCATCTGTAGGAGGATCTATAAAACAGACAACAACAAGGTGTCAGTACAACGTACTGGCAAGGTAATAGCAGTAATAAGTAGATTAGACAGTACGAGAATTAAACGACATAATTATAAATACAAATATATTAATAACATAAATTAAATACAGTATTTAAACATCACACCGTCCCATACCGGTGCTTCAACCATAAAATGCATTGCAATCATTATGCATGATGAATGATGAGACGAATGATATGACCTATGTGTCTATCTATCCTAAATGCAACAAATACTCATGTCTAACGCGTTTCCTAATAACCATGGTCGACAGTCATCATTGGCGAGAGGACACCACCCTCTCCCATCACAATGAACTGCCCGTCAACGTCGCCCCCCGCCGCGGACGAACAGCCTACGCAGGGCCAATAACACTGGTGAGGGAGCCGGATAATCTACACTGATCAGAGCGGCGTCCAGCGGGTACAGGCACAGGGTACACGCCCAATTGCCAAAACGTGCAACTCGCACAATACACACAACCGAGGTTTGCCAAGCCCCACATAAGGCAACATACAGTGGTTCAGAGCACAGCTCAGTAATGCCACTACGAATTAAGAATAACACATTCTAAAAGCACACACATAACATGAATAATCAGCACAGGCAACGTGTATACATCACGTTCCTATTTATTACTAATAACAAGTATAAGAAGATACAAGTCATCATTCCTATACTCAAGTAACGTGATAGTCAGAGAAACACCTAGCCGTCTAGGTTCTCCTATCATAAATTTAAAACATTCGATATACCATTTCTACATCCTTTACAAACACTACTAGCTCTAACATAGCGAGTGATAGATTCCTAGGGAACCAGTCTAGTCATAGACGTCCCTACATCTAAAGCGTAACCTAATTAGGATCACATCCTAAACGTCTAGGTTAACATGCCAAGAGTTATACGCTTTATAAATCAACACTAGTTAGTTATCTCGGCCTAACTCCCTAATCTACAGATTACTAACTAAACCTTGCCTTTATCAATAATCTTCAAAGCTTCTCATGTTTGTCTTCAATCTCCTTTGCGAGTTCCCGTTGATGCCAACCGGTTTGGAGACCGATTCCTACATAAATAAAACAACAATCCAACCAATAAATAATAACCACGGTCTAAAACTTATTATATAATATAATCCATATATATATATAATGATCTCCAAATATTGCATTAAAATCACAACTCCTTAATCACATAGCCAATTCCTTCAACTCCACTTTCAAGCAAAGTAAAATCCATAACCAAAAAGTTTCAACACAAACCAAACCATAGAAAAATTCCCAACTCGACATATATCCTTCCAACTTACTATAAGTCAAAAGCTTAGGTTACAATATCACAACTTCACCAGCACATAAACAAGAAGTATCCAACTTCTCAATAATCAAGAATCAATAAATTAATTCGAGAGTCTCCAAATTCATAATTCTTCACTAGCCCCAATTGCACATAATCTTTTTCCAAATGTTTATAAGCAACAATCCCAACACTTGAAACTAGCAACATTAAAATCCATGTAGGCTCTCCATTAATTCACCAAAATAGTCTAAAACCATGTTTAAACATAAGACCAAAACATAGCAAATTCCCAACTTCAATAACGAAACTTACCCTTGAACACCAACTTGTTACACAACTTCATTCACCAATCAAATATATAATTATCAGTCTTATCTATTAAAACATTTACCAAGTAATAAATTCCCAATTCTTTCTACACCTCACCAACAGTCTCCAATACTTGACATTTCCAACAACAATTTATCAAGCCAATCACCAATCCAAAAAGTACCAAAAATCACATAATTAAATCTCACATTAACACCCAATTCCACCTAATCCCTTCAACAATTTAGATACTTAAAAACCGAACTAGTTTATACAAAATTCTTCAACAACAACCATGCTCCAATTTCCAGAAATACCAATCACCCATTGTATTTACAATACCAAATTCAACACTTTTAAGCTCAATTTAACCATTGAAACCAAAGACAATTAACTCCAATAACAACTCCAGGCATCGGAAAACATCAAGAAAATTTCATCACCGGGCCAACACCACCACCGCCCAGCTGCCGTCATCCCCACCACCATGCAACGCCATCTCCACCAACTCGCCGCCGGCAACAGGCCGGCGGCCGCCTACAGCGGCAGCGGCAGCAAAGCCGCTGCCGTGCCACCACAACGCGCCTGTGGGCGCGCTGCTACCACCACCGGCTGGAGGCGGCGCCTCCAGCCTCCGCCTGCCATGCCCACCACCGGAGTCACCCTTATTCTCCGGCGAACAGCCGGTCCTCCAACAAATTGAAGGCCCAATGTTTTCCCCAAATCCCCAAATCGTGCAAAGATGAAGAAGAGGAGGAAGGGAGAGTTCTTACCCGCACAAGAACTTGAATGGAGTCTCAGTTTCACCCCTCAAAAATCGCCACCACCGCTGCCACCATGCTTTCCGTCGGCCCTCTTCTTTCTTCTCTCTTGTTTTGCTCGATGAAATGGGTTGGAATGAAGACAAAACTTTCAATTCTCCCAATTTAAGGTTAAAGGACCTTATAGCAATTTTCTAGTTGCACTTTAAGCCCTACACAATTTCCATACTACATTTATTCCTTATTGAATTAGAAGTGGGTTGGACTTGTTTTGGGCTCTCTTGTTTCTCTTAATTATGGTTGGGCTTCTACCATAATTCTACAACACAATTTATAAGTAATTGAGCCAATTTAAATAATTAATCATAATTAATTAATTTAATTATTAAATAATTATCCGGGATGTTACATCCAGCGACCTAAAAATGGTAAAAATGGTAGTGCGGTCGCTAGAGTATTTATTTTTTTTATAAAATATTTAAAAAAATAGAAAAATGAGAAAATTTGCGACCCCAAATTTGCGGTCGCTAATGCGGTCGCTAAAAGGTGTCGTTTTCTTTCTGGGTCGCAATTTAGGTCGCCATTTTGCGATAAAAGAAATCCGGTCGCAAAATTGGTCGCAGATTAGCGACCTCTTTCGCGCGGTCGCAGATTGAGGTCGCTAAATTGATTTTTTCTTGTTGTGGTGGACTGTTAGAGGGTGTTTGGATTGGCGATATAAAATAGATTATTTGATTATTGTGTTTTCAAAACGCAAATAATCAATTTAACCGCTAAAAAAGTGCTGCAAAGCTGACTATTTATGTTTTGAAAATGCAATAAACAGATAATCCATTTTACTGCAGCTTATGTAAACACCCTCTTAAACCCATTTTCTATCCTATAGAAACTGTTCAACAAAAACAAAAATAATTTGACAAGTGAAATAAATTATTCCAAGGCAAATTGAAAAGTCGTTGCAAAAAGTTCTACCTTTTATGGTCTCTGAGTAGTTTGACTATTATGTGGTCTTTATTTAGATACATAAATGTTTTCTTAAAAAAAATGGGGGGGGGGGGGGGACCAGCTATAAAGAGGGTTTGGATTGGGGTCGAGTTTGGGTTTTTTAAATATCGGTATCGGTGTCTACATCGGACATTTAAATTTATAGAAATTTCGAATATATTTGAAATTTCTGAGGAAATTTCGGAGATATTTGTAATTTTTTTAGAAAACAACGTCAAGATTATGAGAGGATGAAAATGGAGATATTCCAAATTCACCCCCTTTGTTGCTATATAATTAGTAATATGCTAACCACAATACTCATTCAATGATATAATATGCTGATAATATTGTTGATAATTTGATACCATGAACCATGTTATTTGAGAAAATTTTGACTTAAAATCGATGAAAATAAATTAATTGGATGACATAATATATATGTACAAACATAAATTTTAATGTTTAATTGTTTTAAAAAAAATTTAAAAATTTAGAAAAAATATTTTTTAAAAAAAAATCGGGAAATATCGAGTTTCGGACGAAATTTCGATGGAAATTTAACAAAAAGATATTGTATGTGAAATTTCGCATCGAGGTGTTTCGAAACACGAAATTTTGGTCCTATTTTCGGAGATTTCGGGGATATTTAAAACAGTGCATGTAGTCATGTCTCATACATCAAGAGTATTATGTCGACGCCACCACTTTAATTGAAAGAAAGCAAACACAAAAACAAAAACTTAAAAACCAGTTCTAAAATGCTAATTCATGCTTATTATCCTTATTTTTCAACAACCACCATGACTGACTTAATAAAGATGGGGAGACAGCCTTGGCTTGATAAGAACCTCAAGTGGTGTGACTTTGCTGTTTGTCAATCCAGCACCTTCCGTCATGTCGACCGGTGCATCCGACACGGTCGAGAACTCGAACGCTTGCAAGAAGCTAGCCAATCCTAAATGCAACATCTCTATCCCGAAATCAGCACCGGGACATATTCTCCGCCCTGCCCCGAATGGGATTATCTCGAAATCTTGTCCCTTGATACTCTTGTCCTTGTGCGTCGTCAGAAATCTTTCTGGCTTGAACTCGGTCGGGTCCGTCCACACCTTCGGATCCCTCTGCAGCTTCCACACGTTTACGATCAACCACGTCCCCTTGGGGATGTGGTACCCTCCGACATTGCAGTCCTCCGAGAACTCACGTGGCCCGCCTAAAGGCCCTGCGGGATACAGCCTAAATGCCTCTTTAGCTATCGCCTGGAGGTACTCCAAGTTGTTGATGTCCGACACCTCCACTCGCCTTTCTCTCCCAACTTTCGCGTCGAGCTCTTCCTGCGCCTTCTTCAAGACGTGGCGATTGTTCAGAAGAAGAGACATTGCCCATACAATCATAATTGTTGTTGTGTCTGTTCCACCAGCAACCAAAGCCTGCAAGAGAGTACCAACTCCATATATGTCAAAATATGGTACAAAATCACTAAAAAATCACAAATTGACATTCAACAGAAAAAGAAAAATTTCATAAAGAGGTTAGCTGCCGAGTTTGCCAATAATACTCGTACCATGATGGTAGACTTGAGAATAGTATCGGTATCATAATGGGTCTTGAAGTTGGTGTGGTTGACAAGCGAAAGCATCACATCGATGAAATCTTGGGGCTTAAAATCTTGGCTATTGTAGTCAACATCCCTTTTGCGATGATCCTCGAGCCATTGCCCGACCAATCCATCGATCTCCTTGGCACATTCCTTCATTTTCTTTTCGAGTCCGCCCAAGTCGAACCATCTCAGATAAGGCAGGGCATCCGCCGGCACAAAAAGCCCCGAATAATGGAACAAATCCCTCATCAGCCTTCTGCACTGCCGCGTCTCCTCCGTGTCACCATAAAACCTCTTCCCGGCCACCATGGACAACACAATATTCAAATTCATGTCCCCAACCACCTGCTTCAATTCAACCAGGACCTGCCCTGACTTGTTCTTCTTCTCCTCCCACAACTTATAAAGCGCTTTCGCCGTAACATCGAGCTCCGACATGCGGACATGATTCATTAGTTCCACTCTACGGTTCGACAGCAACTCCACGTTGGCAAGCTTGCGAATTTCGCGCCAGTAGGGGCCGTACGGGGTGATCCCGAATTGGGCGAAATCGTAGCTGAGGTGCTTGTTGGCTCTGACCATGGGGCGGGAGGAGATGGCCACGTCGTACTTGGTGTAGAGCACTTTGGCCAGTTCCCAGTCGCTGACGACGAGGGCTCTCTTGACGCCCAATCGGATGGTGAAAATTGGGCCGTGTTTGTCGGCCAGTTCGCCTAGGTTGAAGTGGGGGACTTTGGGGAAGGGGCGGTCGCTCATCACGTGGAGATGGCCTAAAATCGGCCAGGCGCCGCCGGCTTCCGGCGGGGATTTCTTGGTTTTGGAGGTGGATTTTGGGAGGAAACACCAGACGATGAATAAGGCAATGGCGCCATAGATGGCTGATGTGATCAATTCCATGATGGCCGATTTGATCAATCAACTCAACTCACTCTCTGGGGCTGTGGTAAATGCCAACTTTGGACATGCGTGTATATATAGTAGTATTATGTGGCAAGGGATTGTTCGTTGTTGTATGTATGTGGTACTGATATTTGGGAAGGAAACGAATAAAATATAATGTAAAATATAGTTGCCAAGAGAATTTGCAGCAGTTTATATTGACTGCATCTCAGATTGGATTTTGTTGTTGCCAGTAGAGTATTCATTCATTTATTTGGTTTAATTTGAGGCTGCTTTGGTTTATCAAATGGGGGTGAAATGCTTTTCCCAAAAAAAATGGGTGTGAAATCAGAAATGGCACTGATAATTCTCCTATGTTGAAAAGTCCCTTCATTTGACTATCGACGGTGGGTCCTAACTGATAATGATAGCTGCTCGCCTGCTCCTGAGAATAAACTTGAGTATTTAATTTTTGCAGTGTTGCAGTTGCATGGTTTGAAAATCAAGTACAGTACTATCTCCTCGGTTCCATTTTAATTGATAGTATTTCATTTTGATTTTTTAAATGCATCATTCTTGTATTTCACGTCGTTCAAGACATATTTTTAAAGGTTAATAATTCAAATTTCCATAAATAAAAATTATAAAAGTTTTATATTCTAAAACTACGTGATTAGATAATCTATCAATATCTCACTTGACTATTTTTTTTATATAACTATGTTAAAAAAATTAATCAAAGTTACTCAATAAATAAATACTACTGTGCAAATGGATAACTTATTTGAGAACAGGGGTAATACTACGTAATAGGGTTTTGACATTTGTTTATTAAGTAATTTTGATTCGATTTTTTAATATAATTATATAAGATAAATATAATCATGTAGAACCTTTTTAGATTTGTCTAATCACATAAATTTTGAATATGAAATTTTTAATATTTTTCTTGTATGCAATTTGAATTATTAAAGATTACAAATACTACCTCTGTTCCTTTTTCAATGCACGTTTTCACTTTTGTCACTGTTTATTGAGTAACTTTGACTCGACTTTTTAATACGATTATATAAAATAAAATATAGTCAAGTGAGATCTTGTTGGATTCGTCTAATCGCATAGATTTAGAATATTAAATTTTCATATTTTTTACTTGTATGGAGTTTGAGTTATTATGGACTAAAAATGTGATTGGATTGCGTGAAAGGTGGGTCCGTAGCACTTATTTAGTGACGAATGAAGTATGTATTAAATTATGTAAAATATGGGTTCGTAGCACATGTTAAGAAACCGAGGTAGTACCACTTATGGGGCTGCTATAGTGCTATAGGAGGCCAGAAATCATCAAGTCATTAATTAATTCTGATTGTTTATAGTAGTTTACACGAAAGAGAATGATTAGGAGAAGACATAAAACACATGCTAATAATAATAATAATAATAATAATAATAATAATAATAATAATAATAATAATAATAATAATAAGAATAATAATAATAATAATAATAAATAATAATAATAATGTTGTGTTGGTCAATATGGGTGACGGCTTTTTGTTTATTATTAATGTGGGGAGATGAATAATAATAATAATAATAATAATAATAATAATAATAATAATAATAATAATAATAATAATGCATTAGTCAATATGGGTGACAATTTTTAAAATTTAGCTTGAGGGGATTTTTTTGTCGCTTAAGCAGGCGTTTTGTTTTGTTTATTAAAAAATTCTAATATTATATTCAATAATGTGCCAGGAATATCATAATAGCAAAATAATATGGGAAAAAGGACAATATAGTAACTTTTTTTTACAAAAAAGTAATCAGTCCTTTTTTTTATTTTTTTCTCCAATTGGTCCGCTATATATATTAATAATGTCCCAATCGGTTTTCCACCCACTAATTATGCCCTAATTACATATTTTGGCCAAATCAGTCCTTTTTTGTTCTCAAAAATCTAAATTGGTACGTTATTAATTTTTGTCCCCTTTTCATGCAGTCCAATGTACATTTCAAACCACTAATAACTCAAATTCGATATAAGTAAAAATTCTAAAATTTCAATATTTATAAACTACACGACGAGACGAATTTAACAAAATCCTACTTGGCTAATTTTAACTTGTATATCTATGTTTAAACTTTAAGTCAAAACAAGTGTGTGAGTAGTAGCAAATTATATAATGTAGTTATTAAAAAATGGACGGAGTATAACGCCATTGGTCTTTATTTTATATAGAAATACCAAAAAACACCTAACTCTTTCCGATGGCATCCAGCGAAGGTACTGTCCAATTTCATGCAAGAATGGGTTTCGCATATAGGAGAGAGTCGCACAAAATGATGTTCTTGGAAAACGTAGGTCAAGCGACTCTCTCATCTGTTGGAAGCCGGTTCTCATATCGAATTGGGCAGTACCTTCGCTGGATGCCATCGGATTTCTAGTCATCAGCTAGCAGGGTGTATCTTCTTTTAAAGTTCGATGGTTTTTTGTATTCTCCATGAAAATAAAGACCAATTACGATATACTCCCTCCATTTTTTTTTTTGTAATAAGTACATTGTCTATGGGTGACGGCTTTTGGTTTATTATTAATATGGAGAGATGTGTTGGTCCCCGCAAGCTAAGCGGCATAAATGCTACTCTGTTATTTTCTTTTTCTTTCTTTTTTCTTTTTCTTTTTTCTTTTTCCTTTTTTTTAAAGATAAATGCTACTCCATTGATAAGTAAGCTCGTTTTTATATATAGTTAATCGGTTTTGCCAAGTGATACAGTTTAACCTTTTATACTAATAAATTTTGGTTTAATTTTTTGTCGTAATTAATGAATTAAAATTTTATTAGATTCATTTAATTATATAATTTTTTATTATCAAAATACCTGTAATTTTGTTTTATGCACAATTTAAGTTATTATTTATTAAAATGTGAATTGAATTATATGAAAAGCGGGTCAATGACGATTTATAAAAATAGAGTTAGTGTATAACTATATGGCCTCGTGCGCGCAACTTGATTTTAAAGCTAAATATGGATACAATGAACTACAATGACATATACTTCCTCCGTCTCGATATAAATGTTACGTTGGATTTTTTGACACTATTCACTGTGTAACATTGATTCAAATTTTTTTATCATAGTTATGTAAGGAAAAATATAGTCATATGAGATCTTGTTAGATTCGTCCAATCTTATAGTTTTAGACAATCAACTTTTTATAAGTTTTTATTATACACAATTTAAGTTATAAACCGTTAAAAATATGTATCGGCAAATGTGTCGGAAGGGAATGTAACAATTATATTGAGACGGGGGTAGTACTTCCTTCGATTTTTTTTTAAATGTGAAGTTTCTCATTTGCACGTTTGTCAACGCATATTTTAAATTATTTATAACTCAAATTCGGTACAAGTAAAAATTTTAAAAATTTAATATTTAAAAACTAGAAGATGAGACGAATCCAACAAAATTTCACTTGGCTATATTTTTTCTTGTGTAACTATGACAAAAATAAACAGTAAAAAAATATCAAACTGTTATACTTAAAAAAAAATGCGGAGGGAATATATACCATAAAAGTATAAAATGCAAGTGGCAATACTAAAATTTAAGCGCATCAAAACTAACTAATGGGCGTTTCCTCCGGATGAGCTCTCGCCAATTCTTGATAGATGCGGATGGTAGAAGGTTTCCCAGACTGTGAGCTGGTTGGGGCCGGGATCTCTGTTTTGGTCGTTTTAATTTTTCTTTTTCTTTAGCTCGCCTTTATGGCTGTTAAAAAAAAAAAAAACCAACTAATGAAGAAACATGGTTTTTATTTGTATGGATGTAGAAGATAAAATATTATTTAATGCGGCAAAAATAATATTTTAAGTATCATTTATTTTTTATAAAAAAATAATGTAGTACTTCCTCTTTTTTTTACAAGCTTACCATTTAATTTGCATAGTTGATACTCTTTATTACGTAACTTGCATAATAGTTGCATTCAATATTTTAACATAATTATATAAAATAAAATATGATCAAGTGAGATGTTGTTAGATTCGTCTAATCATGTAATTTTATAATTATAATATTAAATTTTTATAATTTTTATTTGTATATAATTAATATATAAATGATTAAAAATATATATTTCGTGAAATGAAGAAACGAGAATATATTTATACTTCCTCTGTTTCTTTTTATTTGTCACATTGAGATTTTGGATACTATTTATCCACACACTTTCATTTAAAGTTTTATTATAGTTATATAAGTTAAAATATGGTCAAGTGTGATCTTGTTAGATTCGTCTTGTTGTGTAGTTTTTAAATATTGAATTTTTAGAATTTTTACTTGTACCGAAATTGAGTTAGTAATGATTTATTATGTGTATTGGACTCTATGCGGGGTGGATCCGTAGCAAATAAATAAGAATGAAGGAAGTGTAGTATATATTAAAAGGTCTCATTCGGCGGACGCTAATAACTTTGGAAACAAATTATTTTTGAAAGGTCTCGTTCGGCGGCCGCTAATCATTTATATCTTTCTTATTTAATTACTTAAATAATGATCATAATGATCAATAAAATCCCTAGGATTGCCCCAATCATCGTCTTCGGGTCCGTTCTGCATGTCGAACTGTAGCTGTGAACTGTAACTGTAGGGAGCTGTAGCTGTTGGGAGTTGTGGGAGCTGTAGCTATCAATTTTTGCATAAGAGTTCGGTACAAGTAGCTAGAGCTGTCAAAAATTATAATTTGAAGAGAAAAATTAATTATATTTGGAAAGTAGCTTCTGAAAGCTCCAAGAAGCTTCCAAAAGCTACCTCTTGTAGCTTCTAAAAAGAAGTTTCCAAAGGCTCCCAAAAGCTAATGTACAGAACGTGGCTTTTGTTTTGAAATAAAAGCTAAAGCTACTAAAAGCTTCCAAAAGTTGCGTGCAGAACAGACCTTTTGTTGTCTTCCAAGGTTTGCCTACACGTCGGATCCTAAGCATCAACTAAATTAATTCGTATTATGTCAACATGCGATGCGTGTCATGAATGCGCATAAACCCCACACATTTTTTTTACGGGAAATTTAAGAAAAACTCACCAAAATCTTCAAAGTTTAATATAGGTACCCAATTGAATTTTTCTTTAAGGTAGGTACCCAATAGTTTTGCTTTGTTTAAGAAAGGTACCTAATAAAACACTATAACCAAAAACCATTAAATGAGTTTAACACTTTTCTAAAAAGTGCCCAAAAAACACACACCCCCTCTAAAAATTTGGTATCAGAGCATAAGTTGCGATTTTAGGGCTTATGGCTAATGACGGATTAAAAGATAATCAAAGCGCAATCAAATTAAATGAAAATATTAATTATGAAAAATTCTTAATAATTGACATTGAAAAGAAAAATCTATTCAAAAACCAAACTAAAGATTATAAGGTCTGTAAACAAAATAAAATAAAAATTAAAAGAGTAAAACTCAAGAAAAATAGAACCTTTAAAAATTATTGCAAACTAATCGTAAGGTTAGAAGCTTTAAGACAACACTTAAAAACTGTCATACCACCTATTTTTCGTGCATTTTTGTAAACTTTTGAACTACGTTATGGCTTGATCCCTTTACCGGGTACGTAGCCAGCTTAGAAGTCTTAATTCTAAGTTCAGTCACGAAATAATAAAATAAACAAAAGACCTTAGCACGAGAAAAGGCGAAACACAACTTCGAGGACGAAGTTGATTCTTAAGGAGGGTAGACTGTAATACCCGAGAATTTTACTACATAAATAAATAAATAAATACAATAAATAAATAAATAAATACATAAATATAATAAGTAAATAAATAAACAAATCAGTAAATACATTAAAAAAATAAATATAGAAGAAATGAGAAATGAAATTAATTAAAAGAGATTTGTTTAAACAAAAGAATTAAATAAAGTTAAATAAGTCGTTACACGGGTATCCAATATAAATGAACTCGAGAATTCGAGCCAAAACGTAAAAATTAGATCCGAAAGAAATAATGACGCGATTAGGAACCCGAAGAGAGTCCGGAAATTGGAAACCGGGAGCATAGGGGGATAGAAACCCGAAAGAGAGGCGGAAAAGCACGACGGATCGCACGACCCGCCCGGACTGAAGTCCAGGCAAAGTCGGCGCGCTGGCCGCGCGGTTTTTAGGCAAAACGCGCGCCAACCTCGCGCCACTTGACAGATTCGCCCGTTGCGCGAATCTCTCGCCCGAACGCGGATTTTTCGACTTTCGGTTGAACGTCTCTCGACTCAAGACCCTTAGGGTCAGACTTTGGACGCCCTAGGACCTAGACATCTATAAATAAACCCCCTCGGAAGCCTAAACTCTTTTTCAAAACCCTACGATACTCTCTACACACACAAAGTCGAAATCCCGGAGTCTACGGAGGCATCGAACACCAAGGCAGCAGCTTTGGACGAAAATCCAAGGATCTTCGACGTTGTGGTAAGCTCTAGTCCAATAGATCCTTTCACGTTTCAATCCGAAAACGGGTTCTAACCTTGTTTCTTTTCTCTTTACACCCCGAATCGAATCTAGAACAAGAACCCGGCGAACGGAGAGGAGAAACGGTGATCTGGAAGCCACGCCTCCGAAATAGACATCCCGGACGTTCACAAATCAGTAAGTTAACTCTTACATGGTTTTGGGAGGTTTTAAAACGTTCGAAACTAAAAGATTTAACAAGAACTCGTAAATCTGTCAACTTTTGTTTTCTACCGACGCAACAGTTTTGACGAATTTTTCTGAAACTTAAAACAACTTCAAACGGAAAAACTTAAAACACGAAAAACGTTCCTAAGGCTTAGATCCATCTACTGTAAATTTTTGAGAATTTTTAGAGATGATTTGATATGTGAAAACCAACCGAAACCGAACTGCTTGAATCTAGATCTTGAAATTCTTGACAGAACTTAGGGATGATCTTGATCACGTTTTTGACATAGGTTCCAGACCGTTTTTGATCTTTAGCCGAACATGAAAGTCGTAGATAATTGTCTTAAGATAATCTCTGTAAAATTTCATCAAATTTGGAGTTAAATTGCTATGGTAGAATTCGAAATCTTTAAACTGTGATACATTAAATTCGGACAGAATGGTTCTTCTGCGAAAATTAGTGATTTTGACCTGTTTAGGTATCTCGGATTGAAAAAGTTAAAACACGAAAGTTGTAGATCTCGACGTTTCTGAGTCAGTCGTGAAATATTGGAATTTTTGGAATTAAATCTGATTTTAGACGAATTTTAGAGTAAACTGTGGTTTACCGGAAATCAAATCTTGAAATCTTGTTGAAACATGGAGTTAACCTTTAGGGTTGAAATAAATTGAAATATTGTTTTCAAATAAATAAAATTTAAATCAGATTTTGAAAATTAAATCCCCTTACAAACTTGATAAATTAAAATTAGGGGTGAGTGCTCTGCAGGGTGCCTCCTAACGATTCACTTCGTGCCTTAATGGACGATAGTGACCCCGCGCGCTAAACTTGAGATATGATATTGCCAAAACGGCGAAATATAGAGCCTACACTCTCGAGAATATCCACATGGGTTTCCCGAGGCTCCGGAGTGGTACTGGGTATGGTTGATACGGTTGCGGCCGCCGGGCTACCGGCTAAACTTGTTGACATCGCGATGCTATCGTGAAACTTTGAAATACCAAATTGGGGATGTAATGGGGATATTAAATTTAATTAAGTTAGATTAAATTATGTTGTCCAATTAAATTATTCAAATGCTTTATTTAAATTATGGCTATTATTCTAAATCATGCGATATGTGTTATTAAATAGGGCCCTGAAATAAATCATGCTATTAGGATAGTTGATTAGATTAAATTGAGTATTATGTTATTATCATGCTTTTATTAAATTATTAAAATTAATGGCTTTTAAACCCTACGATCATGCATGTGTTAACTTACTCAGCAAGTTGTGCTGACCCAAACCATTTTTATTCCTTTTCTTACAGAATATGTGGAATGAGCATGTGTGAGCACGATGCATGCATGGGATTTTGGGAAAACATTATTTTGCTTTTTAATTCGTACATTAGACTATATTATGAACGGGCCTGTTTAACCCGTGTTTTGGCCATGTCGGCCCTATTTATATTTTCCGTTGCGATACTATACTAAAACAATCATTTCCGCTGCACTATGATGTTATTATTTTCGAATTATATTGTATGGGCTATTTTGAATGATTTAAATGTTTTAAATACTGCAATACCTAGCCTTGCATCTCTTTAGTAAGCTCGGAGAAACCGTGTCTTACTAGGGAGATGTGGCGGTGACATCCCGACCTGGGTGGCCAAAAACCGGCGTGTTACAAGTTGGTATCAGAGCCCGGAATATTTTTAAACCTATTATTATTATTTTTGACTATTATTTTTAAACTATTATTTTTAAACTCTTATTATTTTTAAACTACTATTGATATTTTGACTATTACTTTAAATTTTAAAGTATTATTTCCATGGAGAAATTTTTATTTTAAAATCCATGGGGAAAAAATATATATATATATAGTGCATTAAATTATTTTTGGGGGGGAAATCATCATTTGCATTTGCATATTGCATCTCTTCGGTGAACTTAGAATCTTGGCAAAATTTGAACTTAGAATCTTGGTGAAGTTGAACCGAGAATCTTGACGAATATTAACTTAGATCTTTTGCTTGCACTAGATGACTTAGATGCTTGACATCAAATTAGACACGTTAAATAGATACTAATCTTGCCATAGTTTCTGATCTCGTTCATCTAAACACCCGCCTAAGCCTAATACTTGCTTTGAAAAAAAAAAAGAATCTGGACAGAACACTGTCCGAAAAAAAAAGAAAAAAAGAAGATAAAATTAAACCCAAAAGTCTTGGAGCACTTCTAAGCTCGATTGAGCATTACGTGCGAAATTACAAACACATTCATAAATATTGTCTAGACTATATATTACCTTCATATGTCTTAATCCACCCCATTGGTAACAGAATGGCACCCAGAGGAAGACCGAGAACCCAACCGGCTCCCCAAACTACTACTGAAGCCCCACCAAATGTCACGGAACCAATAGAGGAACAACCCCAAGGTGCACAGGACGCCCCCGCACCGAACAATGTGGGCGATCGTCTTAGGATGATAGAGGAAGTGTTGATTGCGCTCGGAAACGCGCAAGTCAACCAGGGTCAAGCTGCGGCGGTACCTCCGCCCCAAGCTCGTCCTAACTACCTGGCGATGGTGAATCCTTACCAGCCGTCCCACTATGCTGGTGAGGAGGATCCAGCTAAACTGGAAGAGTGGATTCGGACCTTCGACAAGCTGCTGGGAGCAGTTAAATGTCCGGAGGGAGAAAGAGTGCATGTCGCCTCATACTACTTGGGAGGCGAAGCTGACGACTGGTGGCAGGCGACGCAAGCCAAACTGACTGAAGATGACGAGCCCTACTCGTGGATGGAGATGATGGAACTACTCAGGGATCGATTCTATCCCTTGAGTACTAAAGCTGCCATGTACGAAGAGTTCCTGTTGCTGAAGTAAGGAGGCCAAACGGTGCAAGAATACTACACACGCTTCAAGGAGCTGGTGAGGTTCGCACCAAGGCTAGTGCCTACTGATGCGGAAAAGGCACATAAGTTCGAGATGGGACTGAACCTGTCTGTGCGCGAGGTGATCGCGGGGGTACACTACCCCGACCTGCAAGCTGTGTATGACCGCGCTATGGCGGTAGCGCATGTGCAACAACTGAAGAGAAGGGTGAGTGGGGAGTTCAGCAGGGGTCCCCAAGACAAGAGAAACCGGGACTCGAGAAGCGAGAACAACACTGGAAGGAACGAACAGCGGAGAGGGTCGAATAGGCCGCAACAAAACAATAATGGGAGAAGGTTTAACCAAGAAGAACCCATACCACCCTGCCCAAGGTGTGGACGACCCCATCTAACGAGGGGATGCCCTCAACAGGCGCCTGCTTCCGATGTGGTCGAATGGGTCACATACGTCGGGAGTGCCGAACTAGGCTTGAGAACATAACGAAAAGGGAAGACCTGGTCACGGGGCAGGAACAGCCTCAGAACCAAAATGGGCGGAACGGGAATAACCAGGGGTATAGACCCCTCAAAACCAATTTATGCCGCCGAATCAGAACCAGAACCAACGACCTCCGCCACCGCAGAATCAAAACCAACAGCAAAACCAGCAGCAGAATGCGAATCAGCAGGGCAATCAAGGACGCCCTGTGGGGAGGCTCAATGTGGTTAACCAAGCGGACGTGCCTGCGCAAGGAGAAGTGATGGCAGGTACATTTCACGTTTTGAATACACCCCTTAGAGTTCTATTTGATTCTGGAGCTAGTTGCTCAATCATAGCATCAAGGATAGTGCCTGAGTTAGATCTACCTAAGTGCGAGAGAATTAGCTTAGGAATTCAATTGCCTTCTGGAGAAGTAGTGTCTTGCTCTAAACGATATAACAGAATTCCTATAGTGATAAAGAACGTAGAATTCTTCGCGAACTTGGTAGAATTTAACTTAAGAGACTTTGGCATCATACTGGGCATGGATTGGTTATCCCAGTATAAGGCGGTGATCGAATGCCAAAAGCAAAAGATCACCTTGTCAAAAAGTAGGGGAAAGAGAGTTATCTTTTACTCTCAGCCCCCTAAGAAAAGTAACAAAATCGTTAGTGCACTTAAACTAAGTAACTTGATGCGTAAGGGGTATGAGCTATATGCGTGCTACGTGCACAACCTTGAGGCGGAAGAGAACAAGGTTGATAGTATACCAGTGGTAAGAGAATACCCGGACGTGTTCCCTGAGGACGTTCTGGGCATGCCACCTGAGAGAGATCTTGAATTCACTATAGATCTCATTCCGGAGACAGAGCCTGTCTCAAAAGCTCCGTACCGGATGCCACCACTGGAAATGAAGGAGTTAAAGGAACAACTCGAGGAACTGTTAGGAAAAGGTTACATAAGACCGAGTACGTCCCCTTGGGGAGCACCGGTTTTATTTGTCAAGAAGAAAGACGGAGGACTACGTCTTTGCATAGATTATCGAGGATTAAACCAAGTGACCATCAAGAATAAATACCCCCTACCGAGAATAGAGGATCTGTTTGATCAACTAAAGGGAGCTTCAGTATTCTCGAAGATCGATTTGCGATCTGGATATCATCAATTGAGGATCGCCGAGAAGGACATTCCGAAGACGGCGTTTCGAACGCGATATGGCCATTACGAGTTCACAGTGTTATCCTTTGGGTTAACAAATGCTCCGGCCATGTTCATGAATCTCATGAACAACGTGTTCCGAGAATTGTTAGATCAGTGCGTTGTAGTGTTCATCGACGACATCCTGATCTACTCAAGGAGCGAGGAAGAGCATGCCCAACACTTACATCAAGTGTTAGAAATCTTGCGAAGGAATCAGCTATACGGCAAGCTGTCGAAATGCGATTTCTGGTTGAAAGAAGTGGCATTCCTCGAACACATAGTATCCGCTGATGGAGTATCAGTGGATCCGGCAAAGGTTTCTGCCGTGACGGAGTGGGCTACTCCGAAGAGTCCAACGGAAATAAGGAGTTTCCTTGGATTAGCTGGGTATTATAGACGATTTGTGAAGGACTTTTCAAGGATTGCACTTCCTTTGACCCAGCTACTGAAGAAAGGAGCAAAATACGAGTGGACCGAAGCGTGTGAGACTGCGTTTCAAGAGCTGAAGAAACGACTCACAACCACACCCGTATTAACACTACCATCAGAGAATGGTGACTTCGAGGTTTACAGCGATGCTTCGAAGGAAGGTTTAGGTTGTGTCTTGATGCAAGACTCGAGAGTCGTAGCGTATGCATCACACCAACTAAAACCTCACAAGGAGAATTATCCGACACACGACCTGGAGTTGGCAGCGGTCGTTTTCGCTCTGAAGATATGGAGACATTATCTTTATGGGCGGAAGTGCCGAATGTTCACCGACCACAAGAGCTTGAAATATATATTCACTCAGAAGGAGTTGAATTTGAGACAGCGAAGGTGGTTGGAACTTATCAAGGACTACGATTTAGAGATAGCATACCACGAGGGGAAGGCGAATGTGGTAGCCGATGCCCTAAGTCGGAAAACCCAACACGTGACAAACTCGTTGGTAATTCCGCCGGCATTGTACATGGAGTTGGCAAGATTGGAGTTAGAACTTGTGCATCCTGGCACAGTGAGAAAAACGGTCAATGCCATGGTCGTAGAAACTCCAATATTGGACGAGATTCGACTCGCCCAACCGGGCGACCCGAAACTTGAAAAGATAAAAGGGTATATTGCCGAAGGAAAGGCAATAGGATTTGCTGTCCACGAGGATGGAAGCATCCGTTTTAAAGGGAGATGGTGTGGCCCCTTAAATGTGCCGAATTGAAACAGAAGCTGATGGAAGAATGGCACAACACGCCATATTCCGTACATCCCGGGGGTGACAAGCTATACAAAGATCTGAAAAAGATCTATTGGGGGCCGGGAATGAAGAAGGAAGTGGCAAACTTCGTGGCGAAATGTCTCACCTGCCAAAAGGTTAAGGCAGTGCGACATAAACCCTTAGGACTGATGCAACCACTAGAGATTCCAAGTTGGAAGTGGGATAGCATCTCGATGGACTTTGTCTCGGGATTACCTCGATCACCTAAAGGCATGAACAAAATTTGGGTGATTGTGGATAGGCTAACGAAGACAGCCATATTTATCCCAATGAAAGACACGTGGACTATGTACCAATTGGCCCGAGCCTACATTGATAATGTGGTACGACGACATGGAGTACCACAGACATCATTTCCGATAGAGACAGTAGATTTGTCTCTCACTTTTGGACGGAGTTACAAAAAGCTCTCGGT